>JAJMCP010000017.1:0-308653 GCA_030573055.1 Metschnikowia anglica
GCGGCCATACCAAGTGGAAAATACTGTTTCCCGTCCGATCAACGTTAGTCAAGCCACTTAGGGCCACACTGAGTAGTGTAGTGGGAGACCATATGCGAAATTGTGGTGCTGCAATCTTTTTTCACTCAGCTCTTCAAGTTTCCGTCGCGATTCGTGCTCGGTCTTTTCCAGGCCACAGCCTTGTATAGGCTCATTTTGCAAGTGAGATTTCCACTGGCTGGCGGATATGCCCTCACGATCTAGACGCGTAATGACAGAATTCATTGAGATCAGAGAGTGAGCCTTGCTCCGCTTTACAAAGAACCAGCCACTGGAACGGATTCTACCAAGGCCCCTCTCACCACCGGAAAGGACCCTTTGGAGTACACCACCGTTCACGTACTGCATTTTCCTTCACAAGTTTCTCTCACTGAGTCAAGTTCTTCCCACACAGACCTCATATCAAGATTTGCCCTGCTACAAAAAATCAATGCGTGCTGTCCAATTCAAACGAGAGTGGCATGGCATCGCTCCTCGACAAGAAGGTGCTTTTTCATGATCGGTGTTATACTCAGTGTAAGTTTTGCAAGTTTAGACCATACGTATGAAGCGCACTGCGCAGTCAATAAGCAAGATTTCGCTCCTAACTTTCCGCCACTGAAGGACAGCTTGACTTGGCCACTTTTGAGACTGAGTCTGATTGCGCCTTGGCCGTGCAACAACGCTCGGCAAAAAGCTTCGGAGGGCTCGACCGGCCCAATATGGTTTTGCCCGGACGCTGGAAACGAGGATCCTTGAAAGCTACCTCCTACTCAGGTCCCGGGACTACGTGCCGTACTTTTTCCGAAGACCAGCACATAGAGGATTGAGTATGGTGATTTGCACCCTTGCATTCAGTTTTTTATGGCTCGCGATTTCAGTGAAGAGGCCATTTGCTCCGGCGATGTCCAATGACCCGATCGACTTTCTTGGTGAAGAGAGTGAACATTATCGAAAAGAACCACTTAGATCGGCTGCAATGTGAATTGGCTCTTACGCGCTCTCAAAACAGAAGGCAGCAATTCTCGGAGTCCCTACAAGAGACCTTCTGTGATTCGCCGTCTTCCACAAGAGATTGAAAACACGAGGAAATGAAAACAAAGGTCAAGAAAGGAGACCGAGGGCAAAGCAAGATCTGAGCGCCACGGACTCGAAAGGTTGGAAATCCTTACTGGGCGCCAAGTCAGAGTGAAGACGTACTATATCGTAGGAAAATCTTCAGCGCGTCTCCAAGGCAAACCTTTGTTCTGCGTCTCCATAAACTCACTGAGACAAAAAGCATAGGAATTTTATTTTGACGAACTCAGCCAATTTGCGAATTGGCTTTGGCTGCTCGTGGTCAATTTGCCAAAAGAGGGAATCCCCTCAACAACGCGGAACTTGGTTTCATGTTTCCCCATTTCCGTGCGAAAAGACACAGTGAACCGTTCAAGTCAAGGTAGGAGAAAATCTTATTTTGGGAACTGCTGAAACATTATAGTGGAATCCCAGTGTTTCTACTGCTAGCCCGGCTGCAAACTCAGATATTCCCTCAAACAGACGGTGCCTGTTTACGCTTTTGGGGCATTACTCGAATCAGAGAAACCTTCAAAACCAGGCTATGTACCGGAACGCATTTCCTAATTTGCAGGACATGGTCCAGTATCTGCTTCCATTATAGGTAAACTGGCTGCGAACATTCTTTACCGGATTAGGAAGTGCTCTTTAACCGTCACAGCCTACCGATTCAAACTTATAAACCATGTCTGCCCAAACAGTACCTGCCCGGACCTTTTTCCTTGTTCCTTTTCGGTAATTCCCACATTTCGAATTTGAGAAGGGTTATAGCTTGGCTGGCTCAAAGTGATAATTCAGGCTTCTCAACAACCGACACGTCTACGGCCTACAGCTCCCCAGCCAGCTGACAGAATCTGACTTCTTATCTTCGCTGCTCATACTTAATACCCACTCTTTCTCAGTTCGCTCGTTGAAACTCCCTGCCGATGAAAGCAACTTCAGCAATAGTGACGCTCTTGATCTGTGCAAGTTCAGCAGTTGCGTCAGCCAGTGAATACAACCCTACAGAAAAGCTTGCTGCTAGGGAAAATACCGCCAGTTTCAAGAATAAGGGAGGTGACGGGACGCAGAAGTCCAAGAGATTACTTTCTGGTCTTTTATCGTTATTCAAGGGTGACAACGGAGATGCGTCCACAACTTCCACCGCCGCCCCGGCGTCAGTGACATCTACACAAGCAGTAGCGGCAGGATCAGCCACCTTGGCACTTTCCTCAGCCGTAACTGCCGCCGCTGACTCTGCCTCTAGCGTTGCTCAAGTTGTATCCGATGCAGCAGCTAGCGCCGCTGTCCTTAGTCTGTCTGATCTGCGTACCAGTTCTGGATCTCTTGACTCAGTAAGCACAGTCGCTTCAGGCTCCAGTTCTGCAGGCATAAATCTCTTAGACCTCTTGGGCGGCGGCTCGTCATCGTCTACTTCTTCATTTGTGGCATCTTCCTCTTCTTCTGCGGTGTCTTCCTCTTCATCTATAGCAGATGATCTTGACGATGATGAGGATGGCTGTGTTGATGACGAGGGCAATGAGGGTGTCTCAGGTAAAGTCACCGCCACAACCCCAACAACTACCCGGACGACGGCCCCTACCACAGCTCCATCCACCACCAGGATCAGCACTTCAGTCAGCAAATCTGAAGGTTTGACCACGAGCAGGAGCGATGCTGAAGTGAGCGCAGCTGTCAGTAGCGCAAGTGCCAGCGCGGTCAAAAGTGAATCCTCAACAACAACTTTAAACTGGCTTGAGAGTCTTCTTGGTGGTGACAGTGACTCAAAAACTTCTACTGTATCCACATCTTCTACTACAGAACGCTCTAGCTTGTTAGTCTCGAGTAGTCTTTCCGGAACATCGGCTACCAGTTCTAAGTCTGCTTCGGTTACAAATTGGCTGAGCTCGACTGCAAGTGCCTCATCTTCAGCAGCTGTATCTGTTGATGGTGACGACGACGACAACGACGATGAAGAGTGTATTGAAACTGGCGGTGGTGTCCTGACAATTAAAACTGCTGATCCAACTGCCCCAACGGTACTTCCCCCCTCAACGACGAGCAGCTCTCTCAGCAAAAGTAGTGATTCCGTCATCACCGCTTCTGGTGATGATGCAAGCTCTGCTACGGGTAGCCTTAACGCAAGCACCACGAAAAGTGAATCCTCGACTACAACTTTGAACTGGCTTTCAAGCCTTCTTGGCGATGATAGTGATTTGACCTCAGCAACATCCAGCCTGTTAGTATCGGGTGGTCAAATTTCTTCTAGAAGTTTGACTACTACTTCAAAATCGGCGTCTGTTACAAGTGGATCGAACTTCTCCAGCTCAAATTCTTCATCCTTTGCAGTGACATCTTCCCGAGGCTCATCTTCAGATGATGGTGATGACGATGAATGTATTGAGACCGATGGGGATGTTCTGACACTCAACACTGCTAATCCTACAACCTCAACGAAATCAACCAACACCAAGAACAGCACATCAGCTACTGGTAGCGCCACTGCAAGTACGAGCAATGGTAATTCCTTGAACCCGAGTGGAAAATCATCCTCAGCAAGTCATACTTCTACTTCAAGAACAGTTTCCGTTACAAGTGTGCTGGATTCAACAGGTACAAATGCCTCATCTTCTGTAGCGACGTCTTCTGACGATGATGACGACGACGAATGTGTTGAGACTGACGGTGGTATCCTGAAAACGACCACCTCTGATCTCACGACCAGAACCGGGACAGGAACAGGAACAGGAACAGGAACAGGAACAGGAACAGGAACAGGAACAGGAACAGGAACAGGAACAGGAACAGGAACAAGAACTAAAACCGGGACGGGAACTAAAACCGGGACGGGAACAGCGACCTTGACAAGTGACAACTCTTCACGTCCTGTGTCCACTGAAACAGCTCTTACATCTTCTACCACGACAGTAAGTTCCGGGTCTCGTTCTATCTCCGGCATCATAGTTTCTTCCGGCACCACTCATTCCTCTTCTGTTGCTTCTTCGTCTCTCGATGATGGCGACGACGAATGTGTGGAGACCGATGGTGCGATTCTGGCAGTTACCACTACTACGGCAACGACAACGAAGCCTGGAACGACAACGAAGCCTGGAACGACAGTCACAGCCCCTGGTACAACTATGACAGCTAGTGGCACAACTATAACAGCTGATGGCACAACGATCACGGCCGATGGAACGACTTTAACAAAACCAGGTTCTATCATCACCAGTCCGGGAACTACGCTTACAGTCTCACTCAGCACTGGAAAGAGCTCCGTGGCGGGTGAAACCGTCGTGACCACTGATTCCAAGGGCAGCACCATTACTACAAAGTACACGACGAAAGAAACAGTTTACACCACGACGCAGACAAAAGCGGTCACCACTGCAAATGTTGCCGGCATCGAATCAACCTATGTGGTGACCACCACCTACGCGACAACTGCCGGTGACGATGTCTTCGACTGCGAGGAAGAGGACACAGAGACTTACACAACAGTGATCAATAACGGCGGAAGCGGTGGCTCTAAGACAACAGCAACGGTAACTACAACTTCATGGTGGCAGAGTGGCTCGTCTTCGACTGGAGGCTACGATGCCGAGTGTGATGCCCAATGCGACGACTATGATTGTGGAGATGACGACTACGACTATGAGGATTCCGATGACGATGATGACGATGATGATGACGACGACTGCTTGACCGGCGCCGAAGGTACAGGCGAAAATTCTAATGGATCCGGTGGATCGGGTAACGGATCGAGCGGGAATGGGTCTGGCGGTAATGCGAGTGATTCAAGGGAAACAATTGTCACTACGAAGACATCTACCTCATCCTACAAAACTACTGTTGCCGGACAGGAAACTGAAGCAACCACGGTAGTAACGTTGATCTCTACGTATACGACGACAAACGAAGCCGTGCATACTACAACAGATATAAGTGTGTACACAAGCGATTGTGTTGATGAAGAAGGTGAAGAGATCATTGGGACCGCTGAGGCCGCTTCGTCTGCAGTTGCCTCTGATGACGACGATACCACCGAAGCGTCTGCTACGAGCTTAAGCGTGACAGTGACCACATCTGGATCTTCCCTATTCCCATCACTGGAAGTATCTTCATCTTCGACTACGACAGCGGATGCTTCTGTTAGCTCAACAGTGGCAACGATTGCAGGCAGTAAGAGCGCAAGTGCCAGCACCATTATCACGCAGACCTCCTCAGCATCGTCTACCGGTGGAAGTCTTCTTGGCGACATTGCCGACGCCATTTTTTAAGACATACCTGAAAACTGAAAACAAACCCTATTTGATTGTCGTTTGAAGAATTGGACTCTTGCGTAGATTTGTCTGCTTTCATCGGAATATTACCGTATCACTATTCTTGAGCTTCTTCAAAAGGGTTATTATTGATCGGCAATTGTCTTGGCTCACCATTAGTCATAACGAGGTCAAGAGACCGATTCCACGAAAGGACAGGTGCTACTCTCCGTCTGTCCGAGTTCAAGTATAGTGTGTTCTTACGACACGTTGTACACCTCTTGATGGAGAAGAATGCTTGCTGTGGAATCTTGGTGAGACATTTCCTGAGGGAGTCACGTAGGCTGAATAAAACTTAACGCAGACTATGTGCATAGCTTCAAGTCCGTGACTTCACAAGAAAGCTTGAATACAGAGCAACACTCAAAAAAAAAATACAAGTGTGGAAGACATTCATACATCAAGATTTGAAGTAGAGCCCAAGAATTCGTTTTGGGTGTCGCTTTAGATGGAATCCCAAAACTGTAATGCCAATGTATGTGCGTGAAGTCTGTAGCGGAAGCGCGTCTCTTCGAAACTCATGTAATGATGTGAAAGCAAGATTAGTCAAAATGACTTTTATCAGATGAAGCAGGTGATTCCCTCATATCTACCAGAATCCGTCAGTCAGTTTTGAACAACCATAAAAGTGTATCGAAGCCCGAAACCTTGAACAAGCTCTCCTCGACTGCACACGCGAGTATGCCCATTACGGATATCACGAAGAACCACGACCATGGCGAAATGGAAAAATGAGAGTGGCAGAAGGACTTGGCCAGTGGCGAGAAGCCAGTTTCTGCCCAAACCCGGCTGAAACAAACGTATGAGCATTCTTCAAGGAACTTGCTCGAGCTCTCGGTGACTGCTGCGTGAGACGACTGACACACAGATGCCTACAACTAACAGAGAACAGCGTTCCAACAGTGCCAAAAGAGCCATGTCCGATTCATGTGCTTGTGCGGAGAAAACGAACTGCCATACGCCCAGCTTCTCTCCAGCATTCTGAATCATTCCGTGAACCAGATTCGAGTAGCGCGAAGTTGTGTGGCGCCATAAACCACGCCCCCACCCCACTGCGCGCTCGCCACCTAGCCATGTCCTATACGCTCTGCTTCCTGTATCACCATGCGCTCCACCCATAAACCCTCCCTAAAGCGTATGTGCTAGGACCAGTGGCAGGAGAAGACGGAGAAAACAAAGGGCAAAAAGAAAGCATGAACAGACAAACGTTTCTTTTCCTTTTGTTGCTAATAGTCTTTCTTGATCTCCCGCGAGGCGGCCTTGACGAGAACCTGGACAAAAACAACCTTGCCCTAGACAGATATAAAGCCTCACTTAAGTATGGCCGGGATCAGCTTTCGCAGGGCGAATATTACCTCGGGTACGGGAACTTGACTGGCCTTCAGCTTTCTTACGGAGACAGCCTATTACACCGAAACGTTCTGATGTGGCCGTTTCGAGAATACTCGCCGTCGTCGCCATGGAAGGAGACCCAGGAACACTCTTTATTGCCGGATTCTGTCAGTGACAAAGTCAAGGCGTTTTGGGCGAGAACCCCGGCCACGGAATCCGGTCATGCATACATGCTAAACATCTCGAGCGACGTCTATGGTGAATTTGAAATCCTGCAGTTCCACCAGCCTCTTGAGCCGGTCTCCATGGAGCTCCCGGCGTATTTGAAGGACTACTATAATAGTTACCGGCAGGCCCGGTACGAGGAAGATAAGCAGCGGTACGAGGAAGACCCAGAGAATAATCTGCCGCCGCAGGAGATTCCGGAGCTGCCCGACAAAACCGGAAACGTTACGACTTACACGCTGGGCAAGTTGACTTTGCGAATCAAGACGTTGGCGTCGGTGTACCCGGAACTAAACGTGGCCCGGCTCGGACTAGAACTACACGAAGACGCCACGCTCGTACACGTGGGCGTAGAGATTGCGGATACGTTCAAGAAACAGAGGAACGAATTTGATATGTTTGCCGTGTATTTCCAAGACACTGGGTCACTCGTCGGAATCACAAAATCAGCAAAGTTTATGGGCACTCAGGGCATGCCTCACTTCACAATGAGCGAAACCAACTTCAACAAATCGAGAACTTTGTTGTCTCGTTTGCTTAATGTGGCAGATATCGATAAGGAAGTCTCCTTGGGCGACGTCACGAACTCTGTAGAGCGGGCAGAGTCACTGTGCGAATTGATCATTTATTTGCAGCTAATGAAAACGGCGTACACCAAGCCCGAGTTGCAATTTATTGACGATGAACTAAAGCTTCGCCAAGGTTTGCCGCTACCAAAGAAAATTCCTGAAATCGAGATCGATCATGCACTTCTTTACTCCCCAGATTGTGGGATTGTCTTTGAAAAAAAGCCACAAACCGATCTCATAGGAGTAAGGGGAGAGATCAAACTTTCGCAGTTGCGTAATGCGTTGCTAGGCATGTTTCTCTTGACCTTGGCGGAACTCAACTTGTTCATGAGGCAAGCAAAAGCGAGTCGGACGCCTAGCGATTTGTCCAACGTATCTACGATCTGCATTGGGCTTCTCAGCGGGTACGATCTGATTGTTGCCGTGCTCATGATGCTGATTATGTGGATAAGCGACTTGTACCTAATCTGTGCGTGTAACACGGTGTTGAATATCTTACTCTTCTACGTTTTCGAGCTCAGATACCTCTCCACGATCGAGGCTTCCCAATCGAACGAAAGAGGAACATCCTGGTGGCAGATTCTTCGAGGCTCCCGTGATAACACGGTTCTGGAAGTGCCTCCACGTGATTTAGAGGCCCAAATTCCGCCAAACGGTCTTTCACCAACAGATAACGTCGGAGATGCAAGCTCAAGCGCCGTTCCCAATGCAGCCTCGGTCACTAACCCAACTACGGCGCCGGCAACCTTAGCTGCTAACACTCAGCCAGCTGCAGGTAACGCGACAGTTTCAGGACCCTCTTCAGGTAGCGTTATGTCTTACTTTGCATTCAGCATCATACTTTCCTTTGGGGTCACATTGCTCATTCTAAACGCGACCTCATGGAGTGTCAATGCTGTCCGCGTCTTTGAGTATTGGTTCCTTCTATTCATTAACTCGTATTGGATTCCGCAGTTCCTTCGCAACACGTTGAAAAACAGATCGAAGTCAATCAAATGGGAATTTGTGATTGGCATTTCTTTGGTCAGATTGGCACCATTGACTTACCTCTGTTTGAACCTGGCCAATCCTTTCAAACACCCCACGAATCCAATATTGCTACTCACAGTATTCAGCTGGCTAGTAGCTCAAATTTTCTTGCTTTACTTGCAAAGCAGGCTCGGAGCTAGATTCTGGCTCAATAGCAAATGGTTACCTGAGCAGTACAATTATCATCCTGTGATAAACATCAAGGACTTGGAAAGTGGGTTCTCGCGTGATATTTTGTCAAACTTAAAAGCCGCTGAAGAGCAGGACGTATCAATGTATGAGAGTGACTGTACTATTTGCATGTCAACATTGAAGTTCCCAGTCTTGATGAGCGAAAATGGCAACAAGAAATCTTACGAAGCCTTGATGAAAGAGGTTATGATCACCCCTTGTTACCATTCATTCCACACTGAATGCTTAGAGGATTGGATGATCTACAAGTTGCAGTGCCCTGTTTGTCGCACAGCATTGCCACCGTTATAAACTAGTGACACAAGCACATAAATTGGGGACAATTGGATTTACATTGTGAGGAGAAGTCATTGAGAGAAAAACAGTCACGAGAGCTGAAAGAGCTGAGTTATGCAAGAAGTTCAAAGCAGAAGATGCATATTGATTCATTATTCATAAGTATGGGAGCCAGATGACGGTCGAACTTGTTTTTGTCGATGTTAAACACGCGAGGTAACCACCATCGAGACTAGTTTCTTCAAGCTGGCTTTCTTAGTTGAGACAAGCCGGCTTTATTTACCATTGGTGGACGTGCCAGTGCTTCAGTTTGGTCTCAACATGAGTAAGGTCAAGGGTGTTCGGCCATGAAAGCACACACCACATGGCACTCCGTTAGAGCCTACAGGAATCCTCTTCAATGCCAGCCAGCGGACTTTGGTTCGACAGACTGCCTCCAGAAGAGACGCTTCCATTTTTTGCCTGTGACCTATTCATAACATTCACCGACGCTTCCTTCAGTCCCGATGTGCGCCTCCTTCTCGACGACTTTTGCTTTTCTGCGCTCGAACGCTCACCAGTACTCACGGTTTCGAAACTTGACAGAGATTTTCTCTTCCCCAAAAAACTGAGTCTGGGAAATGACATTGTGTAAAGAGTCATGGAGTCCACGACTTGAATGGAGCACTTAAATGGACGGTTCAAAATTCAGGACGCTCAGTGTGGAATGAAGCCCTATCTGCATGAAAATGTTTTTTCCCCTATTTTTTTTCGTCTTGGAATGAACTTGGTTTTCATGAATTTCATAACAATGGCTGGGTGTCTGCAAACATTTTATACAATTGTTAAACGGCATGGGGATGCAGCACTGGCATGCGTCAAGATACTTGTGGAAGGGTCTTGACACGGAGGCGGAACTGCGGGAGTGCGTTATTTAGCTCTCCGCTGACCATGCAGACGGCAGCCGGCAACTTGCCTCAAGAAATTTTCTTGGCTGTCACTGCATTTGCTCCCCTCCTCGACGAAGCAATTTCGATCTCAGAGAGGCACAGGTTGGAATGGATAAAAATAGAATACGGGTCCGTGATTGAAAAAAACCGTGGGCTCACAAGTCTGAAAACATCAAACTAATTTCTGCTCGATCACCAAGACTGGCATTCAATCACTTTCTCAATTTAGCATCGCTAACGCTCAGAAAAGCTTACTCGCGTTTTTGCAGTGCGGCTCACGCGCCCCGGAAGCTTTCCACTGGCCGCTTCCGTTCCTCGAAACTCAGCGCAAAACTGGCCGGGTCTTCGCCACCGGCCGGAGGCTGCCAAGGAGGATTTAATACAGTGATCGCACGATTTACGAACACAATTGTGTTGATATAAGTGTGTGTGCACGTTGCATTGCTCAACTTACTATATGGTGTGCGAAGGAGACCGACCATGAAAGAATCTTATCTCCGACGAGATGAGAAGAGCAATTAGCTCGAACCGTTTCTTTTCATGCAGAGCAATGAAGGTCTGTACACTGTGACGGCCCGCCGGTATTCGTGCTCCCTAATTCAAGCGGTCAATTGGCGCCCAATCAGTTGGCTCCAAGCAAACCGCACGGCAAAATTGAATTTAGTTTTGGCTGTACCGGTGAAACCTGAAATCGTTTCTGTCCATCGTGATGGCGCACTTAGTAACAGAGGAAGCGCTTGCTTCTCCTTCACATGAATAGGACAAATATTTATGGTTAGGCCTCAATTTTCCTTTCACAGAACTTGATGCCCTACTGTTGATCGTGCCGTATTGTGGAATTGTCTTGTAAAATTTAAACCTAGGTGGTAGTTATTTACGTTTGTAGTATTCTCTTTTTGTGGAGTGCCGTATGAGATTGGGAAGTCACGTGACTTAAAGTAACTGGTTTACGAGCCAGGTACGAGGCGGTCATTGCCACCGAGCCCCCTTCACACAATCGTCAGCAATCTGAGACTTCGATCTATCCACGTACAAAAATTCACCTGGCGCCACTAGTATTCAATCACATGAACTCAAACAGCAATCCGGGCAGACGGCTCCTTTCGAATCGGTGTGGATCCGTGGCTGTTCCCCGGAGATAAGCTAGTCCAGTCATCGGCTCGGGTACTGTTTCGCACTCAAGACCCGGAGGTAACACGCAAGCCGTTTCTCGTCTCCGACAATGAAATTACTTGCGTCGCTCACCACCAGTTCGGGCAAAAGATACTCATTACAAACTTGAATCCAGCGGTCGAAAAAACTCATTTCCTGGTTCAGGGCCACTGGATCTTGTTGAAGTTCGATTTTGAAGTTTTTTAACTTGTCTTGTAGAAAATTCTCAACG
The DNA here is from genome assembly GCA_030573055.1 of Metschnikowia anglica. Lineage (NCBI taxonomy): Eukaryota > Fungi > Ascomycota > Pichiomycetes > Serinales > Metschnikowiaceae > Metschnikowia > Metschnikowia anglica. The sequence goes on from JAJMCP010000017.1 coordinate 11,312, forward strand.
TGTACCACCTTTAAATTACCCTCAGTCCTCCGTTTCTTTTCGGCCTTTTCGTAAGCTGCATAGTCATTCAAGGTAACTCGCAACTCTCGATATAAATTCTCTGGATTCATATTTGATGCGTTAGTGCTTAGAGAGTCTAATTTCGAGGAATGCTTCTTGTAAAATTCTGGGTAGTATAATTTCCTTACCTCCTGTTTAAAGTCTTGCAAATATTGAAAGAAAACAATTTTGGGGGTGGGGTATTTGTCACTTGCATTCACTGGAGTTTTTCTCTCAATGCTGATCCTTGATACCACCCACTCGTCGAAGATTTTCTCCCTAATCGCTGCATCCGTTACCGCGTAAAATGCTGGATTTTGTGAGAATTTTGGAAGAAGTTCTTCCTCCACGAGAAACCATGGATCATAAACGGATATTTCATCCTGAAACTCGTTAAGAAGGTTCTCAAATTCCTTTCTTGCTTCTTGTTCATCTTCATCCTTAGTGCCTTCGTTCTCCGACTCGAACGCTAGATCTAGGCCGCTGTTTATACCATCGCCATCCTCTCCATTTGACTGATTTGTGCTGTGACCTGATTTAGCACTGCAATCAGAATCAGAACCAGAATCATTCTCTTGGTCTGCCGAAGACGAATATCCGAGATCAAGCCCTGCTGGTCCCTGCTCGGCTTCAACGGCACTTTTGTGAGAGGGAACATCATCTTCCTCAAAATTGAAAGAATGACTCAGGTCCTCTTCAATCTCATCCTCGAAGATAATAGATGGAGATGGATCGTGACGCTTCCTAGAATTCTGGGTCTCGGGTTCAGAAGCTTCGGAGTTATCTAATTGAATTTCGCTGGCCGGCTCGCGTCCTTTCGCTTGTTCCTGGGCACCTGGACGCCTTCGCTTTTTTGAATTTGGTTCATCGGCCCCAATACGTAAGCCATTGGCTTTGCCAAAAAGCACCGCTAGATCATCAAAGTTGACTTTGCTTCCGAGGTCCTGTATGTTGGTATCGGAGAGTTGCCACACTGAAGCGCCATTTTCGGAGTTATAATAGAAATGAGTTGCTCCTTTGGCTACCACAATATACCATGGCGTCCCCTTGACTGGGTATGTGAATATTGGCAGTATCATGTATCACTCTCCGATCAACGAGAAGGTGAGATCTCCATGACGGGGGGAGAGGGGGGGAAGAAGGTGCAGGACGATGTTCCACAGTCGTGATAGTCACGTGTGTCTTGTTTGCACCACAAATGTAACCATCAGGCTGATTTGGGAGATCACAAAATTCTTGCTTTTGGGAACTGAAGATTTAAGCCAGACGAAGCCATGTAAGTTTCAGGACTCAAAGTCGTGAGGTTCCAGTCGACAGGTTGTTTAGCAAGGAGAAGTACTGTGGCTTCTGGTTATGTACACACTACCTGCAGTACAAAACGGCGTCCGCTCCAAAGTGCCCCTCACTGATTTCAGCCGTTCGAGCGTTGAGCCATTTCCCCCTCTAGAAAGCAGAGAGAGAAAAAGGAATACGAGAAAGATAGCAAGAAAATCATTCACATCACTTTGTGGACCAAATTCGAACTATAATCTCTAATTATGCCGAACAAAACCTAAGAGAAAAACCCAGCAAAATGTCACACGGGTTCCTTGACTTAATCACAAACGTAGTTTTCCGAAGACAGTTCGGCGCTTAGCAAGTAGTTTTCAGCTCACTAACATATCGACCGACAACTTCAACCGTTTTGTGTCCGGCAGAGACAGTACCAGGTTCCCGTCCAGCCTTTCCTCTTCCAGTTTGTAGTCCTCGAGTTTGACTTCGTTTCTAGGTTTCTTGAGTTGCTTGCGAATTCTGGGCACCGCCACCTCGGAACCCTCATGGAGGTTTTTGGCATGTCTTAAGAGCAAGTCCCGCCGGGAGAAAGCCCGCGAGCAAATGCCACATGCGAAAGGCTTCAACTTGTTATGCGTCAGCATGATGTGCCTGCTTAAATGCTCATACCTTGTGAACGCCCTCTCGCACTGCTTACAGTTGTAAAGGCGGGAGTTGCCCGTGGGCGTTTTCGACCCGAATTTTCCAGGATCGTTGATACCGCTCACGAAGTATAGCTCCTTAGACTTCTGCAAGAGTTCAGCCATTCTGGGGTTTTCGAGAAAGAATTGAAAAACCAAAAGGAAAAGATTCAAGAAAAAGCGGTATTTAGCTTGAGAAAAATTCTGAGTACGACCCTGAATCTCGGAACCTCAGATTGTCAAATAGGTGACTGGGTCTTGTTCTTGTGTTTGTGAGGAAGCGGCTGCAAAAACCCGTTTCAGCGTGTATCACTTTACTATTGGGCAGATGGTTGGTGTATCAAATCGAGTGAGCTCGGTCTTGATTAAACAATTCGGAAAAAGAGGTCAAACTCAAAAGGGCACAATTCTGCGAACTGTGGTTGATGCTTCAGAGTTGAGTAAATTTCGAAAGGTCGGGGAAAAAGAGAGGGGAATGTGCTCTCATATATGTGTGCTAAGTCGAAGTATATGTCAATGCAAAAGAAACTATGTAGAAGCAAAGCGTGAATGTAGAAAGGGAAAATAGAAGTAAATGGTCAGCTTGCATATTTACCTGATTTCCTCCCGGAGATGATTCTACCCCGCAATCTGCAATTGCGAGTCGGTATTCCGTGGGGGAGCGGAAGGAGGGGAAAATGCGGGATGCGGTGATAACAATCTGGGTGTTCTGCATGCACTCCGCTGGTTGCAGGAGACAAATGCTTAAGAAGACGCGTACTGCCCGGCTGAGACCGAGAGGCCGCTTCTTGGGGCAATAGAATGAGCAAAATTGAGAGAGTAAGTGACACATAAGGCAGCATATTCGATTTCCAGGACAGCAGGAGGGGTCTGTGTTTCATTCCGACAAATCACTTGAAAGAAAAGAGACAGCCAAAAACCCAGAATATGAATGAGAAGATAAGGTATGAGAAAAAAAGGAGCAGGGAAAGATAGTCTGCATGGTCATCAGAGGGGTTCAGAGGGGAGAAATAAAGTGGGAAACTGGGTGGAATCTGAGATCATCGATACTGCTCCCTCCTCCTCCGTGCTCTAAGTCCGAGCTTTGCTTTGTTGGGCTAACTCCATGCCTTTTCTCTGAATAAGCGTCCCATAAAGAGCCATTTGACTGAGGCGGGGAACGAGGCAGTTTCTGGAGCAGTTTCTCCTAGAAAAAGTAGACTGTAACAATTAGCCGGTGAATCAACATTGACAGGTCACAGCCCCGCGCAGAGGTTGCGAATTTTAGAAAAAAGAAAGAGTGAGGCCCCCGCCTTTGTGAGCCACGGTCACCAAAACCTGTACCAATGATCTCTGAAGCTAAACTAGAGGTAGAGTTTGATTTTTCATTTGCTTGAATTATTTGATCACCGTTTCTCTCAATTTCTTTTCTTTCCGCAATCACCACCATGGGGTCCTCTTCAAATCTCGAAGGAATCTCGCTGACATCGGCAGGCCCTATCTTCTGAAAAACGGGGAGTACATGTTCCAGATGCGGTTGACCGCTGTTCTCACTTCGCTTTGATCATCAGAACTGGCAAGTGCTAATTGGTTCAAATCTTGTAAGAATTCGCCACGTAGAGCTTTTGGAATGATCTGCTGCGAGAGCAAATTGAGGTTCACCACCTCTACAAAAAGCTTACCGTCAGAGACGAATTTGTCCTCGGAAACCTCTCGGTTCACCAATTTGTTTATGTGGTTCATGCTTTTGAGACAGTCAATGCGACGGTCGATGATGCTTTGCGTGAGAGACGAGTCCTTCCGAAGTGCCTTGTTTCCCTGGTATAGAATGAAGAGCGAGGGCAGGATCGATAAAACGCCGAATAGAAGCTGCTGCAGTTTGAGAAGCTTATCGATTCCACTGATGGCCAAGTCCCCGTCGACTTTCGTTTTCTGTACCTGGATCAAAATCGACCGGATCAACAGGCCCTTGATGATCGACTTGTAAGGTGTCCTGAGCTCGTCCTCGTACTGCGACATGACCATGGTTAAGTCACCCTGTTTGACAGCGGAATGGACCTCGGCTGGGCTCACTGCCAGGTTCGTGTCTGCCAAGTAATCCGACACCATTCTCTCAAGAGAATCAAGATCCGATTGCAAGGACTCCTTCAGAGCGATTGTCATGGTTTCATCGTTTCGGAGAATACTCAACATATCGGCAATGGGCTTAATAATCCAGTTCTGCCAGAAGCCAAGAAGCGTTTCCACAAAATTAAGTCTAAGCCACTCGACAATTGCCGTTCGATTCTGCCACACATTGAGTGAGAGCGTGGGCCCGTACTGAGCAGTGAGAAGCAAAAGAGGCCAGTATTTCACGATCGTGTTTGGTGGCGACGTCAATGTGGGGCTGTTTTCTTCCGAAATGAACAGTTGAATAATCTCAAGCTGAGAAGCCACATTTTCTCCGGTTCCCGCTCCCTTCTCGGGTAATATCTGGGCAAGTGTGTCCTTGGACACAGGCAAACTGTTCAAAAACAAACCTAGAATCTTATAGTGGTCATTCAATCGTTCAGACAAAGTTGTGATCTTGCCCTTGATCTCCTCATCGAGGTATCTAAGTGGGATTTTCAAGAACAGAAGGCGGGACTGTCTGACGATGAAGTTCACGTTGAAGTTTTGCCACGTGTTCCTAAAAACACCCAAAAAAGACGAGATTATAGGGTCAAGTACCCGGGCGAAGCGTGTTTGGCCCGGGGTTTCCCCTGTGATCGCTATGGCGTTGGCAAACCCGCTCCGAAGCATCCGATAACAACGCTCGGGCAAAGTCTGGACACCGTAGATGGCTTTACTCCAAGAAGACAGCTTGACGTTGATCCAATACGTCATGTGGGACTTTGCCACAATTGTCTTATACAAAAGTGAGTTTGCCAAATGGTGGAGAGCTACCAAAACGGAGTACTCGTCAATGAGCGACACGAGACCCCGCTCAAAATCCAGGGTGACGCTGATCTCTGCAACTCTCTTCTGATAGTTTTGCAACACCGCAACTGAAATCTCAGGCATTGCCGATAGTTTCCCGTTGTTGATTTTCAAATGGTAGTAGAAGTCGGTGAATACATCGGCGACGGTCTCCTGCGACGCGGGACTTTGTCCCCTAGGGGGCTCCGTGGTCAGCGTGGCCAAAAAGGCGTTTGTTTTCTCGTGGAGCTGCTGGATCTGCTCCAACAACCGGAAAGAAATGGTGTTGGTGGATCGAGCTTGACGAAGCACGTTTCTCGGGAGGCCTGGCTTCAAGAAGTCCATGGCTAAAGGAGGAGTGGAGGGTACCGAAGGAGGAAGATGAATGGGCTCTTTTTTCTCGGCGCCTCTTCTTGGCTCTATTTGTACTTGTTTGCGTACCCTAGTCAACTGTGTTCAGACGGCGGAGAACTGGGATCTCTGATTGATCTCTGGAGATCTTTACTGTATGTGCTCCAGTGACGTTGCTGTGCTGTGCGAAAATAGGGTGGGGGAACAAGTAAGTACACCTGACTGCGACGAAATCGACACAGGGGAGATGAAACGCCGAGACGTATGGAAGCATGAAAAGCGCGAAAAGCACGAATTCACACGGTTCTCTTGTCGCTTTGTCGGTTTTCTATATCTATGACTATTGATTGTGCATTTTTGGAAATAATTCTGTGGTGTGAATTTGACTTCTATGGTCACGTAGTCGGTGCGGGCTTCTGAACTCGCGAAGTTGATGTGAATAACAAGATCGGTTCAGGCCTGGATATCATGTTTGCCCTCACAAAACTTTCGCTCATGCTCTTACACTCATAGTCTTAAACAGGCCAGAGCTGGGCCTTCTTTGAGTCCCAACGCAACAATCCTCTTCTCCGCTCCTTGTCGATGCAACGGGTAGTTTCCTCCCTGGAAACAGGCCAAATGTGCTGCTCTTCGAACCCTAGATCTCCCGTAACCAGCCTCCTTCAAACTCCCTCCGAGAGAACCGTCTCAATGTTCAAGCTCCCCCTTGAACTTACTCTTCATCGGCCTTTTCCAAGACGCCAGTTGACTTGATCAATTCGTTCACGTCGGAATCGCTCCAGATTCTTCTGATCACACCGTCGTCCTCGCCGCCACTCAAACTCAACGTGGCAAACTCCAACTTCTCGCTGTTCAAGTTACTGCTGTCCACGGTCTTCGAAAGCACCTTGATCGCCAACCCACACGCCTCCTCTAATGTGATGTCGTCTTTGTAATCCTTCTTGAGCAAAGTCTGAGCCGCTGCGTTATTCGCCCCGATCGACGTGGCTTTCCACCCACTATAGTTTCCAGATGGGTTGGATGTGTACAACTGGAACGAATTCCTGTCGTCGTGGCCGGCGTAAATGAAACTCACGCCAAACGGACGCAACCCCCCGTGCTGCGTGTAGCCCTGCTTCACGTCACACAAGTTTTTTATAAGGAGTTCACAGGGAATCTCCTCGTTGTATGTCTTCAAGTATCTCTGGGCGGTAACTCTGGCATTGTTCACCAAGATCGATGCATCGGCGGTCATCCCGGCCACAGCACACATCATCTGGTCGTTCAAATGGTACAATTTCTCGGCCGACCCGTCGTTGTCGAGCAATTTGGACGTCACTTTCTTCTCGCAGGCTAACACCACTCCGTCGCTGGCCAAAATGCCAATTGCTGTGCCGGCGTTGGCGATCGCCTCCTGTGCGTACTCGACCTGATAAAGTCTGCCCTCAGGCGAGAAAATGGTCGTTCTGGAATCGTATCTTCTAGACATGTTTTGTGTTTTGTTTGGTGGTTTTTGGTGGTTTTTGGGTGTTTCCTTGGGCTCACATAGTTAAGCCACTACGATGGGAAGAGAGTGGCGAGCATGGAAGCTCAGGCATCACGTGACCAGAGATCGTTTCGTCTGGTGAGACAGAATTCACGCCTGTCTCCTCCAGATATGCGTCTTCTTTAAGGCGTGCACGTGACCTGGAGATCATCCTGCTACTAAAGAGTCCACGGGATTAGACGGATAGTCACTTCTCCCGGTCTTCGCCCCCAGACATTCATGAAGATCTTTATCTCGTCAATAAACGTGCCGCTAGGGTACCAGACGCCGCGGTTTCCAGGGCTCTACTGGGCCTTCTGGACCTCCAGTGCGAAATACCTCTACTACCCTAAAGACATATGGTCATTCACGGTGTATTGGGTGATGATCTTCTTTGTGGCCGCTTATGCCTTGGTCGGATGTGGGTCGGCGGCTAATATGGTGCTTCGCAAATCGCGAATGCAAAACCTGACTTCCCACATGGATGTGGTGACCGGTCTAAAGCCGTTTTTTGTGGCGGTAATGTACGTGGTCATGGGCTCGGTCCAGGGGCTCATTATTGGCGCTATAATCGGATTGGTGTTGTCGGTGATTTACCGAGCAGGCTCTTTGACGATGAACACGTGGGTTCCCTTTTGCTGGGGCCTTGCCTCGATATTGTATCACATTTGTTCGAGCTACAGCACAAGTCTGTTGTTGATATAGCAGACTTACGGTTATGGAGGCGAGGCCTCTATTTACAATTTTCATTCCATTCTCGACTTGGGAAAAAGTGGCATTAAACTTGAAGCGACGTGTCTGAAAATACTATCTTGCCCGAACTGCGGAGACCGAGGAGACGGCTCCACGGTGATCCACAGATTCCGCCTGTGTTGTTGTCTGGCTTTTCTGACAGCATCTGCCGCGAGTTAGAACGCATGCTGACAGCGAAGCTAGCATTCTGGGGCCGGGGTCAAGCCAGTTGGCAGAGTGCCCAAAAGTGCCCCTTTCCTTGATCCAAGGATCTCCACCGAAAATCTCACTCATGGCATTGTTTACTAGGGACAGGCGACCAGCCTGTTGATACTGAGCAGGAAACTGAGGGACAGATCTACGCGTTGCTCGAGGCCACAGCCAAAAGGGTTCATTTTCTAATACTCTTTGAGTAGCTCTGAAGCCAGCTCAGGTGGCCAGAATAGCCGTGGATTTTCCTGGTGCGGTTGCTCCGTTTATCTCTTCAAACAACAAGTGTAGAGGGCCTTCTCCAGCTCCGCAGTGCAACATTTTGGCTCGCTCAGGTCTTCGTAAGGGCCAGAAACAACACTCCAGCACGCATCAAGTTGATAAGCCAGAGGCAAAATCGGGGAACACTAGGTAATACAAACGAACGTAAAATTGAAAAAAAAAAAGCGTGGAAAATTCAGTTGGACGAAAGAACTATTCCAGCTGATGATTTGGTGCACTCTTCGCGTTATCTCATGTATGGCAGTGATACGAGAAACCAGCAAGGACACATAGAAAGAAGCAAGATAAGGAAAGAAAACACGTGCTGTCAAACGTACGACCCTATTGCTTGGACAGACAGGAAACAACCAAAAAGCGCCAGAACTCCAAATTCACTCTCCAAAAAAACATACACAGGCCATTGCTGACACCTCCTCCCGTTACCATAATCCACAGGCAGTTGCCTCAACCTCATTGCTTGGCCCCCCCACGCCGCTGGCAAAGAAATGTCCTCCACTTCACAATTGGCGTTTGTAGAGATACACGCTCTCGCCCACAAATTCAGCTCGTCATCTGACCAAGAAACAAGATTGCAATTGGCAGTCTCGTCGCTCGCGTTAATGGACGAGTTCCAGACGCTACATCCATCGTACGATCAGTGCTATTTGATGCTTCGTGCACACGAGCATCCATTGGCTGGACGATATGGGGACAAATGGGCCTCCACGACTGAACAGCATAGTCAGCAGGAGCTTTTCATGGGCGACGAGTATATTGGCCAATCAGAGAAAGCCGATTTCTTTGCAAGATTCGTACCCCAATTCCACAGATTGTTCGTCAGCTGTGATTTCGCAAATCTCCAGAACCTCTTGAACAAAGTGAGTCTTCTGGTTCAGTTTTTGAATCAATGTACGGAAGTATCTCTGTTCACTGAAAACAGGTACTTTGAGTTCCTCTTCTACCAAATGGTGGCCGTTCTTTACGGGCTGTTGTGGTTTGCTCTGCTTTCGAAAAACGGCGAGTCTCTGTCGCAGAACGATGAGGCTACTCCCTCGCTCAAGTGGACTCAAATAGAGAGGAAGTGTGACAACTACAGCAAAAAGTCCCGCCGGTTTCTTGAAAACCTAGATGAGAAGCACCCTGAATTGGCAGAGAAAGTACATACAGAGTTTCGGTTCTGTCATCTCGTGAAGTGGTTTTGTGCATTTGCGAAATTTAAAGAGCACAGGTTTACGGATTTTGCTGACGATTTCGGAGCTCTTCAACCAGAAATCGGTGTTCTCACTAAAGTGGCCCTCCTATCCGAGGCGCTCATCTGCTACGGGGTGGCTTGTGTTGCATCGAAACCCTTTAAAGAATTGAACTTCCACCTGAATGAGCAGGTTCTTGATTTCTACACGTCAAACGCTTTGGTAGAAGCTAGCCTCTACGAGGTTATGAGTGAACTTTCCAAGGCGAATTTTTGCAATGTCAAAGCTTTATGGGAACAGCTGTTGTTGTCGCGATTGGATTCACAGATCGCCTACGCTCTACCGGGTAAAACACGGGGCACTTTCTGGGAATACCTCCTTTCGATCATTGACTTGAAAACCTTCTTGTTGATCATATCTGTTTCCGAATGCATCTCTAGGAGCAAAATGCTAGATAAAATGGGGTACACGGGAGCGCCCGAGCTGACGAGAAACGCCGTCTCGAACAAGTTGGTGATGCTGATATCGGTGTTGAACTTGGGGGATGTCCACGTGTTCTATCATGAAACTGAAGACGTGTTTTACAATCTTCCTCTCGACAGAAAGACACAGGAGTTGGAGTTGCTTGAAAAGCTTGAAGACCTCGACCATACGGTGAAAGCAGAGGCTGCAGCTGCGCATATGAAAACACTCTTGGTACAAAAATACTTCACGTGAGCAAACTTCGTCTTCAGTCTTGCGACTGGGGCTTTTCCTGCGCGTCCAAGGAAAGCTTATACACAATTTCCATGATCTTCAACCGCCCCGACATCGGGTTGAATCTCACGTTGGCAATATTGAGGTCTGTTGGGCTCCCTGAGAGAAGCTGTGCTATCAAGTAGCACGAGAACATGATCAAAAATACACCACAGTCATCAAAGTTCTTCTGTTGATCACACCTCTTTTTTAAGATGACGAGTTTCTCGTTTGGCTTGAAAAGTGCTTTTTGGAGCCTCTGCGCCAACTTCTGGAGAAGCGTGTCGTCGCCATCCCCGTCAAACCCCATCGAGTCGTAAACAAAGAGCTTCCGCTCAGGGATACTAAGAACGCAGAGAGCCCAGTGGTCGCCATTGTTCGCATCCCCCAAGTCCACGTAGTCATCGGACTCGATGAAGTTGAAAGGGAGAAACACGAGTTTCAGCTTGGCCAAATCCTTCATGGGAAGTATTCCTTGCAAATCCTCCTCGACCGGATAATGTAAGAACAATTGGATGAGTGCTGGGAAAAGAAGCTGGATGTGAAACCCAAAATCCTCTCTTTTCAAGAAACAAGTTATGATCATCTCGTATACGAACGAAATGTTGTTGTCGTTGAGCCACTCCCCCGGTAAGAGGTAGTGCACGTCTGACTTGTAAATATCAATCAGGCCAAATTTGAATAGTTTTGTATCCTCTTCTCCTTTCGTGGTGTTGGTGATTTTTGTATGTATGTTTGATATGCGCTTTTGCGCCAGATACGGGTTGAAATCGGCGACATCGGAAGACGCCGGTGAAGAGACTCCGCCGTGGCTTAGTTTGGAGTGGGCTGCTGCAGCTAGTTGAGAGGCCTTTCCGTGTTTTTTCGATTCTTTCCTTTGCTTGCGGGCTTCTGTCCCTTTCTTAGGCGGATCGGCAGCGTGCTCTACTTGCGGGGATGTGATCTCGATTTCCGGTAACACCAGCAGCCAGTCGAACTGATCAAGCCCATCAGAATTCACAAGACGCCTCTCTGAGTGCTTATTGGGGCTGAAGCATAATCCTTTGTACGGATCTGAGATGTACAGCATGCAAGCGACGGGTTTTGAGAATGCTCAGGCAATGCACTCAGCTGCTTTGGGGTTTCCCTCTGAAAGCATCATGACGCGCAGAGAATTGAGTGATGCGACGAAAGGCACATTACCTCGAACATGATCTCATGCGCATGCACAGAGGGTTTATCCGGCTCTCCTCTAAAGACGTTTTCTTCACTCAAATTTCACCCTATGATTAGATTTCGGTGGCCTCTTCCACGTCGCTACAAATCGGACTTGGCCACTCGGCCGCCTTTAGCTGTGCCGTATAAAACGGGGCAGCCAATGCATGAGACCAGGAGGCACATCATACCGCAACCGGGCAACCTAACTCCTGGGATATCTGCCTTGGAATACTACAATCGAAGACTCGCCCTCGCCAAAGAATTGCCTGGGAAGTCCGCTGCAATTTTGGTTGGGAACCAAGTCCAGCATAGCTCCGGTAGTGTGTTCTACGAGTTCCAGCAGGACAATGATCTCTACTACTTGACCGGATGGCTCAGTCCTGATACGGTCGCGGTCGTGGAGAAAGTCTCTGACCATGGAACGGATGAAGATGTTGTTTTGCATATGTTTGTGCCACCCAAAAATGCAGCAAGCGATCTTTGGGAGGGCGACAAAAACGGACTCGAAGGCGCGTATCACTACTTCAACGCAGACGAGGTCCAGGACGTGAACAAGGTGGACTCGTGCCTCCGAGAGATCGTTAAAAGAAACGAGTTTGTTTACTACGATAATCGGAGCAAAGGCACCAGCATCGGTGGCGGCGTGTCTGGGAAATTCTCGCTGTTTTTCAATCTTGCATCGGATGTAAGACACTCCTCGATAACTTCCATTCTTGAGTCGTCCAAGAAAACCGTGCGGTCCTTGAAACCAATCTTGGCCCAGCATAGGCTGGTGAAGTCTGAGGCCGAGACTCGTGTCATGCACAAAGCAGGCTCGATTTCTGGCAGAGCCATCAACACGGCAATAGCCAAAGTGGGGTCGGACTCTCCGTTTGCCACTGAGAAAGTTTTGGCCAAGTACTTGGAGTATGCGTTCGTCAGAGGCGGCTGTGATCGCCAGGCGTACATCCCCGTCGTGGCGAGTGGCGAAAATGCCTTGACCTTGCACTATACTCGCAACGACGACTTGCTCTACAAGGACGAAACGGTGTTCATTGACGCCGGAGGGAAGTTGGGCGGCTACTGTGCGGACATTTCCAGAGCGTGGCCAAACTCGCCCAGTGGGTTCTCTGATGCACAAAAGGATATATATAATGTCGTGCTCTCAGCAAACAAAACCTGTCTCGAGCAGTGCCACGAGAATAACGGCCACTCGCTTCAAAGCCTTCATGAGCTCGCTGTGACCACCTTACTTCAAGGATTAAGAGACTTGCCGGGCATGTCCCATGTTACCCGGACAGACGTGTCAAGGACTTTGTTCCCACACTATATCGGGCACCACTTGGGTCTTGATTTGCATGACGTGCCAAGCGTCTCGCGGAATGCCCGTTTAATCCGGGGAAATGTCGTCACAGTAGAGCCCGGATTGTACATACCACAGGACGATAGATGGCCCAAGCATTTCCAGGGTATTGGCGTGCGAGTCGAGGACGACGTCGCCGTGGGAAAAGATTCCAGCGAGTCCAGAACCTTGACCAGCGTCTGCGTGAAGGAGGTCCGGGACATCGAGGCCTTGATCAATCTGGGTAAAGTCACTACGCCGCACGTCTGCGACGAGACGGTAGATATCGATATATAGTCATAAGTCGTCTATTCACAAGATAATCATGGGCGTGGGGTTTTCACGGCGCTCTAACGGTTCACATTCAACAAAAGGCTACTGTTCTTCCCCTCATCACCAGCTTTCCCCGATGGCAAGTAAGAGACGTTCGGTGACCCAGCCAAAGTCTGCGCAATGTCTTTCGATGCTTCCAATCTTCTAATCATCAATAACCCGTCACCTGCTTTGGCCAATGCCTTGGAAACGGTTTCTGCAGCTTCAGCTTCACCCTCAGCACGGATAACAGACGCCTTTCTCTCTTGCTCGGCGCGATCGACTAAAAAGCGAGCTCTTTCGGCGTCTTGCTGCGCGATTTGTTTCTGCTCCACGGCCTTAGTGAACTCTTTGCCGAATGTCATGTGTGTGATAGACACGTCCTCCAACTTAATGTTAAATTCGTTTGCTCTTCTGGAAAGTTCCTGGCGAATCCGAGCAGAGACAACTTCTCTTTGAGTGATAAGCTCTGCGGCGTCAAATTGTGCCACGATACTCTTCAAGATCTCGTTCCCGATAGCGGGCAAAACTCTTTCGTCGTAATCCAAGCCTAAATTCTGGTAGATTTTGGGTAAGTTCATCACTTCGGGCCTATGCAATACCCTTAGGGTCAAGGAGACGTTCTGCAAATCCTTTGATCCTGTGGTGGTGGCAATGGTCTTTGGCTTTGTGCGCACGTCGTAAATGATTGGTTTCTGTAACCAAGGAATCACAAAGTGGGTGCCTTCGCCAATGACGCTAGCCTGGACACCGTTCAATCTATCGAAAATGACTGCTCTCTTGCCGCCCTCAACGTCATAAAGGGCAGATTGCGCAAGCGTGATGGCCACGCCCGCAGGGATCGCAATACGCGAGATCACGTCGGCTACTTTGAATGGCATGGTTGTTTGGGGCTGTGACTCGAGGGGTCTTGTCTTTCTTTGATTCGAACCCGATGATTGGTGGCTTGTGGGAATTGAATGAGGGGCCAAAACGTGAAGCACGTTCTCGTGAGGGCGAACTCTGGGTTTTGGTGGTGCACGGGTGTTTGTGCGACCAAGCATTTTCTCCAAAGTGGGAGGGGAGCAGGACCAGTACACGAACAGACCAACCACTTCGCCTAGAATTGCGTATTCAGAACTCTTTGCAGACGCCTTCGATGTAGACCAGCTCGGCGGCTCGTACGTTTTGTTTCTCCTTCCTTGTAACTTGGGCACACTCGGGTGTGTGGAGCATGCTGGAGGCACACTGCGAGCCGCTGCCTGGCCAGTAGGCATTCACTCGAAGTAGATTGAATAAAAGGATGCCTTGAATCCACAGTTTCTGTCTATAAACCAACGCTTGAGTGGCTTGGCCCCCGATACTCCCGACTCATTCAGCTTCCCCACAAATCATCCCAATGCGTGCGGGCAAAACTGCTTCAAAGTGGTCGTGAACTAGTGCTTACTCCTCCCCTGTTTCAACGATCAGCTTTCTGAATGCAAGCCGACCTGAATATGTTCCCCAAGAAGTGCGTGCTCAGGTCAGCCGGCTTGAATGGGTCAGCGGAAGGATGGAGAATGGGTCCGTGAGCCTAGTCATGATGCATTTTCAAACTACAGAGCGGGCACAGTCCATTGAATCTTCGATACTCCTTCCTTGCGCGTACTCGAGCTCTTGGAACATTGCACATAGGGCCAAGGCCATATGGATTGAAAGAGCATGACACGCCGGTTTCTTAAATTTGAAGAGAACCGCTGAGAACACGGGGTAATCATCTCTAAATTAATATACTTGTCGTCCCCTCAGGCTCGATGTCGGCCCCCTTCCTGGGATTTCTTCCGAAGACCTCTCTACGTCTTGTGTGTGCTCAATTTTGTCTTGAAGGAGACCCCTGGCTGTGGAAGATACAAGAGAGTAATGGCGCCTAAAGGTCGATTTCACCTTTGTCAGCCCGCAAGTCAAGCCCTGTCTGGGGTTCAAGAACTGGCCTTGTCCCCACCACACCTAACACATTTGCACTTACGCAAATTGCCAAGCGTTGCTTTTGCAGTATTACGCAACGAAGAGGGCGTTGGCAGCAGCCCCTGAAAATTGCGAATACGGGAACTTTGCTATGAGAAAGAAGTCAGAAGATCTGCCGGACTCTCCTATTCTGGTGGCCTTGGAAGCTACAGAAGAACGCAGCGTCCCCAAATATGATGAACCTGTGTTATTTTTTTCGAATCAACCATTTTTCCTGACCTATTCTTCTATTATACATTTAAAGGGCAACGGAACCCGCGGCGGAATGTTGGTCACTCTATGAAATAGACCAATGTCCAGGCGGCGCCAGCAGCAACAGAGCCAATGGCCACCATCTGAAGCCCTTCGAGAACTTTCTTCTTTGTGCCACAGTCGTCACCCAAGGAAACTGAGGTCTTGACGTAACCAAAAATGAATAACGTCACGACCATGACAATGACAGAGACAATGAGTCCCGTACGGACCACATCACAGAAGAAATAAGGAAGCAAAGGGATGAAGCCTCCAATGAAGTATCCACTACCGATAGTAAGCGCCGATGTGAACTCCCTTCCCTCGGCTGGCTCTTCTAAACCCTTTCCGAAACGAATTACAAAGTCAATGAGGTTCTTAGGCGTCTGTCCCATATCTTTCAAAAAGGAAGCGATCGTTTGCTCGGAAGCACCCAACTCGAACATGATTTCCGCTGCTTCTTGGTTGATTGTCTCTGGTTTCTTGAAGAATTGCAACTTTTCTTTCTTTACTTCACTGTGGTAGTAGTCCAATTCACTCTTGGCTGCTAAATAGCCACCCAAGCCCATGGAAATTGCACCAGAGACCAATTCGGCCATGCCTCCAGTAATAACAAGCTTTGAGGAGCCCAATGAGGACAAACCGGCTGTCAATGCAAAAGGAACGGTCAATCCATCTGAAAGACCAATGATAATATCACTCATGACCCTAGGGTCGAAAGAATTGAGAAACCCCGACTCGTCGTTCTCGTCATCAGAGTCACTATTATTGATGTGTTTTGCCGCAGATACAATTGCCTCCTCAGCAGCGGCCTCCTGTGCCCTATCGTCGCCATCAGTCGATCCGTATGGCAGCAGGTTTTCATCGAGCAATCTTTCAGCTCTGCGTAATTCCTCATCGGACTTGTCGCTTTTGGTCAAAAGCAGGGCAACGACGTTTTTGACTTGCACTAACATATTTGAAATTGAGTTCTAGTGTGTGAGGAATAAATGGATAATTGAATGTTATGGGCAGTGTCGAAGTAAATGTTTTTCCGGCAATGCAACTATGTTCCGAGGGAAGGAAAAAAAAAAGATGGATGGCTGATGATACTCAACTCAGTGAATGGATACTCACTGTTGGTGATACTGCGAAAATAGCAAGGGAAAAAGGCTGAGGAATTGCCCAGTCAGTTTCTTATAGGAGATGTGAAACTGTCGTTTTGGTTCTTTGGAATTTAAAGAAGCTGCAACTGTTGTGCTTCCGAGGATGCTTGTCTAGCAGAGAGCAGCAATGAAATCGAGGGACACGTGGAAAGAGGAATGGCGGTTGGTTTCCAACGGATTTTTTTGCCTTGGTAATAACCGGCACCGTTATTTATCACGCTCGTCCTCCAGATGTGCGTCCTCAACCTCATGCCGGGACTGCATACAAGGGAAATGCTTACAATACACGGACGTCCTATTGGCTACTTCGCTGCTCGAACCGTGAAACTTGCCCAAGTGTCCAGATCAGCCACCGTGCTGCTTACGACTCCCACGCACTGATTGGTGCGTATCTGTGTGCTCGCTAAGTTTGTATCTCCTCATCCTGAATGACTTACGCAAAACGCGTTTCTACAAGTCTAGGGCTTGGTGTCCTAGCGAACGTTTAAGTTTTTGTGAAAGTCAGCTACTCAGAAGCCGGGATCGGGATTTGAAATTCAGGCCTCAGTATCGCGGGGAATGCATGTAGGCAAGAGATGATTAGTGATGAATCATAGCCATCCTAAGAAATTTTGGATGGTATCGGTTCAATTTCGAATACTGTTCTTTCGGTCTAGACTGATTTCGGAATACTATGGAGATCCACAATTGGTCATCGCGAACAATGAAAAGTTGGCAAGAAAAAAAGAAAGAATGGGCTTACTGTGGCATTTAATAACCGCGAAACCGGGACTAGAGGGCCTGCTTGTAATTCCAGCTTCTCAGCGCGGCTAGTCTTTCGTACTGAGCTCGTCATCTTTTGTCAGCTGCAGGTCTCGAACCCTACCGAATTAGGACGCCAAGAGACGTGGAAAGCCACTATTTCTGATCATTATCTTTCCTTTTCTTCGTCAGACCAAAAGAGTCTCTCTGAATCATGTGCACTCCTTCGCTCTTCAAAAATCGTGCTGGCAAAGAGCCAGGTGATTGTTTTTCTTCTGTCACATGTCTCTTCGTTGTTTAGAGTTTTTGTTTCTCCTGGTGCTCGAGGATCTGTCTCGCCCGGTACTCGAGGATCTGCAGTACCACATCTCGTACACAGTTGCCCAACGTGATAAACTCAAATCCGAGCAATTGCCTTGTCGCATTGTTGCTTGTTTGCGCTAAACTCAGAATATCCGGTGCTCCGCTACCAGGCAGGCCCACGGGAACTTTCTCCTTCAAAACTGGGAAGTTGTCGTGGATCACGTCGAGCATCATCTGCACTGAAAACTTCCCGTTGGTCATATAGAGACGTTTCCCCGCCGTGCCCTCCTCTTCAAAGGCAGCTAAATGAGCTTTGGCAACATCTCGGACATCAATGAAACCACCCTTATCGTTATCAAATGTTCCTTGAGATCCCAGTTTGAGAAGCGCGTGGATCATCTCGTTCGATGTATTGAGCTTTTCTGAAACTTCATTTTCAAACGCCTGAGGGCCAAACACGTAGACGGGGTTTACCGAGGTCAACGGCGGGAACCCAGGCGAGAAGGCGAACTCCCAGGCGATTTTCTCAGCAAACGATTTCGCTCCGTAGTATGCGCTGATCGGGTCCTTGACTGCGTCTTCAAGCGAGATGTTGTTCCACGACGTTTCGTCAAACGAAAGCTTGGAATCTTGCTCGTCGTCAGCGGAGTACAACGCCGCATCACTAGACGTGATCACAACGCGTCTGATTCTGCTTTTCCCCAGCTCCACATGTTTCAGAATCGCCGCCATGATGTTCCTGGTTCCCTCCATCGCAGGCAAAATTAGATCCTTTTCCGGGTTAGTGGTGTCGTAGAAAAACGGGGACGCCGTATGAAGAACCACCGAAACGTCAGGATTCTCGGCTAGCACTTTGGTGAATGCATCTTTGACAGCAATGTCAGGCACAAGAGCATAAGAGAACTTTCCTGGCGCACCCACAACGTTGTCCCGGAGTTTTTCGCCTTTCGCCTCCAGTCTGACTGTGCCGACAACGTCGTGTTCACGGGCAACAAGCAATTTCACGATATGTTGTGCGATGAACCCAGAGGCCCCTGTCACAAGAACTTTCTCGGGCATTTTGGTGTGACTTGTGGTCTTTGATCCTTGGGGGACGATAAGCAAAAACAGTGAAGTAGTGTGGTTTTGTGGCTCTTGTCGACTTATAGCGGCTTTCTGACCTCGACGGAATCGACTGCCCAATCCGGTTCGCGGGTCTTGAAACAAGCTCTTTGTAAATCTGGGAAGAGCCACAAAAGGCTGGGGAAAAAACGAGAAAAAAGAAACCGTGGCGGGGCTGGCGTATTGATGCGTCCCACGAAATCAGTCCCACAAAACCAGCCTCAAGCACAGACCTGTTGACGGACATTACGATTGACTCATCAATGATAGGCCGTGGCCATTTCAGCTTTCGTGCTTGCATATAGAACTTATCGGGCCACAGCCCGTGCGGGTTATCTTGATCCTTCAATTCGACTCTTCTTTCTTTCATTTATTGCAAGAAAGTACAAGCATTGCTGCATCCTGTGACCTGAGAAGTATCCCTCGCCTTCTCCGTCTTGATTCATTCCAGAATCAAGCCATCTTCGGGGTCTGGCGAACACTGGCCCTTCCGGGAAACTCGTTCCGACGCGCAGACGCAGCAGTCAAACGTCGCGCAGAGTCATCTGCATCAGCCTGCTAGATACGGTTGTGTGGGTCAATTTCAACCGTATTTTAAATCGCCCAGTCTCTCAAAGTGCCGCAAACGCGTTGTGTTTTCTTGGGCTGGGAGTAAAGATGTACATACCAACGCAATACAAAGAAGACTCGTGGGAGAAGAAAAAGCAGTTGATTCGCGATTACCCATTGGCAACGGTGATCACCATCGATGCCGATGGCAGTCCGATCGCCAATCACCTCCCATTCTATTTGCATGAGGACGAGCTGTCTGGAAAGAAGTTCTTGCTTGCTCATGTGGCCAAGAAAAACCATCAACTTCCCTCGCTTCAAAACAATGAGAAGGTCTTGGTAATTTTCCAGTCTCCGGATTCCTACATCTCCCCATCATACTATCCCGAGAAAGAACGCACGCACAAGTTTGTCCCCACCTGGGACTTTGCTGCTCTTCACTTGTATGGGAAACTGAGAGTCATCGACGAATTTGACTTTGTCCGCTCCCAGTTGAATCTGCTCACTGACCAGCAAGAGGCCAACAAAAAGTGCCCTTGGAAAGTCGATGATGCACCCGAGAATTACACCAGACTTATGCAAAAAGCCATCACCGGTTTGCAGATCGAGATTTCCGAGTCTGCGTGCAAGTTCAAGTTCGAGCAAAAAATGTCCAAGGAGAATGTTGACGGTGCCATTGAGGGCTTGGCCTGTGATGGGTTCCACCAAGTCTCCGCCTTCGTCGAGGAGTCCAACCCATGAGGTGCAAACGCCTCTCATTATTTATACTAGTAGATCAAATGATAGCATTTATGTCATGTCCCGCTTTGTGTTTTTGTACCGAATGTTGAATCACCAGCATTAAAAGGTTCAAATTTGAGCACAAGTTCCCCCTAATATGGAGAGAATCTTGGGGCTCCTCTGAGTCCGCCACGTCCTCGAAAAGCACCTCTTCCTCTGCCCCGCATCATGCCACGACCTCTGCCTCTGCCTCTGAAAGCCCCGCGGCTAGTTGCAGAGAGACCAGGAATATTTGCACGCTTCGAGTTGACTTTGATCTCACGTTCTCTGAATGTAGAGCCGTCTAGTGTCGCTACAGCCTTGTTTGCACCCTCAGTCAGGGCAAATTCCAAGTAAGCGAATCCTTTGGGTTGCCCTGTTTGCTTGTTTGTCATTATCGTGACCCTCTCAACGACACCACTTGTAGAGAAATGTTGCTGTAACTCAAGCGGCGTGGCTCCGTAGTCTACGTTTCCTACGTACACAGATTTTAAGTCCGACTCCGATCTGATGGCCTCAGTATCCCCTGACTGGGACTGCTGTAATGTGTCTAGCTGGGAGTTTAATTCACGTAGCTCGGCAGCTTCTTGTTCCATGTCTTGCAAGCTACGTTGGCCCTGTTGATTCCCGGTCTGCGGAGCAAATTGCTGTTGGGGGGTTTGATGTGGTTGCTGCAAAATCTGATGGTAGCTTTCTGGATTTAGCGACTGGTCATCATGAGGCCGATGACCCATTTCTAATTGTAAAGGTGAAGATTGATAGTGTTGTGTTTGAGCAATCGTCTGGTCACCTGAATGCTGAAAGCTCACGTTTTGGCTGTCTCGTCCAGGAATTGAGCTCTGAATGCTCATGGGAACCTCATCGGACATGACTAAAATTTCTGATGCCTTACCTTGAGTAATGTTTTGCTTGGAGGATACTAAGCGCTTTTTAAATTGAATATAATGAAGTATTGGATTGAACGGAAACCTCGATGGTGCTCTTGTTTGATTTTCCCCCGCTCTTTTCTGTATGTAGTGCGCATCCCATAAATCGATCAAAGATTGAGCAGAGGCAAGTTTCTTTCCCTGTTAATGTTTTCAACAACTCCTTGCTTCTTGATTTTTCTTGGAGCGCTAGGAGCTCCCAACGGAGAACACGGCCCGTAAGTTATAGGCGATTGTCTTTCTCCGTTTTTTGGAAGAAGCTGGTCGGCCTCATTTCCCATTACGTCAATATCTGTCTCATAACCGCCGTCGTGGTTCCCCGGAAGCATGTCGTCGTCTGACGTGATTGGCATGTAGCTCGAGCCAGCAGGCTTGAAGTTGGGCTCCAAATCAGAGATCGGCCTCTTTTTGTTCCCGGCTCTCGAAAGACAAAGGGCAACTGTTGTGGTGCAGAAGCCGAAAAGAATCACACCTATCACGATACCGATGCCGACACTTATCCACCCAATATGTACGTGCAAAAAGTTGTCCTGCGGATCAAACCAGCGCACGTCGATCGGTTTGTCTATAAGAAAGACACAACTGGAGCTGGTATTGTCTCGCAGAGAGCATCCGTAATTAACTATTTTCACCTGATGATTTCTCTCACTTGTGAAGCTGTTGAACGTGTTAGTTCTTCTCGAAAGCGTGAGATAGGTCTCGCCGCTCAGGGGATTCGTGTGGCATATAAAGGAGCCATGAGTTCTGTTTGTTTGGATAGTGTAGTTCAGATTCTCTGACTCGAAATGAGGTATTCCCATGCAACTAAGCAATGTCTCGGCCTCAGAATTCGAGATAATGTGCAATTCCAAGAATTCCCAGAGTCTGTTAAAATCCCTGGTGATGTTGAAAGATTGCAACAGCTCGCTAGTTGGCACCAAAAGCGAGTAATTGGAACCACGTGGGTTATCTAGCTGAATCACATTGGAAAGTTTAGGAAACTTCTCGATAAAGCTGGCGAGTGAGCTCGCTTCTGCTGAAGAGCTATGATCAGCATGAATCAAGTCCCTCAAGCTTATCTGAAAGTCTTTAGGCAACAAAACATTTTGGGTGACATGGATTACACCCTGGTCAAACAAAACGTCTGAATTCAACGGTATGGACATCGCCGTCTCATTCACGCTGATAACATGGTTGTAGTCTCCTTCTTGATAGGTCTCAGAAATGTTCACTGTGTCTCCGTTGAGTGTCTTCATTAATCGGGACAGCTCCCAGCTATCCTCCAAACCGAAATTAGAATACACCAAGCCCTCGAGAAAATTCCCCCGCATGACTTTTTCAAATACGTGTGGATGTTTTTCCAAGAATTTCAAGATCAAACCCAAGCTATTCCACGAAGCGTAGTTTTTGTTGCGTCGCTTAATGTCTCCGTCCCATACCGCACGGCCACAAGGAAGAAAAACTGTGTAGCCCTGGTAATTGTCCTTTAGCAGAAGAAGATCAAAAGCGTCCAAGTATTTGAGAGTCTGTAAGCATGAGGACTTATCAATAGAGACATGATCTAAGTGTTCTCTCTTAGTCCCATCAGAAATGAGTTGTGCCATAACATTTTTGAAAGAGGCAGGTACGGTAAAATCAGTCTCCAACACATATATGGAGTTTTTCCCAGCAGCGGTGACAGGAAGACCAGCCTCGAACTTATCGTTGAAAGAGATTTTGATTTTGCCATCTTGAAGGGCCCCTGAAACCTTCACTTTGAAGCAAGAGTCTATTCTCTTCTTCAGACATAACTTTGAATCGAAAAGCTCATGGAATCTAGGTTTCTCCGGAGTTACTAGCTGGGTCACATCAAAATACCCAGAGATGAATTTGTATAAGATTTGCTGGCGATTGCTAAACGACAGAGTCCTCATGAAGGGACCTTTGAGATTCCCGCTGGCGTCTTCTTCAGTTTCAAGCTCTTCGAAGTCGTCAATTTCCTTCTCCGAGCCTTCACGTAATGTTAACGCATTGAGCTGCTCTTCGTCGAAGAAATCATCCCTGTCAGAGATATCCACGAGAATTGTTTGATTCTCGGCGGAGTCTCCGATGAGATGAGACTTCTTATAAAATTCCAACTCACGGGCAAGCTGCGAAAAGTGCATGGCGAACAAAGTCTTCCGTGGAATCATGTGCACCCTTTCTATGTTGCATGCGGAGATGAAATCCGTGGCCTGAGCTTCATCGTCAAGGTCGGAGTCAAACAAATGGAGAATTCCATCAGAAAGAGTCAAAGAAGTCGAGCCAGCGACACTCCAGACTCTCTTGTTGAGACAAACTCTATTTGTGTGACTATCAAATGAAACATTGTACGAATTTTTGCTCCAGACCGAATAATGAGGGATGTGTTGACCCGTACCGTTCACACCTCCAACCAAATCCGGCAAAAGTAGATTCAGAAGAAGGGAGAAACAATCCCGTCGCATCTCCCATATTGCATCCTTCGTAGGGTATAAGTCAGGGTTTTGAAGGCCGTGATGGAGTGTGAGAAAATACCTTTTTTCCATCTCCAGAAATGAAGAGTCAATGAAGCGGTCTGTTGGGATAAGCAATGTCGATACATTCAGCAAAAACTGGGCACAAGAAGGCTGGAAATGGCCTCTGGTAAGCCTGTTTGCGGTGAAAAGCAGCTGAAAGACCTTTTTCGTAAAATTAATTGAGTGGCCATTCACGAAGTAGCTTTCGGGCGCCGAATCCATGAGTAAGTCGCACATCGACACTGCGGAAGGAAGCAAATGGTCAATCGTCTGAATGAACGCATGCTGGTGCTTGGCATAGCCATCAGATTCAAGGATCTCAGCTATGTCGTTGACCAAATATCGACCTGGGGGTTCCTCCTTCTCCCCCAGTAAGTCTGGAGATATTTTTATGGGGAAACTACGGTTCTGCGCCTCATGGTGTTTCGTGTCGTATAGTGAATCAAGCACAGCCGAGGTGCCGTTGAGGTACGACACCCTGAATCTCTGGTCGGCGAAATAACGTAGAGCGGTTTCTGCGGTATCGTTCTCTGCAAGCTCTTTCTCGACGAACGCCAGGTTCACCGGGGCGAACACAGTCACGTTCCCCATGGAGCTTATCGTGGGCACTAGCCCTAGCCGCTGGATGTGTCTAAGAAAATAGGAGTACTGAGCATCACTGGAAAGATAGTCTATTATGGTAGCAGGCGTAGACAGAGCGTGTGAGGTTCCCAGAGATGCCGCAGGCGCCACCGATTCCACAGACTTCGAACCAGAAATGCGGGGCAGGCCTGCTGCCAGATACACATGGGGAGTGAGCCAGAAGATGTAAAGAAAGGCAAGATATAGCATGTCGGGTGGGGGAGTGAAAGGTTCCTAGGGTGTGCTGGAGTGGCCTTGTCTTCTGTGTTTCGAGTGTCTTGTGCTTGTGGAGTTCGGAGAGTCTCTATGTTAGTTTGTATGTTCTCTATCAGTGATTCAGTGAGTGATACGGGTTGTGGCAGTTGACAGGGGACAGGCTGAGGTGGCTGCGTGCGCATGCTCTCGGCCTATCGGTCGCAGGGTGCATGCGGTGGACTGGGAAAGAGGCGAGAGCAGCGGGCGCAAAATATGAGGCGGACCAAAAAGAAAGATGACAAGAGGAGGACAAGAGGAGGGAAAAAGAAGGACAAGAAAAAGAAAAACCGACGACAAGCCGATTGGGCTTGCGGGCATGTTCACTCCAGAACAACGAGAGAAGCCCTGACTAGAGCCACGTTGTCTGTGTCCCACCTGCTGCGTCTCATGTGCGAGTGTCTCCCGTGCCTCCGCGCGGCTGCAAAGTGCGCTTATCTGACGGGGAGCCTCTTTCGATAAAGACTCAGTACACTTCTTTTCGACATCTTCCACAAGCCAGCCAAGAAAGCTCTAGATGCGGGGGCCTGGCTATCGCGTGTCTCTGACCGTTCAGACGAGAACTGGCCCAAAGAAGCAACTCACCCGTCTACGCTCTAGACCACGCTCCATCCTGGTGCATGCTGTTGTCTGGTAGCAGTGCCGAGCACACACTCAGACACAGATGGCAAATGAATTGCGTGTCAAACTCACCAGCTCTTTTCTTTCGGGGAAGAAGGTGCTCGCCGTCATTCTCTCGGCACAAAGGTACCTCTTCACGTGACTGGCGCCTTCCAGCAAACACGGAACTGACGAGATCCTCCAGTGGCCCGTTTCTTCACTCACACGGGCGCTTCTGGCGACAAGATCCGGCCACTGCCGAAACAAGTGGCTAATTCTCCACATGTGTGGCTTGTGTCAGGATCGATAATGCAGTAACAGGAGCTATTTTGAGCCTTCAATTGGTCTGTTTGCTTGGGTCTGGAGGAAGACGTCCCTCAGGACGAAGAAGGGATCAGAGTGCTGATAAGCCGCGGAATACAGGAGGTGGATAAGAGCATAAACTTGACCGGCGAAAATTTCCAGATTTGGCCATGTCTCAGTCTGTTTCCCCCAACCGAGTACGATGCAGATACTCTCCTTTTCGCCAGCCCACGTGCTGGTTCCTCGTCCTCAAATTTGTCATCTCTGACCTTGACAAATTGCTTCAAAAAAAAGAATCTCAAAACAGCTGGTTTTCTCCTCTGGAGAAACAGGACAGGCTCTGCATAGTGATTCATGGCCTTGCTCTAGACTACTACAGAACAATTATCAGGAAAGCCTGGTTGAACTAGATTCTTATGGTATTTCTAATACTTATATCTCTAAAGGTCATGATGGTTTTGCTCGTACATGAATGAATATCGCCAGGATACCCTTGAATTGGAATGGAAAGGAAACTGCTTACACGGAAACAGTGTCGGAAGCGTTCTCGACAGAAACGGCTTCTGCCTTCATGTTGAACTTGTCGGGAGTAGCAACTTCGAGGTTTGCGTCTTCTCTGAAAGCGTGCTCGCTTGGGACAAATCCCGTGGACTTTCTGGCATTTGGCACTCTCTCGTAAAGCTCGTCGACTTGTTCCAAGGAGAGACCCTTGGTCTCATAGATCATGAAGAAAGCAAAGATTAAACAGAGCAAGTTGCATCCGCCCCAGATGAAGAACACATTGGTACCCAAGTTACCCTTGTCAGCGTCAACCATGTAAGGGGTAGAGTAAGCAATAGCCCAGTTGAATAACCAGTTGGAAGCAGTACACAAAGCGATGGACTTGGCCCTGGTTCTCAATGGGAAAATCTCACCACAGACAACCCAAGCGGTAGGACCCCAGGTGGCAGCGAAGAAGGCAATGAAAATACAACAGAAGGCAATAAGGACCTGATTGGCAGCTTTGGAGTCGGTGGCAACACCGACAATTGCAACGATGAATTGGGAAAGACACATACCGGCAGCACCAGTCAACAAGATCTTTCTTCTACCGAAGATCTCAACACCCAAAATACCTGGAATGGTAGATCCGACGTTGACAATGTTGGTAGCCAAAGAAGTGGTAAATCCGTCCAAACCAACACTGCTGAAGAAAGTGGTGCCAAAGTAGAAGATGAAGTTGACACCGGTCAATTGCTGGAAAGCCTGTAAACCAACACCAGTCATCAATTTTTTCAACTGGTGGTTCCTGGTTGAGAAGACTTGGGTCCAAGAGGATTTGCCCAGCACAGTCTCAAAGTCGTGAGCAGCCTTGATATCTTCCAACTCCTCCAACAATTCTGGGTGGTCTTCTGGAAGCTTCCTCAATCTGGACAAGGAGCGAGCAGCCTGGGCGTTCTTACCTTTGGAAATGTAAAATCTTGGGGTTTCGGGCAAGAAAAAAAGGCCAACACCCAAAATGAGGCCCCAAAGCATTTGAATGCCCAAAGGAATTCTGTAAGAAGCAGGACTGTTGATCTTGTGAGTGCCCTGGTTGATGACAGCGGCCAAGAAAATACCGATCGTGATAGCCCATTGGTAACAAGAAACAACGGCACCTCTGATCCATTTTGGAAGCGCTTCGGATTGGTATAAAGGAATAGTGGAAGAAATCAAGCCGACACCAAAGCCAGCAATGACTCTTCCAGCTATGAGGAGTGGAATAGAAGTAGAAGCAGTTTGCAAAGCAGCACCAACATTGAAAACAACAAGTGAGGAGATGATAAGACACCAACGTCTACCCAAGGTATCGTTGATGAAAGGGGCAAGAATGGCACCAAAGAAAGTACCGGCAGACAAGATAGACACAATCAAGGACGACTCAGATGCACTGAACGCCGTGCGGTCTTTGGGGAAGTGTTCTTTCACCCAGGGCATGGCCATGACACCAGAAATCGTACCCGTGTCGTAGCCGAAAAGAATACCACCTAAGGCAGCGAAGGCACCAACAAAGATACCCATGCTGCTCGACCCGGCCCTTTTTTCGCCAACATTGATGTATTTTCTAATAAGCTTGTTGTCTTCCAAACCCATTGTGATGATTTATAGAATAGAGATAGAATGAACTGATGAGAAGAAAAGAAGAAAAGATCTACGAAGACGGGAACCCGCCGGGTATTTATAGTATCAAATTTTGTTTCCTCAACTGCAAAACCGCCCTTGGAGCTGCCATTGGAGGTTATAGTACCGGGCTAATCAACATCTGCGTTTATGGCGCGGGGCCATGACGCATTCTCGCACATGTTTGAACGCCCGGCTGGGTGAGTTCGAAGCCTGGCGTGTTCCTCATTGGCCATCGAACTCGCGATAATTTTTCCCGGTTCTGCATAGTGCCGGTCGCGCCCTGGGGCGCTGCGCAAGATGAACTCAATTAGTCCGCATGCTCACGCTCACAACAGCAACGTCCTGCAGATCAGCCTCTGCTACTTGTTACCCCACAAGTGTTATGAACATATGGCCCCGTAATACTGCAAATAGCCCCACTTTTACCATTTCTCATCACCTCGCATGGCATCCGCCTTCGGAAAATCCCTCGTATCCGCCAAAGGTGGTTTGTGCGAGTCCGGGGAAAATGTACGGCTCTCCCAGCGCCCCAAGCCCTGACGCGCCAAGACTGCCCAGCGGAGTCTTGCCCCCGGGCTATATTCAGAATTTTCCGTTCCACCCACATGTGTCTTTGAAACAATAGCGAGATCTCGAAAGTTGTATCGGTGAAACTCAAACAGAGCGGGTGACTACTGTGGCATGCTTTCCTTTTTAATGAGGAAAAGTTTGGCTTGCAAGTGCCGCTCGCCATGAGCTGTTTTTCTGTCCCAATTCACGTTCAGCCTCACATATAACGTCCTGTGTATAACGACAACACTTCTTCCGTCATCGCATGTAGGAGCGTGCATTAATCGCAAGAACAGTAACAAGAGGTCTCGTGAAAGCGGGCGCGAGTTGAAGGCTGGTTCTACTCGTCGGAAACAATCGCTCCGCGTTATCTTTTTCTTCGGGTTGTGCCCCTGTTTCTCTTACTCAAAAAACCCTCCTGCTCAGATGGTATCATCGGAACATTGCCAAGACATCAACTCACCTGAAGCTTTTCCATTGCCGGCTGTGTAGGCGCGAGTTTCCAAGGCACACATGCATATGCACGCCCACTTTTTTACCCGCCTGGCGAAGAAAAAGTGACCCAAAACCCCACTCGGGCCTTTCAAAAAAAAGAGAAACCAAAAAAAATTGGGGAAAAACTGGGAAAGAACTTAATTGCAGGAACCAGCTGCTCACTTCGTGCTCTTTTTTGGCCCGCTTCCAGTACTTTCGCTGTTGATTACCCGCTGTTCAACTCCTGTGCTCAACCCCGCTGTCTGGCACCGGAGTTATCCCAACATTAGCAAACGTTAGGGAATGTTTCAGATAATCCTGTGTTCCGGATGATGACTTCTTCTGTTCTTTTGTTTTTTGGCTGAGTCCCTCTTCGCCGTTGAGTGTCCGAATTCCTGAGTGGCGCAAGATTTCAGTCAGCTGTAGTCCCAACCCTGGAAATTCGGAGTAATTTCATCCGCAATAAAAATTTGCCGAGCGATATCGGCGTGTGATAATTCTCAAATTCTACCAACACACTTGAAGATGTCTCAAGTTTGCCAGTTCTGGTGCTTTTAGTGTGGGGCGGGGAAACGGGGAAAACGGCCCCCGAATGTGGTAATTTGCTCTGACTATGAACGAACCAGTTGTGAAAGTTGACTCCAAAAAAGCCTGGAGCACCGCTTCATCGCACGATATTGGAGCGTCTGCGCTTGCTTTGTGCGTGCTTCTTTGCTGCTCATTAGGCGTAGCAATCTGCAACAACGGTTTTTTCGCCGTCGCTTAGGGAAACCTCAGTGTAGATTGGAAATTGATAAGCCCGGCGATATTGCGAGAGGATCCCCAAATCTGAGAAAGGAATAGCTGAGAAAAAAATAATGAAGATAACCGCGTCCATTCCTACATTTCTCTGGATTGAGTTGGAGACCTCATCCAGGCTTGAGTACTCACATGTGTATTAGATCCTCACATTCTGCCATATTCGCTAAAGACAGAGACGGTGATTTGGGAGTGGGCTCTCAGGGCTTATATGCTGGCTTTCAGACATCCACAGCTCTGTTTCAGCCAGAGAATAGAAAGAAGAGTGACAAGAAACGAGAATAAACCTGACATTCCAATACTCACGTCTTGGCGCTGTTGGATTTGTCTATTGTTGTGTTCGCGCTGATATGTCCCAGACCAGTGCCAGCACCCCTGCATACAGGCACGTCACAGCACTATATCGGTAGCTTTCGGGAGAGCTTTCTTCAATTCTACTGCGTTGCTCTTTTCCAACAATGTGATCGTCTTTTTCCTCTCACTTCAGTCTTGTTTGGGCTCCTGACGAAGTGGTTGCTGAGTGGATATGCTGGCGTTATCCCCTCCCAGCGTCCTCCGAAGGCTGCGCAGTGCATGCGGCCACGTCTACTACTGACTCAGATAAAGATATGTCCACGAAAACAATCACAGAAAATAGGTGAAGCCCGATTTCCGCCTGTCCATGGAATGAAGAGAAGCACCGGCTCATTCAGTATCTGGAATTATTAAGGAAAACTTCAAGGTCAAATTTAAGACAGGTTCACGGTGAACTCAGACCTCGCACACGTGACCTATTCTGCAAGGAAATCAGCCGTGCGGTTCTAACCTTGCAACCTTTGGCCACGCCATATCCTCTCAACACCTCAATGAAACCCACCCAAATGTGCCGAATACTCGAGCATAAATCAGCGGCTTGGACTCCACAGACGTGGCAAAGCAACAGGTTACAGAAGGGCACAGAAATGCAGCGCACACTAGCTGTTTACCCAGAGGTTCACTGCCTGGCTCGCCAGTCCGGCGCAAGGACGGCCGGTTTCCTGTGACTGGTCACAAAATGCTTATTTTTGGGCCCGCTAAAGCCGTTGGATTACTGAATGCCATCTATGCACAAGAAGAGTCGGACCGACTGTTAGCTCCCTCGATGCGAGGTCCTTTTCACTTCGTAGCAGCCATACAGAAGAACTGGATCCCAATCACAAAATCTCGATCATGACCACCATGATGTCCTCCGTTTTCTCAGCGGACCGCACCCAGAACAATTTTTCGTCAAGGCCCACTTGAAGAAAGCCAAGAGCCATATTCACAAGCGAAGTGGCCGCCTGCGTCATGTTCCAGTTACGTTTTAAAGACATGTTAATCGATTTTTTGATATCCTCAGAGGACAACCGTTTGTACAATCCGTTTGTTGCAGCTAGAACAACGTCGCCCTTTCTGAGGTCCCACGTGTCTTGCCCAACGCTGGCAAGAAGTAGCTCGCTGTGGACATCTACACCTGGAGAGCCACGTATTTTGGCTAGAGCGGGCAGTTTAATAAAGGAGCATTCTTCACTCTTGGTGTCGGAACTTTTCGTCAATTCGTGGACAAATTCACCTTGGCGTAATACTGATGCCCAGGTGGTGCCCAAGTAAGAGAGCAGCAAACGCTTTTCCCCATCAATCAACCCGAAAAGTGCTGCCGTAGAACTGGCAAGGACACTGGGATCGAGTAGAGTATCCTGATAAGAAGCTTTGATGACATCGTAAGGACTCATGTCGCTTTGCGCTTGCTTTGTATCGTAGATTCGTTGGGCGGCATTGCACATGCCTTTCGAAATGCTTTCAGAGCCAGGGTATTTTCCCCTGAGTTCCAGACCATCCGTGACTCCAAAGGCAATCATGCTGCCGTTGGCCAACACTGAAATAAAACTACTATCAAGACCACCGACAATGCCAGCTTCATCATCATCCCCATAAGTATTGCTCCAGGCTGCATAACCAAACGCAAAAGAACCAGTCTCTGTTGTTGTAGAATCAGGGAAATTAGTCGTGATATCATCCTTTTCGCCAAAACTCGGTTTGTGGCAAGAGCCGAAGACTTCAGACCCGTATTTGATAATGGATCTCAAAGTTTTAAGAATTCTTCTCCAACTCACTTTGTCTGTGGGGACCGATGGAAGATTGAGAGCATGAAAAGGATTATAATGCTCGGCTTTAGGAATTGTTGCCTCGGCTTTAGGAATTTTGCCCTCGGGATCAGGATCAAAAATTTCCGAGCCTAATTCCGAAATCTGCTCATATAACTCATCGAGAGCAGTCGGTGACAAGGTCAGATCATCAGTAGATGACGGTTTAGAACGCACAGGCGTTTTTGATCTCTCTTGACTCGTTTCCTTGAGGCTCTCATCTAAAGCGGGTGCTTTAGAATGCAAAACATCTTCTTCGAGACTAGAACCAAGAAGAGTGGTCGTCTCGCTCACTTTCTCCTTGAGCACTTCCCCATCAAACGACTTATCACTTGGTTGGATGCTCGGTGGCGCAAAGCTTGAGGAGGTAGTGTTAGGATAGAGTCTATGTGTATAAACTCGAGGCCTGGGTACGGGCGTGGGCCCCACCTGAAAGTCAGTCTCAGTAAAATTAGAAAGAGAATAATGTGGCTCATTGGCTAATATTGAATTCTTCGCCAAAAGTAAACTTGTGTTCTTTCGGGGTTTGGGTGTAGGTTTCACGCGGAGTTCATTGGGAAGAATCTTCTGATGGGGGTCCGTAGGAGAGCCCAAAGGAGCATTCAGAAGCTCGTCGCCCAATAAGGCAAGATCCGGATAAAGTCTATTAATACGTACACGAGGCTGAGGTGTTGGTCTCCCATGTTCTTCAGAACTTGATACTGTATCAGCAGGAAACTGGAAGATTTTTGTCAATGAAGTGCTATAGATACTAGTAGTCTCATGCTCGAGGCTGGGCATGTCACTGTTGTCGACTAACTCATCATAAGGATCATCTGCAAACTTGATTTCAAGAATACCGGAAGACGTCCTCCTGATCCTAGGAAGAAAAGCGTTGGTATTTTGACTTTCCAGCATAAGCTGACGTAAGGTGGCCTCCACAAGACGAATGAAAGACTCGTGGTCCCCAGTGTTGAGCTGTTGGTTTTTGCCAGAATGAGCTTCGCTGGTCAAACCTGAGTTTAGTAACTCGTCGTTCGAAAACGCTGAGACGCCAGAGGAAGCCAAGATGATAGCGACCACGACCCAAAGCAACCTATGAGGAAATACTGATCTCATGATAAAGTTTTGGGAATCAGGTTCCAGGCCAAATTTTGAGGCGGGAAAAAGAAGAAGAATCCCAATCAATTTAAGTATCTCCCAAAGACGACCAGCCCCGGAAGGTGCAGTGAAAGAATCAGAGGTTCAAAGAAGCCATTTCAAGCCCCAATTGGAAAATCCTTTCACAACTAGCTAGCTTTCTGTGACAATAGAATGGCGGCATCGACACAATGGGACTTAGGGAGCTTGCAGGTACAGCTGAGGCTCTTTGCACAATTCAATGAGAGAAGCCCAGTAGGTAAGGGTGCACAACTGCCAGCTCATCGCTCCAACTTTACGTGAGAAGAGACAATGAATTTGTTGTTTGAGGTCAAACCCTGAGCATCGCTGAAGCAAATGCTCTCGTTGGCTAGTGTTGGCTGCGAAGAAGCCACAGCTTTGCACGAGGCAGCATACAACACTGAAGCAAAGGGGTATGGCTACAAGCCAGAATTCATGTCCAAGGCAAAGAGAGTTGCTGGATCTCTTCTCTTTAGAGTTCTCCTTTGGTGAAAGTTCAAGCCACTCACTCACACAGGTACATTGGGTGGTGCGGACGCAAGCCAACACGTCCACCGCATGATACTCCCAATCGACCCAGCCATATGGAAGAAAAAGCAGCGCCGGAAACGCAAACGGACAAGCGAGCACAAATGCTGGCGCTTTTTCTTTTGAGAGATTTCCGAATATGCGTGTTCTCAGGCTCAAGACGGTTCATAGGGTTGTTTCAACACGAGGCATATATGTATGGTTCGCACGATTGGCCTTCCCCAATTGGGAAGGATAATGGAAAAACCGTTTAGTGACAAGACCAATGAAAAGCTTAGGTTTTGTGATTACAAGGCACAAGAAAAAATACGTGACCACATCTGACAATAGTGCTGAGAAAAACATCAGAAGTTTTGTGTAAATGATCAGTTGTTCGCCCTTGGAAGCCAGCACTAGTTTCAGACAACGAGACTTGATATTAGAAATACGGTCCTACGTAAGACGACCAACTTTTTGGTTTTAACAATCGACGTTGTCTAGTGTGCAGCCATACTATTTTGACTAAAATCCGTGAGTAGTTTTGATGTGATTGGAGGAGTCAGACAGAAGCGACCTGGAGCTCTTACCTCATTCATCATCCAAATGAGAAAATTTTATAGAGTTACTCGAGATTTGCAAGGTGTATTATCATCAAGCGGAGAAGTCATTAGTCATGGGAAAATATTTGTTTCAAGAAGGCTTGATATCTCTCTCGAGACCAACGGTTTTACAAGAAAAATTCAAAGGACATCAATATGTTTTATGGCTCCCATACCACTGAAACGGATATACAATAACAAGACGGAATGGCCTTGCCAGCCTTCCCATTCTCACTCTGCTTGAAAACACAGAGTGGCCATGCAGCAAGATTCAGGATAAGCCGAGACCACTTTAAAGCAATTGAAAGATGATACCAGGCGGCTTTGTTTAGCCAAACGCACATTCTCAGAAGTGCTCTCTAGTATACCACAGTTACATTAACGTAGAGATTCGTGAATTGGCTCACAAAATCTTGATCAAGATGGCCACCATATCTTCAAACATCCAAGACGAAGTCATCCGAGACGGCTCTTCATCAGACCCAGTTCGAGCGAGGTCAAGAGCCGTCCTTACAAGCGAAGAAGCCGCGTGCATCATATCCCATCCAAGAGACACAGATATATCTATAGATCTTGTTATATTATGAGCGCTCAAACGTTTGTACAATCCGTCGGTTGCAGCCAAAACAACGTCTCCTTCCTTTAATTTCCATTTGTCGTGCTCCATGCGGGCAAATAATATTTCGTCGTGGTTGCTCATAGGCTGATTGTTACCTGCTTCATCCGAGGAGGGCATTTTCAAGAAGTGGTAGCCAAGATTTGTGGCACTGATCTTCAACCTTGTCTGATGGACGAGCTTGCCGTCCCGAAACACCGACGCCCAAGGAGTACCCGAGTAAGAAAGTTGTAAATTCTTATCGCCATCGATCACTCCGAGAAGTGCTGCCGTCGAGCCTGCAGAGACACCGGTGTCCAAAAGAGCTTTCTGATAAGAATCTTTCATGACATTAAGGGGGCTCAAGTCTTTTGGTTTGTCACTACTTTCATAAATGTCCCGAGCGGCATTGCACATACCCTCAGAAAGGTCTCCCGAAATTGAGTGTGCTTCTTTAAGTTTCAGAGCGTCCAGGACTCCAAACGCGAGCAAGTCGCTCTCTTTCATATGAGTAACAAAAAAGCTATCCTCACCGATGGGGGAGGGACTTATACTCTCGGGGTCATTCCGATTCCAGCAAGCATGACCAACTTCCAACGAGAATTTTTTGTCGATCTTAGATCTGAAAGTTTGTGGTGAGTTCGTAACGCTTTTGTATTCTTCATCTAGTGCGGCATAAAATATGGGCCCCTTTGACTCAGGAGAAAACAACTTTTTTAATTTTTTGAAGAAGCTCCTCTGATTTCCTGACCTTGTGAAAGAACTCAGAGCGGGTGGAATTTTCAATGGGCCATAGTCCACGATTTCGGCGTTTTCATCTTCAGTATACTGTATTTCGGTGTTTATATCTTCAGGATCTTGTATTTCAGCGTTCTCAGCTCCAGGAACTTGGGTTTGAGCACTGACCAAGTTGGTGACCAGAGGCTGTTCGTATTCAATCTCTAACGCTGCACTTACGCCCAGATCATAGCTGGATTCTCTTCCCAGCTCTGAGCCATCAATCATGTCCGATGATGTGGGTTCCAGGAAACTTTGGGAATCCTCTGAATCAGACACGGAAGGAGGAGGGTTTGGATCGCCTTGCTTTTCAGGTTCGTGGCTTGGTTCAAATGGCTCTTTTAAAGAACCCTCACGAACTCCGTTCCCTGATGTCGTGTTTGTTGCTTGTGGCAGATTCCGAGACATTCTAAGTTTTGGCTGACGTTGCAAATTCGGCCTCACAGAAGGTCGAAACGATTCTAAGGACATACTACGAAGAGTGCCATCGATGATTTCGAGCGCTTCTTTCCTGCTGCGATAAACTTCTTTCGGTAAAACTCTTTTGTGTTTTTTGAGAAGAAGTGAAAGAGGATGTTCTCCTATTGTC
The DNA here is from genome assembly GCA_030573055.1 of Metschnikowia anglica. Classification (NCBI taxonomy): domain Eukaryota; kingdom Fungi; phylum Ascomycota; class Pichiomycetes; order Serinales; family Metschnikowiaceae; genus Metschnikowia; species Metschnikowia anglica. The sequence continues at coordinate 46,352 of JAJMCP010000017.1, forward strand.
AATTTGAGTGCTTTCGAATCCACAGACAACATTGACACGGTGAGTCTCCCTTGATTACTCCTGATAAAGTTGTTCAACACAACTCGCAACTGATGAATCAAAGCTTTTTGATCAAGATTCGGGGACGACTCAACTATGATTGTGTAAACATCATTCTTCGAATCCTGCTTTTCATCGCCAGCGGCCGAGGCACCAAGCGGGAACAAGCAGGAGCCGAAGATAGCCCAAAGCAAAAGCCTTGCCAAAGCAGCAGCAAAAATCATTTATTACTGGCCCGAGAATAGGATCCGAGGGACAGAGTTTGGACTAGGAAAAAAACCACGCAGAGGACAAGTCCTGCCACTTAAGTACTTTTTTCAAAAGCGCCATTTGAAGGCGAGTGGCACCCAGCGAAAGATACCCCAGTGGGAGACAGACGAAACATAAACGAGGGACAAAGAAGTGAGCGTCACGACATGGGTATAGTGTGGCGGTCATGCAAAATTGTCAACAAAGCATGCGTTCATACTTGAGTCATTTAAGCTTCTGAATTGGGAACTATGGCACCACTTATGCGTGAAATAAACGGCGTGGTGTATCTTCCAACAGAAAACAATAAGCTTCGTTTTCGGGTATTGTCGTACTCATAGAATAGAAGAGACTAAAGTATATTGTGTTGACTCTGGGTGCAAAAAACCATATTGTTGCCATAGAAGACACCGAATCAACAAGGAGGTCGGGCAATTTCCAGCGCAGGTGAAATTTCGAAGAAAGAATGTGAGAAGCTCCCCGACTTGTACATCGGCCGCCCAGATCCATTCTCAATTGGAGTTCTAAAAAGTGGCGAACCCTGGCCAGAGTTGCAATTGGCTTGTCTGGTTGTGCTACTCACCATAGTAGACAATGTCCTTCTGCTGGCTTCTCAAGCACCCCACACGGGATCATCAACGGTATTACCGAATGGAAACAATAGGACAGTTCCCAATGAGGTCAGGTCAACCCCGGGCCTGGGTTGTTTCGCGCGATCTGCTTTTCCTGTTCGGGAAAATCCCTTGAACTGATGAGCTACCAGCAAGACAAGCGAAGAGCACCATTGTTGCGAACAATGCCATTGAAAGTCATGACCATCAGGGAAAATGGTGCCGAGAAAAAAAACCCATCATTTCGCTCTTATTTTTTCACTGATTTTCAGGTGGGAATAATTTGCATGCGTACAAATGACCTTTCGAAACATCTTCAAATAATGGTCTTGGACCATGCCAAGGTGAGCCCCAATTCTGTTTTGAGGAGCTCATCTATGGTCACGTTCTAAACGATTTATGAGTTATTCCTTTGAAATGGAATTGCTCATTTTAGCAGGGCAAACGTCGTGGAAAGTTTCACCACAGCTATTATGTGGACACAATACGACGCTGTTGAATGGACTGAGCAGGCACAATTTCAGACCTTTCTAGAGGAGAACTGATGTCAGGTCATAAGCTTCGTTGACTTTCCGTCTGGCCAGTCTTCTAGTTTAATTCCGACCATACTTGATTTTGTTCAATTGCATATGGAAATGCACCAAATTCCAGTTGGCCTTTAGCCGACAAAGTCCTTAGACGTGACCAGAGTAAACCACAATCCCATCTGCCTCACGCTAAATTCCGGACTCGAGCTAAAGATGAAGTCAAGACATAGCTAAAATGCTTGAGGCGTTACCCCATAGAATAAACTCATCATAGAATTGTGGCTTCATTTTTCGTTAAAGCTCGATTCTTGTTGTACATGGTGTTACAGCCTTTCCTCGAAATAATTTACACATTTTAGCTCGAAAATTAAAAACAGCTATTTAGATACCCTTAATAGCCTCTGATATAGCAAATTCAATGATGCTTAGAACAAAAGAGCAACAAAACCGACGACACAAGCAACACCAGCCAAATTTCTTGCAGCATCACCCTGGTAGGTGGTGACAGCTGGAGCAACAACATGTGCGCTTGGATGCAGAGATGAAGTAGTGTGCACGACACCTTTGGTCTCATGATCATCTTTGACTGCATATAAAGACGCAGGTGGTGCCGTTTCAGTGACTGTGACGGTCTTAGCAATGACAACTGATCCAGGAACGACAAGGGTTGTTGCTTCGGTGACGGTGACCACAGAAGGAGCACACTTATCTTCAATGCACGTAGTAAATGTAACGACTGTGGGTTCGGGAATGTAGGTTGTGAGTTCAGTAATGGTCACTACGTCAGCTTTGGGTTTAGCAGCTTTCGTCACTCTTTCTGTGACAGTACTTGGTACGACACATGTTCCATAGACAGTGACAGTGGTAGCCTCAGTGACGGTCACAGCCGAAGGTTCGCATTTATGATTGTTACACTTTTTGACAGTGAAAGTTGTTGGAGAGGGGCAGTACGTGGTATAGTCAGTTACCGTGTGCTCGATAGTTTTCGTTACGACTTCATGGTCAACGTGGTGTGCGACAACGGTAGCAGTGGCTGTGGCACCTTCTGTAATAACACTAGTCACAACGCAAGTTCCTGTTACAGTGAGGGTTGTGGCCTCTGTGACAGTGATAGCCAAAGGAATACATTTACGATAAACGCATTTCTTGACAATAATAACGGTGGGGCCTGGACAGTAGGTTGTGTAGTCAGTAACAGTGTATTCAACAGTCTTGGTGACGGGTGGTTTTGGAGCCGTTGTAGGGGCCACCGAAGGTAAATCGCAAGTGTTGTCGACAATACATTCTCCGGTGACTGTGACAGTGGTAGCCTCACTGACACTGATTGTAGTAGGGGAGCACACGTGATGTTTGCACTTGGTAACGGTGAAAACAGTAGAGGAGGGGCAATAGGTAGTATAATCTGTGACAGTATGACCAACATCGGTGGAGTGGTGACTGGTGACCTGGACATCGGTATCATTGTTCCAAGCAGAGATAGCTGCAACTGAAAGAGCGGGAATAAAAGCGAGTGAAAGAAGTTTCATTGTTAGGACTTCGGGAGAGTTTTAATGCAAAAATATTAATTGATTCATCTCTTGCAAACGGGGGATCATTCAATTTATAAAAAAAAAACACCACTCTTCCCTGTCACCGCCACTTTTCATATGACCGCAACGAGAAGGGCGGGACGAAAAAAGTCTTGCAGCCAACCATTCCCAGCGCCAAACGCCAGGCACGCCCCATATTTATGCACGCGTCCGAATTGGGCTTGACGTGATTAGTGTCTATCCCATTATGAACGAGTGGTATTTGGTTTTTGCCCACGACGTTTGTTCACGGTGACTTCTGATCAATTTGCTTTAAAGATTTATTGGGTGCCTGCTACTTTATCTTCCGTTTCAAATCTACCAGCGGCTAAAATTCTTCCGATCAGTTGCCAAGATCAGTTCAAATTGTTTTTCTCCCTTTATGAAAAAAGGCTCACAAACTGAAAATTTGTTCATAAGACCAAAACGTTCAATCACCTATTGGTCTGAGCGGTCGAAAAGCTTGCGACATCGCAACGAGCCGCCGAAGTGGGTATTCAAACTGAGGCGCAAACAAACCCTTCACTTACGATGTTCTCCTTGTGAACTCCAATTAATATTTCCAAAGAGGTCCATTCCACTTTTAGCTGGCGCTGAGGCCACACAAGAAAGATATGGTACCCGGAAAAGAGGCTTTCTTGCTTAAGTTTCTGAGAAGGGATGCGAAGCCGCACCCCAAGTCACCACTTAGAAAAGCGCTCTTCAGCAAAAGAGTAAACCAACTCGGCAAGACTGGTAACAGGGAGCATTGTCTTCACCAATGCTTTAATCAGGTGCTTTTTCTACATTGTTCCTATTGACTATCGGATGATCCTGAGGCTTAAACTAGTGAATCACAAGAAAACGAGCGAGCAGCGAAAATTCAAAAGGGCTGCAAAAAAGAAGCTATGAAAGTATAGCCGCGAATGTGTCAGGCGCGCCACACGCCAAGAGGCTCAATATGAAATAAGTGGAGACGCATAAGACTATCTTGAAAAGACCAAAATAAAAAGAACCCCTGACACACCAATTGAGCACGCTGGCTAACCCCGCAAACGGAAAGGAGTCATACACTTTGGAATTCATGAAGGAAAAGAAACACGCCTGTCGATATTGTCTTACTGTCGGGCCACCGTCAAAGTCGGACGAAAGCAGTTCTTGTTGGACTCGAAAAAATTATCACCTATTGCTTTTAAGAGGCCTGAAGCGTTTGTCATTCAAAATCAGGCCTTTTTAAGTAAATTGATCAGATCTTAGCAAATGCCGGTTAATGTGTAGCCAATCACTCTGAATGTGTCAAGCGAAGACGTATTTTCGCGCTGAGGGATTATACAGAGCTGTCAAAGTGTTTTAGTGCAAGCAGTTTCTCCACATCAGTTTTGTCATGTTTTGCTGGCTTCCCTTCATTCTTGTCCCAACTAATACTTCGGAATGCTCGAGGCATGTGATTCATCTTAAGCCAGCCAATAAGGATAAATATGATTCTCGAAAGAACTTGAGAAGCCTCGTGTAATGGGTTTTCTGAGCACCAAAGAGCCAATAGAAAGTTCTTGCATTTGGACGAAGATAAAGATGAAACAAATTTGACATGCTCGAGGATTCCCAATTGAGCGAGACACTATAACTGGGCCAGATTTGGTTCATGAAATAGCTGAACACGTGAAGCCTCTGACGGGTTCGTGCGTACCACAACGACTACATGTGAAATGCGCGGCTCAGCTGGCTGACTGAAACTACCGAATAATGACGGTGCATATCGGGTTGATGATTTATTAGCTATACAAGGCGTTTTCAGGAGCCAAAGCCCTTCATTCTTGAGTTGAAGTTTGTTGCACATACTGATAACCTTTTAAGTGCTCCTATGTTGGGAAACACATTCAATGTTATTCAGTCGCAGTATTTCACTGATCTGAAACCTACAAATGCTTTCACTGCCCTTAAAGCTCATGTTCTGAAATCATCGATACAGCGGCATTCTTGCATATCACAGCAGTCATGTGAAAGGTTCCCCAATTTTGTGATCTCAGTGTTTTCTGATCTTATTATCTCACTAGGCCGTTAGCCGGTACCAATCACTCTCACGATTCCCTCTTTCTTGTCTTTTGCAATCACACCCAAGTACTAGCTTTTTTGCATAAGCTTATCGTCATGTATCAATTTTGGGCTTTTTCTCGACTAATGGTTCCGCTCTTGCGACTCAGTACTACTGGCTTCTCGGACATGTAATTGAGCACTTGCCCGTACACTATGTCCGTGCGTGGGTGCCAGCCCAACTTGTTCAATACCGCCACTGTTGTCATGATGTCTTGGGTCTATTCGATATGCTCGATCAATAAATTACAGGTACCAAATTCCATTATTTTCCTTCTAAAGTACTAAACTCATGGACGGTTATTTGTCCTCAGCCGATACCCTGCCACTCAAGAAGATATACACTTTTCAAATTCTCGACTAAACATGTTTCCTGTTTGTTGGCTATAGAAAATGACACTGTTTCCATGACTATTGGGATTGACTCGATAAATTTCACCCAACGTTTCTTGTTTTTTGGGGACCTATCTTTTTCACAGCTGATAAGAGTTTCTGTCGTTACATGTGCCGCCAAAACTTAAGCGTCTTGACAATCTTTCTAGCTGTGGAATTTAACTGCTCATTAAGCCTCTGACATGCAAGCTGAGATGGAACCTACAATCCATAACGATGGGTGAAGAACATGCTACACTGCGTGAACTTGGCAAGGTTCTTATGTACGAAAAATGATGAACCTTGTCTGACTTGCTACCTGAGGTTACCGCAACGATTGCTGAGAAATACCACAACACCATTCTCATGAACATCAATATCCTTATTTTCTTGAAGAATAGGATGATCCAATTGCTCAATTTTACAGAGCTTCTCCTAACATTGCTGACTTTGACGATAAGCGCCTAACTAAATTGGACTGTTTCTCAAAACTTATGGAAAGACATTCATAGTAAGTCTTAAGCAGAGCCTTCTACCAGGGCTGTGCTTGACTACAACCCTACTGAGTTTTTCGGTTGTGGAGCATCCGCCTGAAATAGACTTGGTGTGGTTTTTTGAATTGTTCCACCTTCTGTACCTTTGAACGCCTTGTGCTGAATTCTAGCCATTTACAATAGACAACAATTTTATTGTTGGCTCGAGTTGCATGAGTGAAGAATCTTTAGCGATCGTAGTTGACTACCACGCATAGCTAATGCTGTTTTTTTACATTCAGCAAATCATGAGACTCATTCCTTTTATTTTCTTGCTCAAGGCGATCTCCTGGGAGATTTATATGACCGGACGATATCACCGGGATCTCATAAAGGACAATCGGATCAAGGGGAAGTACTTCGGTGAAATGCTGCGCAAAAGCGCACATCAACAATAAATTGAACCTGTGTAGAGTTTCACATGTTTCTTTTTTTTTGTTCCAACAAAAAAAAATCGAATCATACTTTGAAGAAGAATCGGGCAATCTTAATGAGACTTCCAAAAAGGTTTTGAATTCTGACTGAAAAAAACACCTATCACCAGGTGTTTCTGAAAGAGTGTTTCACTCATCCACCACTAACTAGAAACCATCAAATCACGGAAGAACCTGTAACAGATGGACTGTGTCAGCGATTGATTCTGCCCAATACTCGACGCGAGATGCCCCCACTGAATTTTACTTCGCTCGGGAGCCTCTGTTTAGAATGACGTCATTGTCAAGTTTATTTCACCCATACCTTTCCACGCACCAGTACAGATCTTCCCTCGCATTTATCCGCTGCCACACCAGCATTTATGCAGTTCTTGCAAAATATGCAGAGCCCGCATGTTCAAACGTATAATTTTATTCAGCGCACCCCTTTGTAAATGTTAGCACTAGCGGGCACGTGGTCTAGTGGTATGATTCTCGCTTAGGGTGCGGGCGGTCCTGGGTTCGATTCCCAGCTTGCCCCAGCTAGTTTTTGGTTGTCAGTAATCTGTAACAGTCAGCTCTAGGAAATCCCCGTGTGTTGTTCTTTCCGCCAGTTACATATCGAAGTATGTGAAAAGGTCCTACTTTTACGCGGAGGGATATAAACGTGAGTGTTCTGCGCCTATAATGTATATGGACGATGCGCGATGATCGTCACATTTGGCAGTGGCTTAATGGAATCCGACTTATCCGGGGTATTGAATGCTGTTACTTGTCTTTTCGAGTTGGAAATCAACTTCAAGGCGCCTTCGTTAACGCACTTCCCAAGAAGCTGTAGTCGTAAAATTTGCTGAAAATTTCTAGTTTTCTAAGTATTTGCGCAGTGAGTGAAATGGGCAAGTTTTGGGGAAATCACTCGAGCAAACCACCAGAGCCCTCTTCGTTGTAATTCGCCAAGGGCTGAAGGCATTTGTTTGGAAAGTCAAATGTGATTTGAATTTTTTTTTTGGCGCTCGTATTGTTTCATACGCCGTGGTTTCGATCAAGACCGAATAAGCCGTCGCATGTCTGCGTGAAAAATGGTAGCTCCATTAAATAGAAAGGGACAAAAGAAAAATCACTGCTTTCCGGCAGACTCTATGTATTCTTTCACTTTCCTCAAGACATCACTTCTCATCTTGTACCCATGAATATCGGCATCAGGAAAAGAGCCGTCCATCAAATCGGATTTATAGTGCGATAACGCTTCTTGAGAGTCCTTATAGAAATCGAGATACTGCTTGACGAACTTAGCGGGGATCTTGTCGTTCATGCCAAGCATATCTGCCATGACAAGAACCTGCCCCGATACATGCGGGCCCGCGCCGATGCCAATCACAGGCACAGACACCAGCTTTGTCACGAGCTCAGCAAACTTATTGGGTACACACTCTAGAAGAAGGGCGAATACGCCGGCGTCTTCAAGTGCTTTGCAGTCTTTCAAAATTTGAATGGCACTGCTCTCGGTGTTTCCCTGGAGCTTATAGCCGCCGGTGGTGTTATGTTTCTGTGGGGCAAGCCCGACGTGACCCATTACCGGGACACCTGCATCGACGATCTTTCTTATAGTCGAGGCTGTTTGCTCGCCACCTTCAATCTTTACACCTTGAGCGCGGCCCTTTTTCACGAGGGTAATTGCTGTACGTACAGCCTCTGAATCGGAGGTTTCAAAGGTTCCGAAGGGCACATCTGCCACGATGAACAGAGATCGGTTCCCACGGGCGACAGCGCGCACGTGATATAACAACTCTTCCAAGTCCAATTCGTTTGTGTCCTCGTACCCAAGGGCGACCATAGCAAGCGAGTCGCCAACCAAGGTAACGTCGATCCCGGCCTTTTCCGTGATCTGCCCCGTGATATAGTCCCATGCGGTGACAACAGAAATGGGTTTCTGCGCCCTGTGTAGCTCATTCAAGTGTGTTAGAGTTTTCCTGGATTGGTGCGTGTAAGCAGAAAGCGATGCTCGCGTGAGACTGAAGTTTCGGACTGCCAAACGTAACATCGTTTCAGAGTCTCTTTTCTGATTGTTGTGTTTTCTATGTTTTTTCCAGATTTTCTATGGATTCAAGAAAACATAGAGTAGGTACGAGCACTCGTACCAGCTATGCGATGCGAAGCGAAGACTCTCGCCCGGCGCGATGTACAGGAACATCCGAGATCTGTGGGGAAGAAAGGCTGATAAAAGACGGGGTATATTTTGGTGTTTCCCAAGGAATTCAATTGAGAGGAGTCGCCCAAATAAATCAGAAAAGCCCGAATAAAACTAGACCGTTTCGAAAACGGATGTTGTTGTCTTTTTTAGCTTCCGGCTAGAGTATGTTTGCGGGTTGCCCGCTGCGACCATTGGAGCAAGCGGGAAGCGCTCTCTGAATCAAGACGACTGAAGGCTGCCGTCCGGCCGCAACAAAGAAGAGAGGACACGGATGATTAAGCGATTCTTGAGGCTGCTGGATTCATCGTGGAGGGACCTTTGACGTTCCAGAGATACCCGCTAATTAGTGTGGAGATCCATGAGCGGCCATGATCTGCTAGGAGTGCAGGAAATGTATGGGACCAGAATGGACTCCACACCGGCTTCTTTTAAATGGAGGAGACGATGGGTTGAGGAAACAACAAAGAAGTTGTTCCATATTTCTATCTGCGGCAAAGGCCCTTGGTGTGAGCTGAAACAAGAATTGTAAGGCTGATAAAGAATACACGTGCCATAGCCGACCATCTGGCCTGGCGCGCCCAAGGTCGACATTGATCCCACCTTGAAAACAGGTCCCGCTTTTGGAGCTCCTCAGCCAACCACCACCTTCAAAACATGGATGAACACCGAACATTCCACAGACTCATCCCTAAGCACACAAAATTTTCTCTGGGATTTCCCCAAACTGCCTTTCTCTTTGCGGAGAGTGGTTCTCGGCAATTGACTGTCGACTCAGCCTTCGCGTACCCTACACCGAGAATGTTTGTCAGCGCCGCGTTGCCTGCGATTCTGCACGACACTCTAGGTTCCCAAAAGAGTTCCTCGAAAAAGACATAGACCTTACCCAAGAAAACAACAAAAAAGAGCCTTCTACAAAGCCTTCAAGGCCCGAGCTCCTTTATGTCTTCCGATTGATTTGCCCGACGTTTTGTTCGCAGTCTGGCCGGGCCAGAGAACGAGCCGATCCTTCTCTTCGGAAAAGAGAGCCGCTTTTCCGCGAGAATGCCGCAAACTGCATGACGCTAGCGCGCACTGGCAGCTTTCCTAAGAGCAGCAAGAGACAGACATAGAGGCTCGAGGCCCGCAAACGTATATAAACCGACGCTGGGCCTGTATGTTTCGAAAGTTCTGACAATTTGCCAGACAACCCAAGCACAAGACTCAAGATGCCCGCAATCGACGACTCATTGACTATGAACCACACGTGCTTGAGGATCAAAGATCCTAAAGTCAGCTTGCCATTTTACGAGAAAAACTTCGGTATGAAGCTTCTCAATCATTTTATCATGGACGGCTTCACATTGTACATGTTGGGCTACGAAACCGCCGAAAAGAAAAACTGGGCTGCTAGACCAGGTGTGTTGGAATTATGTCACAATCATGGAGCAGAAACCGACCCAAACTTCAAGCTCAACAACGGCAATGGCGAGAACTTTAGAGGGTTTGGCCACACATGCATTTCCGTAGACAATATCGCGGCCTGTGAGGAGAACTTGCTCGCAGACGGAGTCCAATTCAAGAAGAAATTGAGTGACGGCAGACAGAAGAACATTGCGTTTGTTTTGGATCCCGATGGATACTGGATCGAATTGGTCGAGCACAAGAAAAACCAGCAAGCCGGAGTCACTGAAAAGACCACCTACAAATTCAACCACACCATGGTCAGAGTGAAAGATGCAAAGAAATCTTTAGATTTCTACAGAGAAGTTTTGGGCATGAAACTTTTCACGAGGAAAGAATTCGAAGAGGCCAAATTCTCCCTCTATTTCTTGGGATACGACCACGATCCTGATTTCAAAGAGGGCGAGCTCGAACAATCTGATTTGCTTGGCAGAGAAGGCGTCGTCGAGCTCACGCATAACTGGGGAACAGAAAACGACAACTCATTTGAGGGATACCATAACGGTAACTCTACCGAGAACGGTGCTACGCAAGGTTACGGTCACATCTGTGTGTCGAGTAAAACCCCGGGTAAGTTCTGTGAGGATATCGAGGCACGGTTCGGCGATTCCGTTGACTGGTCTGTGAAGTGGAACCAGGGTAAGATGAAGAACTTGGCATTTATCAAAGACCCTGATGGATACTCGATTGAAATCATCAACCACGACATTTTCCACGACTGGGTTGACGGTAAGCCTCCACGGAAATAGTCGGGCGGGATGGCTCTCTCCTATCTTCATCGCCAGATCAGATCATGCCTCAACACTAGTCTGGCACACTCAGAAGAGCACACAAATATGGATATAAATAAAGGCAAATGTCACACAAAGAAGTGCTCTCTGTGCTGACTTTTTCCTACTTCTTGCTTTGTACTTCCCACCTTGTGGAGACCAGATGCTGAATATTGCTCTAGTTTCGTCAGTGGCGCAAAGATTAAGGGCCTAGTTGGCCCAGCAACTTAGCAGTCGTCTTTTAGTCACCCCCCAGCCCGGTCTCGAAAGGAAGTCTTAGGAAGAAAAAAAAAACCAATTTGACCAAGCGAGCCTGGTGGATTTTCAAACGTCAATTGTTTTTTCTCTCGTCTCTTTCAGTTCTCCTTATGTCTCGCGGTGGTTTCTCTCGCTTTGGCATGGTGCCATGATGTCATGACGAGCCGCACGTTGCACCCACAGTCACCGCAACACTGATTTGGGCCTGCCAGATAGGTACTGCCATCAAACAGCACCATACAACACGCTAGCACGACTCAGAGGTTTACAAGGCCACAAAAGACCAGTTCACAGCTAGCAAGCAAAATCTCGCCCCTCACCATAAGCATATTCTGGGTTTGGCCGACTACGAGCCATAGCAATTATCAGTGAGTCGAGGTCGTGCCCCGGACATAAACGCCGCTCGGTCGATTTGTCAGCCCCACGCATAGTGAGAATATATAAACAGCCATGATTTTCGTGATTGTTGCTATTCTTCTTATGCTAAGTCTCTTCAGAAGATACCTATTCGCCACACCACCGAAAATGACTAAAGAAACCGTTGACTACGTTCAGAAATTGATCAAGGAGAAGCCGATTTTCATTGCATCGAAGACTTACTGTCCTTACTGCACCAAGGCCAAGAACACCATCAAGTCCATCACCCTGGAGGCCTACATTTTGGAATTGGACGAGTTGGACAACGGTGCTGAGATCCAAGATGCTTTGTACGAGATCACATCACAAAGAACCGTGCCAAACGTCTTTATTGGCGGTGAACATATTGGCGGTAACTCCGATGTTCAAGCCTTGCTGTCTGAGGATAAGTTGGCCAGCAAGATCAAGGCTGCTTTGTAAGGCAAGCAGATAGCCGGCAGAATGAAAGAAACAGTATACTTAACTCTGATAGACTGCAATTGATGGATATCATTACTTTGAACGAATCTGGATTGTAGAGATAAATCGCTGGAGTAGCACGATATGTACACCATTTTTGAGCCGTTCTCTCGAAAAGCTGGCATTACCTGAGCAAATTACACCGAGCCACTTAAAATCATTCGTGGCAACGCAGACATTCCTCGTTCCTTGGAACTATGTAAGTGATGTATTTTGACTACGTGATAATGGATCATGTTGTCTACACCGTGAATAGGGCACGAAATTGCCAGCCCATTGACTCTGTCTGATTTGGCAGAGCATGGGGTCTTTATTCGAGAGTTGGACCAAACTCGGCGTTCATCTGGCTAGAGCAATTTAAAAGCGGAGCCTGAGACGAACCACGCCCGAGAAGGTTCGAGCAGCAAAACAAGGGCCTAAATAAGCGCTGGACAGGGTGGGCCATTTGATAGTGTTCCTTCTGGAAACAGTCGCATGAGACATGCGCATCCGATCCACCGATCTCACTTTCGACGAACGTGATCAGTGTTTAGTTCTGCTTTTCTGTTTGGGTTTGGTGGCCTTATTGTATGCCTTCATCAATTCGTCGAACCCGTCGCTGACTCTTCTGATCAATTCTACTACCTGCCCTTTTTCTTTGGAGTCAGAAAATCCCTGGCAGAAAAACAGCAGAAGTAGCGCCGTGGCCCTGTTCTCCAAGGCTTTATATCTCTGTTCATAAGCTTCGGTATCAACCTCGCCTCCACGATAAAAGGAAGAGATGTCACTGTGAATCTTTTTGAACTCACCTTCAAGAGAGGTCAACGTGACCAGCGTATCTCTTTTACCGTTCGAGATATGTTTTATCTCAGTGACGTCTTCTCCTTGCTTAGTGCAAGGCTCGAGAGTTTTTCCGCTTCCGCGGCCTTCTTGCGCTTCGTGGAAAGACCGTGTTGAGCACGGTTCATAATGATTCGATGGTGTTGTCAAATGACTAATCTCCAGAGTTGCTGGTGCCCTTATAGCCAATGATACAGCCGCGGGTATCGTGGCTGCGCTCGCAAGAAGAATAGCGTTCAATCTCATAATAAGAAGCAGGAAGTTTTTTATGATGCGAAACTGTCTCCCAAACAATTCTGTGCCGAAGCAAGTCTATTTAAGTTTTTACACATTTAATGGAGTTCCCAAAGGACTCAACATGGCCCCACATCTCATGGGCGCAACTATTCAAACGAGGCAAGTGGTGTGATCAAGTCTCTGCCAAGATTAAATCTTGGCATGGTGGCCTAGAAATATCAGGATCCACAACTATTCACTTTCTTTGTTTACAACGATGGCTTTGGGTAGGGCTCAAAACTAAATAACCACTGCTTGTTTCATGGCTGCATATGACGCATAAGCGTCAAAGAAGGCCCCAACGGAAGCATCACCAGGCTCAGCATCCCAGCTAATAAAAACTATTCAATTTCTCATACCACAGGTCTCGAGAAGTGGGGAATAAATTTCAATTCTAGGTCGAAGGTTGTGTGGAGACAGCAGAACTCAACGAAAGTCAATGACCCGAAGCTTTCCCTAAACAGTAATTGTTCGCCTGAAGGCATTTCATGAAAGCCTTGACCCAGATTCATGCACTTTGGCCGAGCCCGAATATTCCTTTTGTTTTGACCGTCCATTCCCGGTTGGAGTTGAGCAATGAAAAGAAATCGGGGATGACGCTCGACGTTGCTACTTGTCCTCTTGCAACCTGGGAGTTCAGCCTAGGTCTTGAATACCTCTCTGACACAGTTCATAGACGGATCTTTTGGGGAAAAAAAGTCACTCCCAAAAACAAAAAGGTGGTGGGTATACAGAACCAGCTCGGGGTTGTTCCTGACTTTCAGAATAGGAGCTTATTGTTCTCAAACTGGGTTCGCATGAGCCAAGAAAGCCAAGCTTTGTGAACCTGAGGATGACTACCCGATTTGATTTCCAATGAAACTCACCCAATGTGCCTAGACGGTTTGAGCAATTAAAAGCATGGATTAGTTCTGAGCAGATCCTTGATGGCAAGTATTCCATTGTCTTCCATGGCCGGTAAGACATGCTTAAATTCCACGCCCAGGGATATTTGCGAGGAGAAATGGAGGTTCTGAAGATGCATCATAGAATTGAATTTGAAGCATGTATATGCCCAGTGGCCACAGATGTGTTACAACAGCTGCCATGCACCTGAATGGAAAACAAAGCAAAGGCTCCTTTTCCGATTTTCTCAAAGTCTCCTGAAAAATGTTTCCGTAATGACGACTTGGAGTTTCTCAGTGCACATCGTGCGCTATAGCACTAGCGAGAAATTGGGATTTGCCACCTCGAAAGACGAGGCACGGCACTCCAACCTGAGCCAGCTGGCGGGGATAATCTCTTTGCTGACAGAGGTTTGCTCTCATCACGTTCATCCCGTTGCGGCTTCCACGTCTTGGAGTAAATATGAGCTGAGAGCGGGCATCTGCATAGCCAAACGGTGCCATAGCTGAAACCGACAGAAAAGTTCAATCTTCGTGTTTTTTTTGCTTTCGGCTTCCGTTTCCGTTCTTGTACTCTTGTAGAGACTACATACTCAGACAACAGGAAAAACACCACTCCGGAATTGTGGGAGCATTTAGAGCTTTGGTTGCCAATGGTAGGCAGGTCGATACCACCTGTCTTCGAGCAGCCAATTACTAGCTGAGTACTTTTTTTCTAATTTTAACGTCGACTAATTTTACATCTTGCTAACGGTGAGTTTGCTCTGCCAAGAAAATAGTGAGAGTAACAAATCAGAGAAATAAGTCAGAAAAACGAGTAAGAAAAACGAGTAAGAAAAACGAGTCAGAGAAACGAAAACAGCTCGGAATAACCAAGCAGCAGAGACGAGTGTATCTTTGGGAATACCCTGGGTCTGCGAGCCTTGGGGGCCTCGGGTGAGGCGCGCACCAATCTGGGGTACTTGCAAGATTCAGGCAGCTCAGCGAAAGTTGTATACGGCCCCACAAGTTGAAGGAGAGTCCCACAAACACGGCAGAGCAACAGAGCAAAAAAGGGTGGGGAAAGAGGAGACCGCTAAATTTCCTCGTGAAAAACTTGCTCAACAGTCCCGAGACAGCTCTATAGAACAACGCCATCAGTGTTCGAAGAGCATACAGTTCTCCACCATAGAATAACCCCGGCACCTGTGTGAGCCGAGTGTTTCTCCAAATACCTTTCTTCATCATACCCCCAGATCCTAGACAAATAAAGCCAAGGAATTTTTCGATTTGAATCGCGGCGAAAACATCAAACAAGGAACCATCATCACAGTCACTTGCTGGTTCGTATGAGATCCACATCACTCGCTTGCGTGAGGAAACACCGGCCGGCCCCGGCAGCTCGAAACGTATCGAGTTACGTGACATTCACTTCGATCGACAGGGCGCAGGCCCCATTTCGGTCTTCCGCCGACCTTCAGCCAAACAACTCGTATAAATTGCGGGTTCCGCTTTTGAAGAGTCCGTCACACTTCGGACACTACTCCTCTCGTGCGAACCGGATGTATAACGAAGACAAATACAATGCCTGTGTGCTACAATTCTCAGAGAGAACTGTGTTCAATTTTAACATTTTTGACGGTCACGGAGGCGACCAGTGTCTGACTTTCTTACAAGACAACCTCAGTCAAACGGTAGAGAACTCGTCAGATCTTATTGATGACGAAAATGCGAGAGATGTTCTCTTGCAAAGATACGCAAAGGATATTGGTGGGTATTGGCGGAGATGGTATAAGCAAAAAGACCGAAATTTCGGCAATATGGAACTCGCGGCCCCTCAAGTAAACACACTCAAAACAATAGATCTACCAAAGGATGATTTGTTGCTCCGGCTTCCGATGGCTTACCTTGCCGCCGACTACAATTTTTTCAACCAAGAAGATAACTCCCTGGGGTCCACGTGCACTTCTGCGTATTTTGAGACATTATATTCCGAAAAGAAAGGCGGGTTCGAGCCTGTCTACGAAAGCTATTTCTTCAACCGAAAGACAATCTCAAAATTGACGTTGGCCCAAGTCGGTGATACGAAAGCAATTTTGGTGGACAGGAATGGCGAAGCTCAGGCGCTTACGGAGGCGCACCACCCTTCAAACCCAGTGGAAGCTTCCAGGCTCAGACGGTACTCGGCAAGCTACTTTATGACGGACTCTTTTGGTGAAGAGCGATTCATTTCATTGGCTAATACGCGAGCATTTGGCGATCTCAAGTTCAAAGAAATGGGCGTCACTTCTGAGCCTGACGTGACACAATTCATTATCGGAGACGCAGAAACGATACTGAAAAAGCTCACTGCCGAAGAAATCAAAGACCATACTGTGGCTGGGCTTGGCGGCGACGAGTCGTTTCTCATCTTATGCACGGATGGCGTTACCAACGAGCTCACAGACCAGGAAGTCGCCGATATTGTCATGGTGAACTTTAATTTGCGTGGGCACCTCAAGGCGTCACCTCAATTTTGTGCAGAGGAAGTCATTAAGTTTGTTGAGTATATTGGTGGAGATGATAACGCCACATGTCTAGTCATTCGTCTTAACGGGTGGGGCAAATGGCCTGTGAGGGACAGAACAGGACAATTGCGGCAAGAGCGTTTAAATGCATACCAGCCCAGAGACCGTGGATGAGGGCTCTGTGAGGACTCTATATGGGAGTGAGTTGTGAGGCTAGAATTCTTGAGACTTTGAGATCAAAGCGGGGATTCTAGGGACGATAATACGCTGAAGAGAAAAAAAGCCAAAGGGTAACCTGGGGACTTTCGCCGGACCGAGAAACCCAATATTGTTCTGCTTACGAGTGCACGATCATTCCGAAACCTTTCATTATATATACAAGACTTAGTTCTTCGAGTACTTGTACACGAACTTCTTTCTCGTTGCTGCAAACTCGCCCAACTTATTCCCGACCATGTCCTCGGACACTTCAAATTCCACATACTCCTTTCCGTTGTGGACTTGGAATTTCAACCCAACAAACTGAGGAAGAATGGTGCAACTTCTAGCATTTGTTCTGATCGCCGTTTTCGACTTCATTGCCTCCGCTAAGGGGAGTGGCACCACGTGTGGTCCTTTCCAAGCTGACCTTCCTTTGAGGAGGGTAAAAGCAGCTCTCATGATTTGTCTAATTGATGTTCCGCGAGCACCTAAAAATGCTTCCTTCTTGGACTAAGAAAAGGTTAAAATATGCAAGACTTGAAACCAAAATAAGGAGAGAGGTTTCTCAGAATAAAATTTCTAGGCTCCAAAACAGGAGGCGATGCAGAATCAGAACAAAAGATTAAACGTGGAGGCCGATCTAAAGGCTTATCTTTCAATTTCGAACTCACAACTGGTGAAAGAGTCTTCTCATTTTTTCCACCTCCATGTTTAGTCGGTCGATCATGCGCACGTGACCCGCGGCCTCATAGGCGATTCTCTCTTGAGGCCTTTTCTGAGAGATGGATCTGGCTCATCTCAGCTCATCTCTCCTAAAATTCCGATGTTTGCCCCAAGATTTGATCCCAACGCCGTATATGAGAATGTCCCGCGTGCGCCTAAGAAGTTGCTCAGCCGGAAACGGAAGCTTGAAGCTGCGGAACTCCGTGATTCTTCTGGTGATTCTCTGAGCGATTCCGAAACTGAAACGGCTTCTAAGGTCAACCTTTCAAAACCGGAGAAGGCCACGAGTGATAGCGAACGTAACTCACAGAGTCATAGCGATAGCGACAGCGAGAGCTCTACTGATAGTGGAACGAGCAGCGATAGCAGCAGCGACAGTGACAGTGATTCCGAATCAGAACAGGAGAGCTCGGATTCACAGATTCCAGGGTCGAGCAAACTGCAGAATGATGTCTTTATACAAGCAAATGATGTCAACACTTCAACGTCTCTGAATGGAGAAAGAGTCAATCCATCTTCCTCAGTCGAAGAGCCATCGAAGGAGGTGCAGACAGCTGAGGAAGACGGAGCCGATATGGATGTTGATCCACTGGAATCAGAGGACCCTCTGCATTTGTCAAAGCATGCAAACATTTTGAAAAAATTCATCGCTTCTACACAAAACCAGGATGTTTCATCTTCAGACTCCGATACAGAAACGGTGGACGTCAAGGACTTGGCTCCATTACCTCAGCCAGAGCTTCCCAAGGATACAAACTTAGTCTCGCATCAGTTTCATCGGAAGAACTTGGACTGGTTAGCTTCTCCCACATACTCTACACCCGAAGTCACCAAACCATTCAGCGAATTTGGAATTTCTCCAAAAATTTTGACCAATCTCACTGCTCTAGGATTTAAAAATGCATTCTCCGTCCAGGTTTCCGTCTTGAGTGAGGTAATGAACGATCTCCGCAAGAACAAACTTGCGCCCGATCTTCAAGGAGATATCTTGGTCAATGCGTCTACTGGTTCCGGTAAGACTTTGGCGTACCTGATTCCAATCGTGGAAGCTCTTCATACACGTACTGTGCCAAGAATACGAGCCATTATTTTGGTTCCCACCAGACCATTGATCAATCAAGTCGCAAGCACACTTCGTGGTCTCTCAAAAGGAATTGCTTTAACGGTGGTGAGTCTCACGAACGATAAATCCATCAATGACGAGGGTAACAGGTTATCCAAGAATGTACCTGATATAGTTGTTTCTACGCCAGGTCGTTTAGTGGACCACTTACTCAATGGGTCAATTCTGATGGAAGCGCTTAGATTTTTGGTGGTTGACGAAGCAGACAAATTGCTTAACCAGTCTTTCCAAAACTGGTGTGAGATTGTTGTTACAGCCATTGAAAAATGGGATAAGCCATCAGAACATATAGGGAATGTCTGGAGGTTGCAACCGCAAAAAATGATCTTCTCGGCCACGCTTACCACGGACGCAGGTAAGCTTTCGCTCTTAAAATTCAACAAACCAAGATTGATCGTGGTCAACTCCAGGGAACAGCTTGTCAACGAAATGTTCTCTGTGCCATCCACACTTCGAGAATATAAGTTGAAATTCAGCTCGGCCAAATCAGCATTGAAACCTCTTCTTCTTGCAAAATTTATGCTTCACACGAAAAAGCTCAATTGTGTGCTCGTCTTTGCCAAATCCAATGACGCCACTCTCAGATTGGCACGTATATTAAACGACCTTTTCTCGCAATTAGCGCCCGAACTCAATACCAATGTTGCTTACATGAACTCCACTAATAACATGTCCTCTTTACGGAAAAGAATCTTGAGAGACTTTGCCAATGGTAATATCAATGTCTTGGTTGCTACGGATTTGGTTGCTCGTGGTCTCGATGTCTTGACCATCACAGATGTTGTCAATTACGACAGTCCTAATACCTCGCGAGAGTATGTGCACAGAGTGGGTCGTACCGCTAGAGCAAATCAAAAGGGTGAGGCATTCACCATGTGTGTTGGTGTAGGAGAAGATAAATGGTTCAATAGCATTATGGGCGACGTGGCCAGAGCAGAGCAGATAATTGAATTGAATGAAGAGCCTGTGCTGGATCACGAAATGGAAGTCTACAATAGAGTCATGGAGAGTTTCCAGGAGTCGTTGAAAAATGAGGGTTGAGAAACTTGTCAATAAAGCACGATGAAGAATCATGGAACTGCAGAGTGCGCGTGAAGATGCGAGGGTCACAGTAAATATTCAGATATTTCCTCGTACCATAGAAGCCCAGAGGAGAGTCGGGACGAAGAGAAAACAGTCTCTGCACGTCGTCCTAGTGCAATCTGAAGAGACACTAAGTTGGGGACATTGCCAGGGAGAAACACTCGCAGAGCACCTACCCCAAAGAAAACGGTTTTCGTGGCGAAAACCAATCACGGTGGCGATTTTGTTCTGACCTGTTTACCGAGTTGGGGGCTCAGACCGAAGTTTTAGTACGTCGCTTGCACAAAATAAGGTTTGACCGGGCTGAAATGGGCACGCGTCCGAGGCACTTCAGGTCGCCGCCTGAAGCTTAATATACAATAAGGATGCGATTTACGAGAAAAAATAGCGCACTCGGATTATTCAGAACCTTGCTTAAAATACGTCGCTCAGTGATTTCTCTACCGTACCCCTTTACTTTCCTGTTTCCATCCATTCCAGTCTTTTTCCGGTGCCGGCATTGTCAACTGTCTCCAATTCCTGCTTCTTCTCTTGCTCTCTTTCTTCTCCAGATCTATTCGGACTTCCCTCCCCGTGTTACCTCTGCACCATCCAGTGAGGCGCGCCATCTCCTCGTCTGCGCACGGCTCCAGAGGGGAGAGACGTTCACCCCTCTTGGACCATATCTAGCCGCAACCGCGGAGATTCGCCTGTTGGATCCAGATCATTGCATACACTGGCAACTGGACCAGCACAGACTTGATTGAAAGAGAACGAAAGCTCGAAAGAGACTCAAAGCGATCTCTGAGCATTGGCCCTGGGAGGCTTCGAAGAGAAAAGGTTCTACATGAGAGGGCTGGGATAACTCGAACTTCGCCTCGGAAACTCCCTCAAACTGCCCTTCTGGCTTCTATGGCTCACAACAACACTCCCCTGCTCCGGCCCCGACAACTCTGTCACCAAGATTTCGCCACCGAAATTACTTCCGCACCTTGATTTATGACACATCCCGAAAAACGTTGGACACTTATCAGCGCGCGGCTCACGGATAAGCTTGCGTGCACGTTCACGGACCATGTGCAGTTTTTCCCTGCACCGTGCCCATCACCTACCGCTGTTATATAAAGACTCACTGATTCTCTAGCCCCAAACACTGATATTTTTCGTGCAAAGCTTCAGGAAAACAAGGTCGGACAAACCTTTCTGTGCAAGTCTCAAAAAAAGGGGAATCAAAGAAAAAAAGAACTCACTGCTCAGCCTCCTCGCCTGCCCTTTACCACCGTCTTTCGAACCAGGTGAAAAAACCTCGCGACCAAACATTGCCTCCTCTCGCACAACTGCGCATCACTGTCCATCCTCACGTTCACTTTCTTTTCTTGAGGGGAATATGGACCCACAACAAATCCTCGAAATACCTCCTGCGGAAACCGTGAACAATGTTCTGAGTGAATTCTTGAACTATGCCTGCGGCTTGCGAGACTCGCTCCGCCACCCTCTCTATGACCCAAATGAAAACTACTTGAATCCTTGCTTTCTATCCTCGGTCGTGTTCTACGTGCAGGCTGTCATTGGAGCAGCTATATTCTTCCAGACATTGAACCTTTTGTTCCTGAACTCTTACGGAATATATAGAATCAAGTACTCGTTCGGGTCCCCATGGAATCCTCGCAGCGTCGGAGTGCTCCATTTCCTAAGACTCAATTGCGCATCGTTGCAGGCGGTCTTGTATGCTGTGCTAGTGGTGTTAAACCCATCGTCGAATACGCTTTCGGGGTCTAGATTCTACAGCTTGGCTGCTCTGTTTGTCGTGTCTCTGGTGTTTGTGCTCCCATTACAATTCTTGGAGACAACAAGATCTGCTGTCGGTCATGGCTCGCTTATAATATACTGGCTATTTTCTGTGGTTTCTTTCGCCGTGATTCTTCTCCTGGACTCTATGTCCCCTAACAAAGTGTATGTCCCTATACACGATAAACGCTCCCATGCTCTTGCGTATACTTTGGAAGTGCTTGTGTTGATAAACTCGCTCTGCTCTTTCGTGTTGGAGGTGTTCTTGTACGTGCCGTCCGCGGAATTGAAAGACTACTTCGAGTTGAACGGCTGGGATATCGGGACTGTGAAAAACTTGATCTTCACTTTGACTTTCAAATGGCTCGAACCGACTTTGAAAAAAGTCGAGCGCGATCGAACAATTGAGGTCTCTGAAATTCCCAGCACAATCGTGGAGTTAAAGAGTGACGTCACCATCAGTCAACTTCGTGACAGCTGGGATAAAGAGTTGAAAAGAGCTGCT
Source organism: Metschnikowia anglica (assembly GCA_030573055.1). Classification (NCBI taxonomy): domain Eukaryota; kingdom Fungi; phylum Ascomycota; class Pichiomycetes; order Serinales; family Metschnikowiaceae; genus Metschnikowia; species Metschnikowia anglica. The sequence goes on from JAJMCP010000017.1 coordinate 68,136, forward strand.
TGGTGGAGGGACAGGAAACTCGCAAAGACCAAGAGCCCCACTGAAGAAGATTCGAAATTGAAGCCTTCTTTATTTCTTGCCTTGTTGCGCGTTCATTACAAGACCCTTGGCCTTGCTTTTTGTGGCGAAGTTGTCGATATACTATGTGTTACAATTGCTCCGTTTTTGCTTCAAAATTTCATTCTCTTCATCTATGAGAGCTCTGATCTTTCCGGCGATGAAGTCTCGCCTCCTATTATCAAAGGATTTGCTTATGCGCTTGGTATCTTCCTCTGCTCATTCATCAGATTCGTCTCATTTAACCAATATTTCATGGTTTTCTTTTCGTGCGCTTTCAGCATCAAGTCTGCTATGACATGCTTGATATATGAAAAGGCACTCAAATTGTCTCCCGAGGCGAAAAAGGAGAAATCCACTGGTGACATCGTCAATCATGTCGCTGTCGATGTCAATGATATCTCAAGCTGTCTTGAAACATGCTCGGATGCAGTGGCCATCCCATTGCGATTGGCCTTGTGTTTGGCGGCTCTTTACAAACTCTTGGGAAATGCAATGTGGGCCGGTTTAGCCGCTGCCGTCGTCCTAGTGCCGTTGAGTACACGTATCACTACTGCCATCTATTCACTTTACAACAAACAAATGGAGTACAAGGACGAAAGAACACGCTTGACAAGCGAAATTCTCAACTCGGTGAAAAGCATCAAGCTTTATTCATGGGAAAGTCCTATGTTGAAGAAGCTCGACGAAATCAGAAATAAGAAGGAATTGGTCAACCAGAAGAAAATGGGTATTTTCAACGCTGGCTCCACTTTCTTGTGGGGATGCATTCCCTTCATCGTCTCGTGCACCGTGTATTCTGTGTACTCAACCGTGATGAATCAGACATTAACTCCCTCCGTCATTTTCCCCGCTTTGTCTTTGTTCGCTCTCTTGACAGAGCCAATTACAATGCTTCCCGCGATCTTCTCAAACATTATCGAGGCAAAAGTTGCCTTGGAAAGAATGTCTCATTATTTCATTTTGGACGAAATTGAAGAAGGGATCGTGCAAAGGACGAACAAGCCCCTTCGCCTCAATGAAGTCAGTGTTGAGATAGAGCTGGCCAATTTTGTTTGGTCCTCGGTCAAAGCGAAGGAAACTGACGTTGCTGATGAGCTGAACTATGCATTAAGAGATATCAATTTCACTGCCAAAAAAGGTCAGCTAACTTGCATTGTGGGGAGAGTCGGATCTGGCAAAACCACTATGCTCAAAGCGCTCATTGGAGAAATTCCTCTCATAAAAGAACATGGCGCTTCAGTCTCCGTCAATGGTTCTGTTGCCTACTGTTCTCAAAACCCTTGCATTTTGAACACTTCTATCAGAGAGAACATTTTATTTGGGAAAAGATATGACGCAGCTTTTTATGGAAAAACCATCGAAGCTTGTCAATTGGTCAGCGATTTTGAAGTCCTACCCAACGGAGACGCAACTTTGGTTGGTGAAAAGGGTATATCTCTTTCCGGAGGTCAAAAAGCACGTGTTTCATTGGCACGTGCACTCTACTCCAGAGCTGACGTGTACTTGCTAGATGATGTGTTGTCGGCTGTCGATGCACATGTGGGTAAGAAAATCACGAAGCAGGTCTTGAGCTCAAAGGGTTTGCTTGCAACTAAAACTTTGATTCTTGCTACCAACTCAATGAAGATTTTGCGTTTGGCACAAGAGACTGTGTTCTTGGAGAAGGGCAGAATCATTGAACGTGGCAGCTTTGCAGAACTCATGGAAAAAGGAGGTGAGGTTTCAAAGCTTATGAAAGAATTTGCTCAGGAAGAAGACGAGAATTCTGAAGATGAAGATGTTGTGGAGACAGAGAACGTTTCAGTCAACGAGTCCACTGAGTCTAGTGACAGCGAAGATCAACACGTGTCGAAGCCTTATCATCCCGTGACTCTAGCCGAATTCGAAGATATTGGAGAGGCTGCGCTCACCAGAGTGTTGACTCACAATACTATTGGAGCAACTAGTGCCGTTTCTTTCGGTCACGAGTACATTTTCGAGGATGAGTATCATACGAAACAAAGCACATCAGAAAACAAGGAGAAGAAGGAGCAAGGTCATGTGAAGTGGAAAGTGTACGTAGAGTTTCTTCGTGCGTGTAATTGGATTTACATTGCGATTTGGTGTTTGTTCTTTTGGGCTGTTGTTGGAATGAACATCATGGGGAATTGGGTCTTGAAGTACTGGTCGGAGAAAAACCTTGCGAGTGGGCACAATATCACCCCTGCTCTTTACTTAAGCATTTACGCGTCCACGGGAATTGCTAGTGGTTTCCTTACCTTTGCAAGTGCTTACATCATTTGGACTTTTAGTGCGGTGAGAAGTTCTATGTATTTCCACGACAGAATGGCCAATAGTGTCTTAAGATCGCCTATGTCCTTTTTCGACACAACACCTATTGGCAGGATTTTGAATCGGTTCTCGGACGACATATCTGTGTTGGACCAACAAGTTCTTTGGTCCCTTACAATGTTTGTCTCGTTTTTGATCGAGTGTTTTACCAGACTTGCCATCGTCGTTTTCAACTTGCCATTCATGTTGGTTGTTATCATCATCTTGCTTTTCCTCTACAATTACTTCAGAAATAGGTTCATGCCTGCTTCCAGGGAGCTCAAGAGACTCAAGTCGGCGCTGAGAAGTCCCATCTTTTCGCATTTGCAGGAGTCTATCAACGGTGTGGAAACTATCAGAGCTTATAAGGAGGGCGAAAGATTTATTCACTCCAACAAGGATAAGGTTGACGATGTGACAAAGATCGATTGGACAATTCAGGGTTGTAACAGATGGTTGTCTGTGAGACTTCAGTTCATTGCTGCCTTGATTGTTCTCGCTTCATCGATGTTGATATTGTACGGTGTCCACTCAGGAAGAGGTCTCAGTCCTTCGATGGTAGGTTTCCTCATGACCTACGTCTTTAGCTCGACCAGTACGCTTAATGCCATCATCAGATTATGGGCCGAGGTTGAAACCAAAGCTGTTAGTCTTGAACGTTTAATCGAATATGGTAACTTACCATCTGAGGCAGAGATGATTATCGAGAACAATCGACCTGACAGTCATTGGCCGGCTTCCGGGGAGATTCATTTCAAGGATTATAGCACTAGATACCGTGAGACTTTGGACCCTGTTTTGCGTAACATCAACTTGGACATCAAGCCTGCCGAGAAAGTCGGGATTGTCGGCAGAACAGGAGCGGGCAAGAGTTCTCTTACTCTTGCGTTATTCCGGATAATTGAGCCTACGACGGGTCAGATCAATATTGATGATATTAACAGCAGCTCCATTGGTCTTTTCGACCTCAGAAACCATCTTAATATCATTCCGCAAGATGCTCATGCATTTGAGGGCTCTATCAGAGAGAACTTGGATCCATTCGGGCTGTATGACGACGCGACTCTTTGGAAAGTTCTCGAGATGGCACATCTCAAGAGTCATGTTGAATCCATGAAAACGGATGTGAAGAAGAAAGACAAAAAGACTGACGAAGATGGCAAGGGCCCACATCCACAAATTGGGCTCGATGCTAGAGTCGTGGAGGGAGGATCAAACCTTTCTTCAGGCCAAAAGCAACTCTTGTGTCTTGCAAGAGCTTTGTTAAAAGAATCTAAAGTTTTGGTTTTGGATGAGGCCACAGCAGCTGTGGATGTTCAAACAGACAAAATCATTCAAGAGACAATTCGATCGGAGTTCAAGGATAAAACGATTTTGACCATCGCTCATCGTTTGGACACCATCATGGACAGCGATAGGGTTCTTGTGTTGGAGAGAGGAACTGTCAAGGAGTTTGACACCCCTGCTAACTTGCTCAACAATACTGACAGTGAGTTTTACTCCTTGTGCAAAGAGGGTGGCTACCTAGACAACAAAACGTCTTAGATTTATATATGTTTTTTAATATTATGTTGTCGCAAAGTCGAAATCATGATCGTTCATGAATCTTTCATGAATAAGGAGTAGGTAATTCCATTTCGAAATGATAATACACAAGCGTTGCGACAGGCCTCGTGAGCGATATACAGCCATTGAGTCGAACGTTGGATCGATAATGAAAAGTCATTTGATTGGTTATAATTAAGTTAGGAAAGGAGTATTTCTTTGCGATCACAAAGAAATGTATGGCCTTGTGTAAGGTCGTGTAAAGGAATCTTGTACAATCTTCGTTCTCACAATGGACAAACGTTCTTCATGGGAGCCAGACTGAATATTAAGCCCCATTATATCCCAGCTTCATGGAAGAGAAGACTCTTGTAAACCTTCCTTGTTTGGGCCCAGAGCTAATCGTAATTTCTCTTGTTTTGCTCGAGAATCCAATATTAAAACAGTTGCTCTGCTTCTCAGTGCATTGGACTGTTATGGGAGCAGCATTCGCGTGGTTCAGTTGATGCATTTCGAATTCTCACAGACATTTTTTTTTTTTTTAAAAGACGCTGCTTGCGGACTCGAATTTTGTTTTAATGTTGCAAGTATATTTGACCAAACAATCTAAGCAAACAGAAATTGCCTGGTTAGCTCAATCGGTAGAGCATTTGACTCTTAATCTTCATAAGGTCAATCAAAAGGTTGCGGGTTCGAGCCCCGCATCGGGCTTTCTTTTTGCTTCAAAGCCTGTTCTCAGTTTTCACATAAATGCACAAATTACAGTTGTTTTTGTCGGATGCTTATCGATATATTAATGCATGTTATTGTGATAGTCTAAATTTCGTTTTTAAAAGATGGGCCGAATATGGCAAGAATTCCGAGTGGCAGCCCGTTTTGCCAAATGCATATGACTCTTGTTTTGCTTTCCCGACCATACAATTCTTGTGTCACTTCCCGGATCTGGTCAAAGTCCAGGTTTCTCGGGAGAAAGAGCCCGAAGTTCTCTGTTATTTTGCTCACGCTGAGACATAGCAGGCGCAAACTGAATGGCTCCATGGAGCTCAAGTCAAATTGGTCCTGATACTTGTATTTGGGGCCGCCCCACGGAGGCGAGCAAAACACAAAGTCAAATTTCTTATTGGGCACTTCCAGGGGGATCCAGTCCGTACGCTCACTGAGAGTATTCCAGTCACCCAAAATGAAAGAGGTCTTATGCTCAACCCCATATACCATGCTATTGTGCTGAGAACACTTGACGTTATTGGCGTTCACGTCGATGGCGACCACCGATGGAAAGACTTTGGCAAATTGAATAGTGTTGCCACCCCCGCCGCAACACACGTCGAGAATGTGGTTGCATTCAGGGAGAAGCCTTTTGACTATTTTTGCAACGACACGAGCTGTGAGCTCCGGAGTCACCGAGTACCAAAGTTCCGACGTCAAGTAGACTCCCTCATCAAACTTCGAGAATAGCAGATGCCGCTTGCGCCAATACTTTTTGCATTTATTCGGGAGTGTGGCATACGAGTGCATGAGAAGCTCATCCTCCTGGTCGACCTCCAATTCTGAGCTTGACATGGGGGACCTGAGTTGAAGATGCTTCTTCAAGTGAATTGGGATTTTCGGGAACAGTTAGCGCGGAATAAAATCGCAGCCAGATTGCGGTCTTCACTCGAACTCAAAGAAGTATATGTGATTAGACAGACTCCTAATGTTGTGGTGGGTTCTGTGCTGTGGCTCATCTGCGCGATGCCTGCGATGCCTGCTTGAATTTCTCTTTATATGCAAGATAGTCTCCAGAAATGCTGTCTGGCAGTTCCCTCTGAAGTATAATTCATGCTACTGATGTACAATCAAAAACCTTAGTTTGGCAAGGCCTCCTTTGAATATTCTGGTCCTTAGAAAAGCTACAAGGGGACCGTTGTCACCCTCTTTGTACTTGGCCTCAGCGTCTCGTTGTCTTGCAACTACTTCAGTGATTGGCTAGCGATGGTTTATCTCGATACACGCCTCATACTATTGTTATCCTGTGTCTAGCAGTGGCTGCGGCGGTGAGATGGCGAGAACGAGCACCGGCCTTAGTGCCAGATCTTCGGCTTCCAGTGCACACTGTTGTGAGAGAAGGCAGAAAAAGAAAATGCATCAGAACATAAGATCTCAATTATTTTTTTCTCTCATTTTCTCCTGTACCAGAACTGATCACTCCGCTGAGATTGTTTTTCTTTTGAAATGTCGCTTGATGTCAGTTTGAGCTGTCTGCGCCCCCATCAAGTTAGCCTCGGTGAATTGAGGTATCGGCTTTAAAGAATCTCTTTGAGACACAATACTCCGTGGCGCAGAGAATAGTCTCGGTTTTTCTACTGGAACTGTCGACAGTTTGGATCGCAAAGTCACCTTTAAACAGCTGGATAAATCTGAATTAGTTTCTGATTTTTGGGGCAGCTTTCGTTAATTGATGAATATTGATTTTGAGCAAGTGCGGCGAGGAACTGACAATTGTGAGCTTAGGTTTTGTAAATACTTGATTTACAACAGAACCTTACCCCACTCAAAAACAAAAAAAACCCTGAGACTGTATTGGCACACATTATATGTACTAGGTGCAAGCCTCTTGTAATCTTATACGATTTTGACCGAGAGAGTACTTCTCATTTACTCTATCGCTTCTCTGGGGAGAAGAAGTGGAGTAAATGCAGAGTGCATTCGGCAATGCATACACAAATCTCGGTCCATAATCGTGCTACTCGTTTCGTGAAGACCAAAAAATTTGCCAAATTGAGCCGTATCGAAGTAAGCAACGCTGACAAAACAGGTTTTGGATCGGCCTTTCTACCAGTTTTTCGATCTTACGCTTGAACCAACATTTCATCGAGTGTGCTGGTCAATCTACCAAAAAATGCCGTAGCCCTCTCTCATCAAATGTTCTTTTAATTTCTCTTATAATACACCTAGATTTTCCACACCTTGCCCTCACCGTTCATGACCTTACTTTCTTTCTCCATCTGCGCAAGCGCACCGTTGATTTCCACAGAGCTGAAAACTTCTTCCTGCTGCAAATCCTCGTTGATTGCAGCAACAACGAGCTCGGTAGCACAAGAACCAGTATCGTTCGCAAACAAGTCCGAAGAGAGAAGCTTGCTCATGATGGAGAGAATTCTTTCGTACCTTTCAGGGCTAATGTCGTCGCTTGACTCTGCGCTGAACACATTCGTCTGCGCACTTGTTTCTCTCAAAGGAGCACTACGAGAGAGATGCAACTCTTCCAAGTCATGGACGACTTCTGACGCTTGCTGCTCTGCTTGTTGTGACGTGGCAATGCTCTCTGCATGTTGTCCTGGCGACGTAATCTCGGGCTCAGACTCGCTTTCATCTTCCTCCTCATCTTCTTCAAACTCAGCATCATCTCCATAAAGAGCGATTCTTCTTCTCTTTGGCTTGGCCTTTTTGGCGATTTCCTTAAACAAAGAATATCGAAGTAAGTCTTCTGCAACTTTTGCGTCCTTGACGTCAACTGTTTTCGACAATCTGACCTTAGCGTGAGCCGTGGCCAAACGAATTAGAGTTTCCAATGTTCTTGCAGTCACAGGGGCAGTTCTTTTGTTATTTTCCGAAGGATCACCATTTCTCAATCCAGAATAGGTACCCACAATATAGTCAGAGGCCTTTTTCGTGAGAACAGGCTTGATTCTTTGCTTGGCATATTGGATGTATTTCTTCAAGAATGGAATGGAAACAATTGTGGGCGACGTGCTTTTCGAGGCTCGTTTGGCAACACCAGCGTGTAAAAGAGTGTTGAATTTCTCGAAAACTGGTTGCTCAGCTCCATCGTCGACGTCTTCAACACCTGCCGCCAAAGAAACAGTTCCTGTTTCACGTACTGGTTCGCCCTCAGCCAAGCCTGGCGCAATAAACCGGTGCATTCTTAGAACGTGCTCGGAGATAGTTCTGTCTTTGGCCTGGTTAACGTCGTCTGTGACCACAAACAAAAGATCAAAACGGGACAAAAGCGAGTCGGGAAGAGCAATGTTTTTGTGGGGGTCTTTGTGGACATCGTACTGGCCAAACACCGGGTTTGCAGCTGCAATCACAGAACATCTGGCATTAAGAGAAGTGTGGATACCGGCCTTGGCAATTGTCACCGTCTGCTGCTCCATGACTTCGTGGATCGCCACACGGTCAACGTCAGACATCTTATCAAACTCATCGATACAAACAATTCCTCTATCAGCCAAAACCATAGCACCTGCTTCCAACCTTCTCTCGCCAGTCTCCTTATCCGTCGTGACTGCGGCAGTCAAACCGACACCAGAGGATCCACGACCGGTGGTGGCGATAGCCAAAGATGCAGTATTCAAGACAAACCGAAGCATTTGAGATTTTGCAGTGGAAGGGTCACCGACCATTAAGATATTGATGTCACCTCTCAAGTGAGTACCATTGTCCAAGTTCTTCTCGAGACCTCCGAAGAGAAGCAACAACACAGCCTTTTTGATATAGTCGAACCCGTAAATAGAAGGGGCTAAAGAGTGAGCCAAGGAGTCGAAGATTTTGCGTTCTTTAGACATTTTATTGATGTTGCGCACGTCGTTGTCAGTCAACTTCTCGTGTGCGGCAACACCACTGGACCTGGCATGCAACGGGTACACGGCATTTGCCAAAACCACCGTCTTGAAAGAAGAAGAGTTATTTGCAGCTCCGCCTAAAGCACGGTAGACACCGACGATCTGAACGCGATCCCCAGGCTTGGCCATGTCGACCAAATCGTCATCCAATACGATGTCCACGGATCGAGGCAACTGGCCCGCAGGAGCAGTCTCCGGCATTTCTTGGACGGCAATCTTCTGATGGTCTCTGTATGTAGAAAATCCGTATTCTGGTGTCAACTTGTTTCCGTCGGGATCCTCCACAGGGTACACGGCAGGCGTGGAAATGGCGTCAAACGACGTCGTGTTATCATGGTAAGACTTGGCATAGAACCGGGCAGTTTTCTCGGCATAGTGAACCGAGCGCACCACCTTTGGCCTGACCAAAGACGCACGCGTGACAATTCCTTCAATGGAAACCATTGCTGAGAGATGGCTTGCGGTGATGGTTCTTGGCGTCACGGAATGGTCCCCGAACGCACCCTTGAGCGAGATGTAAAATTGCTGGTCGTCGTCTAAGGGTTCAAACCGGTCATCGTTGGGGTCGTAAATCGTCAACACCGTGTCTCTGAGAGCACGCTCACACGCGGGCAAATAATCGACTGGATCATTTAGAAGACCACGCCAGAACTCTGCGTCGAAATCCCGCACTTCGTCAACGGAGACGGATAGGCGGAAGCGGCCCTTGGCAAGCATGTCCTTGATTTCATTTCGGTAGTTTGTGCCTTGGCCGTTGAGTTGGTCCAAGAATTCCTGGAATCTCCTTACACGGTCCCCGAAAACCGCGTCTATGGGCTGGTCGAACTGAGAGTCTTCCATGGCTGTGATGGTTTTGATAAAAAAGCAAAGAAGCTCTGTTCAGAAAGTCAGCTTTGGCTTGATGTAGAGTGATGTTTCTTTCGAAAAGAGTTCTTTTTTTTCCAAAAAACCTTTCAGTCTTTTTGTTTTATCGCTTCCTGTAGATCTGTTTTTCTTTCTCGAAAAGAAAGCGTAATGGAATATTTTCCCGGTCCCTTTTTTTTCTCGTTCGGTCGCTTGCCTGAGGCGACGCGCGTAATCAGCTTACCCAAAGCGTACTTAATTATCTGGCACGGACCGAAGACGCGGCTCATCGGATCGCCCCGCTTGAGAGGGTGCGTGGAGTTAGTCCAGACCCGGAAAGAATCCCAAAACAAAAAGTTTGGGCTTCTGCCTTCGCTTCTTGTGCGAAACGGAGGTTCACGGCGCCTTGGCTCCAGAGCAACGGGCCGAATTGGGTGGATCCTCTATCTCATTATTAGATCCAGAGACTTCACGTATACAGTTGTGACCCGACCGTTCCTGCAATTCGCCCGACGATACCTCTATTGCCCGAGCTGGGACTGAACGGTCAGACCTAGCTTTCTGGGACGGATGGGTTTACGGGAAATCTGAATGAAGATGTTTATGATCGAAATCAGAAAAGAGGAAAGACGGAGTAAAGATGAGAAGGAAAGAGAGTTTTTGTTGGTTTTCGTGTTTTTGCTTATTCTAATGCTCACATCAGGGCGTTGGGCAATCATATTCCAGAGTGTGCCCGTTGGTTCTGATTGATTTACAAACGAATTCTGTTTCTACAAGGTTTGTTCCGTTTGCTGTATTTGTTTCGGTGGAATGCACTGCAGAACTTTCTTGTCTTTCTCTTGCTGGGACTTGGTTCTTTTCTCGGCTCCAACCATCATGTCGACACTTTGGTTTCACTTCAATGGTCCTCTTGCAGGCGGAGAGAATAACTCACCACCTAAATTTTGTTCGAACTCTTCAGGGCCCTGAAATTTATGGGACTTGTGATTCAGCTCAAGCTGAACCATCAGAGCCAGCATTTCGCCTGCGGATTTATCATTTCAGCAACAACAGACCCACTATCTTCCTCAAAAAGACCATCCTTCGATATACAGCTTCTCCTCTTTGCCAGTAGCAAAAAGAGTAGGCCACTCTTCGTACTCCAAGGAAGCCATGCCCTTGTATTTTCTGGTTTTCTCACTCTCCAACAATGTCAAGTAGCTCCAGTCTAAGAAGTCCTCCATGTTATAGCTAGGCTTTCTGAAAGGCTCGCCAAACATCTTCGCCAACGTTGCCACGTTTGGATGGTAATGCGTCATGAGCGTCTCTAACTCCCACAACGATGACCCCATGGCGCCTGTGTTTGAAGGATCTCTTTCTGCGTCGTCGTATGGATCGGTATACTCTGAGTCAGCCGATGTGTTCTGAAGTAACACCATACACGTTGGGTGTCTTTTGAGGAGGTTGTATATGAATGGAATAACGATGACAACTGCCGAGGAAGAAGCAGCCAACGAAAGACGAGCCAATTTCTTGATGAACGAGGCCACCAAGTTGGCTGCAAGATGCGTCGAGCTCAAGAACAAGTCACACAAACGGAAAAACCTGGACCGGTACCGAGTGTACATGAGGTCTGGTGTGAGGAGGGAGTAGAGTTTCGTGTAAAAGTCTGGATATTCTAAATTGTAGTTTTTCATGAGTTCCCAAAGGGAGTTGAGGGCAAGAATCGGGACCACTTCGTCGTCCTCTTGATCGTATGCATCAGTTAAAAAATCCATGAGTCCCGCTGGGACTCCCATGTACGAAATCACTCTTCTATGCAAGATGAGAAGCAACGCCTTGTATTGTGCTGGCGAAAGCTCTGTGATTCGCAAGATCTCCAAAAGACATTTTTGGTATCTGGTCTTGATACTGGCTTTGTATGCTGTTAAAGGGAGTTTAATTCCCGTGAAAATCGGAGCTTCACGTAGTGTTTCCAGGTCTGAGGTGTACAAGAGTCCCTCCTTGATAACCGTGAAGTAGTTGCTGAAGACTTGCACTCTTTTCTCGTCACTCAAAGCTTTCCAGGTCGAGATGGTTTCCACGAGAGACTTCTCAAAGAAAAAGACTTGCAAATCCCAGCACTTAGAGAACTTATCCATGAATTCCAACAACAAGAAATTGCTCGAAGACTCGTCTGCCAATACTTCACCGCATTCGCTGAGAAGCAACAGCCTTACAACGTTCTGATAGGTTTCCACGGGGAACTCCCCGGAGGCCTTTGCCTCTAGCTTGACCAAGCCCAACATGAGGTCCAAGGCATCCAATTGAAGCGACAGCGAGAATGCCAATTCAGTCTGGAGAAATCTGCATAGGATCTCCTTGAATTTGCTGTACTTGTCTTGTACCCATTTAGCCACTAGCTGTTTCTTCTCGTTCTTTTGATTGGTGTCCATGACTTTTTCTGTTGTGAACTTCTCGAAACATTTGTAAATGCTCAAGGTGAGAAAACGGGCGTTCTGCTCAATATCGTCATCTTCAACTTGCTTAAGAATGCTTTCTATTTCTTCATATTGTGCTAGTAATTCCACAAGATTGTTGTACTTGGAGCTCTCCAGGGCTTCAGAGGCCAAAGTCGAGATTTGGGATTCTGAAAAAAGTTTGGGTGCGGACTTCTCAGCTTTGGGCTTCTTTTCAGTGCGTTTGGTAGCTTTGGCTGCCTCTCTTTTCACCATATCTAACTAATTTGGATGGATAGAAATGTGGTATTCTTGAAATGTTCAGAGATGAGGGACTGCACAATAAGGCCAGGGCAGTTCAGTTGACTGTAAATTATGGGAAAAAGAATCCGCGAGCGAATCCGCGAGCGAGCAAAGACGTTACCCGGCCCAACAGTATATAAGGACGAGGGCGCCCACCACATTTTTTTGAAAAGGCATATGACCTTCCAAGTTTTATAAAACATGATGAAGTCTCGCGTATTTCCATACAATTCCCTCTGGAGTTGAGTTGGCGCTTTCGGGTGCCGATTCCTCTGGAAATGCATCCTCATACGGGGGTGTTGGGTTTTACTGGTGAAGGTGTTTGGCGCAACCATTCTTGTTACATAACACAAACGCTTCAGAGAAATTCTGACCCCATGGAAGGTAGTAGCGTACAAGTCTGAAGGAAAGAGAAATAGGCTATTAGGTCAACACTTTTTTTACGCTTAGTTTATTTTCAACTCTCGCACTTCTTGTGCTCTCTGATCGACCCTCTAATTGCTATCTCTAGATCCTCAAGGTCATGTGTACACGTTGAACTCTTGAACGCTCTTCGGGCGTACATTTTCAGGAGGGCTCCTGGTCACCCATGTCCGACGCCATTCTTACCAGCGATGACTCCAACTTTTGTAGGACAAGAAAACTTTTTGAACTTCTCAAACGAACTGCTATTTTTTTACATATTGATCTCAGAAAACAGGAGGAGAAGTCCTCCGGCATTTCGGACATTCTACGGAAACAGTCAAAAAGTGTTACGATGATTGTATTAAAGGACGGTTTTATACAGCTTAGATAAAGGTCTCGTATGGGACAGGAGCCAAGGTTTGTGGAGCGTTACCCTCAGCAGAAACAATCTTGGCAGGTCTTGGTTGAGCTGGTTGTCTCTTCAAGATGACTTGCTTACCGGTGGCCTTGGCCTCCTCTCTCAAGCCAGCGTTGATCTTGACTCTCTCCAAAAACTCTTTACGACAAGCGGAGTGCTTGACGTGCTCGACTCTCAAGTTGACCTTCTTCTCGATGTATCTGTTACCAACGACCTTGTTGATGATGACACCGACGGAGGACTTGGTGACGTTAAAAACGATACCAGTCTTACCGTGGTAGTACTTGTGAGGCATACCCTTTTGGATAGAACCGTTGGCCTTGATGTCAACAATGTCACCGACTTTGTAGATAGTCAAGTAGGTGGACAAGTTAACAATTCCGTGCTTCTTGAAGTCACGTTGGAACATGTAACGAGTACCAGATCTGTAACCGCGTCTAAAGAAGTTAGTAAGAGGTTTTTGGGGATGGAAAAGCGAGAGTCAGCGAGAAGCGGATCGAAGATTGGAGACGCGGGGTTGAGACTAGCTCGATGCTCTCGAGAGCTACTCACTCTCTTTGCAGGTTTAATCATGAGAAAGGGCCCCGGTCAAAAAGGACAAATTTCCTTCTTTTTCTGATTTGAACTTGACGGGTGAAGTTGCAACCGTCCTTCAGCGAATCGTCTCGCCTCTTTGTGCTCTTTCAAGAGACTTGCGTCTGAATTTAGAGAGATGCCTTCATCGCTGAGGGGGGGGAAATCGGGTGAGCTGGAGACCCAGTACTGTTGAAGCATCGAAACTGAGATGCGGTTCCGGGGTCACCTTTCCGCGGAAACTCGGTGATTAAAAGGGATGTTCTTGCTCGCATGGCCTCGCGGGGTGTAATTAACCAACTGGCACTTATTCACACATACGATTTACCCATTTTTGTATACTGCTGATGTAGCTAAAAGTTGAAAGGAAATTCGTAAGGATGTTTTTTCCTGGTGAGAAGGGTCAAAATTTTCAACACTGCAGACAGTGGGTTGTGGGCGCGGCCCGGCACAAGTCGCTCTGCGGGCTACGGGCAGCACGTGCGCGGCGAGTGGTCAGGTCTGCAGCCCTAGAAAGAGACCTACCCTCAGCTTGTCGCAGACCGCGCGCGGTGGAAGTAGTCGGGATGACTGGGGCAGTCGGGTTAGGTGCTCAACGTTCACGATTCAAGTTCTTCATCTGGATGAGACTTGGAGGCCAGCGTCTCGTCATTCACCAGGCGGTTAGCACTCTGGAAATCAAATCTCTTTTCCCTTCTAACAATTTGCCACCTTCTCTTGTCTGACGCGCTCTCATCTTCGCAGTGCCAATGTAGTCAGCTCGTCACCTGGTGATTCTTCGCCTGAGCCGAAAAGCTGACCAAGCCCCTTCTGTACAATTGGGAAATCACAGAAGTGAAGCAATTTTTACCACATGCTTCAGAACAAATTTTAGTAATCGCACCTATGAATCACTGGGTAACCGTGCCGATTGTCCCGACCTGCATGTGCTCTGCCACGATGAGCCGATGTCCTCAAACCGTTTTATCCGGAGTTGTTCACGGCCCCAAAAGCAATGAAATCAAAGTTCTTGGTGCTTCATCCGAGCCCCGAGAACCTCGATCTGATAATTAAGAAGGCCAATGCCCAACACGCAAAAAACGGGCCGTTCCAGGCAGTGATCTTGTTGGGGAGTTGTCTTCCTGCAGAGGCACCAGCCACAGTTCCAGATACCCCTACGTATTTCTTCGGTAAATCAGAGAAAGATGGGAATTTCGTTGATATCGGGCCGAACTTCACGTGTGTCAGAAGCCATTTTGCTATTTTGAAGTTCGAAAGTGGTATCACTTTGGCGTTTCTCAATGACACATTACCCTCAGAGAATGCCTTAGATGCCTCTGCTAAGGCCGACGTGCTTTTCTCTTACAATTGGCCATATTGCATAGCAGCGCATCAGCGACTCACTTTAGTGGGTGATCGTGCTGTAGACTCCGTGGTCAAGCAGTTACAACCAAGGTACCATTTCGCGGCCGGCTCGGAAATGGGGAGGTTGTATGAGCACACCGCGGTGGCGTGGTCTCCAAAGAGGAGCTACCGTTTCCTTTCCCTAGCGCGTGAAGGAACAGGTAACAAATGGTTTTATGCTTTCGGAATAGATACTGGTGATGACGAGGCTTCTACTCTGGCCAGTAATCCATTTGTTGAGTCTTCTGAAAAACGAGTAAGGGAAGATGAAAGCGAGGGTCATTCTACGAAACAGCTGAGGTTGGATCCGTTTCACAGAAGGGAGATGACGCCGAAGAAAGTGAAAGTTGTGCCTCCCTCAGAATGCTTCTTCTGTCTTTCAAACCCCAAGCTTGAGTCTCATATGATAGTATCTATTGGTAAATTCTCCTACTTGACAATTGCCAAAGGCCCTTTGACACGTCCAAATCGGTCCTTAGATTTTTCAGGGCACGCCATCATTATTCCGATCGACCATAGCCCAGCTCTACCTGATTCAACGGAAGTCAAGGAGGAAATACAACAGTACAAGCAAACTCTAGTGGACGCGTTCGAGACGAAGGGCTATGACATCGTGTTCTATGAGATAAGCCGGCCCGAGAATGTTCACTTCCATATACAAATGGTGCCCATACCCAAAGGTCTTATAGGAAAGATGTTTGAGCGAGCTCTAGACGAAAAGAGCCGCGTGAACAACGAGGCATTCGATCAGAATTCCAAATTGAACTTTCAGAAATACCTGGTGGATGACAATGAGAGATCAGCCAAATTGGCCGGGGAAAGATACATACAATTCACTGTCTTTTCTGATTCGTCAAAAGTTCATTATGTAGCTGCTCTTGACGAAGAGAAAAGCGTCGATTTGCAATTCCCGAGAAGAGTGTTGGCTTTTCTTTTGAGACTACCGAAGAGAGTAAATTGGGATCGGTGCAAGCAGACCGCAAGCCAAGAAACTACAGAATGCCAGAAATTCAAGAAATTCTATGAACGTTTTGATATCACATGATGAAGTTGACTCAAAGGTTATCTTCCGCCGTCTCCGCAGTACATTTTTTGCATCCACAAATGAAAAACCACTCTCGTAGGCTTTCTCGTCTTCGAGCAAGACTTTCATCCCCATTTATACCGTAGCTTATACACAATTCTTCACCCGGCAGGATATCATCCAATGCTATGAATTCGTAACTGGCCCCGCTCCTTATTTTCGTGATGTTGAATGCACAAGAATGATTAAAAAACGAGGCAGACGGATACACGCCAAACCCAAAGAATTCTCTCTCCTCACCTTCTTGAGTGACAGGAGACCATATTCCAAATGCGTTAGTGAGGTTACGTCCGATAATGTTACGGACATTCTGGGTAGTGATAAGCGGCAACCAGCTTTCGGGACTAACCAAACGCAAAAACTTGTAGATGTTCATATACGATACCAAAAGATAAGGATACCTCTTTACCTTGTCCATTTCCAGAGACTGAAGAATGTCGAGAGCTTCAATTTCAAACTTCATCAGCTCCTCAGAAGACAATTCCTCCAAAAAGTGTGTGACATCTGTGTCATCGGGTGCCTCGGTTTTAGAAGCACAATGTGGCGCCGTTTGGCAGCGAACCATGTTATGAAGGGTACTGATTACATATCTGATTTCAGCGTAGTCTTCTGTGGTGACTATGGGAAGATGCTGTGTCCGTTTCGAGGGTTTCATACGAAACACTCGGCTCTCCCACTCTGCCACCGATTCCCATTTCTCGTCAATAATCAGCAAAAGCTCGGTTTCATCAGCAGGGACGTCTTCCTCGGCTATCTCACCCGTGCATTTTGGATATAGATTCTCGGCGGCACACATCGTAGAAGTGAGCGTGCCATCAAAGTCATAATCGATGTAGCCAGAACGGCATGACTCGGAGCAGAAATAAATCTTCTGCAAAAGCCGAAACTTCATCGTGCGCCCGTTTTCGTAGTGGAAACACCACGCACACACTTCCTTACGAAAGGGCCGCACGACGGAGCTTCCCACTGGCAAATTGACTTTGAGAAGACTCGTATTTTTGGCGATTTTCTGGTTGGCGAAACACCCTCTGCCGCCGTAAACGGTCCTTTTCACATCGAACAAGGGGCTAATCCTCTGAAGAAGCTGATCCACTCGTTCTGCAGTCGAAAGGTCAATTAGATTGGGAGGACTCGGATTTTGATGCGATGTGCCATCCCTTGGTATAGAAGCAAGCTTATCCGCCAAAACGGTACAGACTTCATTCACGGTCATAGCTCTGTATTTGGGTTCAGCATGCGGCAAAGGTCCTGGAGGAACTGAAGATCCGTTTGCTGATCTTTCTTGGAACCAACTTTGATTGGATGTGAGATGATCATCTCATCGGAACTTGCATAGCGCGCTGGAGTGCGCGCAGCGTGAGTGATGATACAAGCAGAGCCGCATCAAAGGAAGATAACGTAGACAACTCAATCCGTTTTCGAAACCAGTCATTGATGGTGTATGGAGAAGGTGTCAGGAACTCGAGCCACACGCTTAAAGGATGCTCAGCCGGAGGCGGCTGTTTCTATGGCCACAGATTTTTTGAATAGGGACCTGTCACTGTTGACATCACTCGCGTAGTAGATCTGCTGCGATCACGACTGCGAGCCATGAGACTCATAGCTGAGTTTTCTTTACATCTTTCGTACGCTCTTTTATCCTTTTCTAGCTCCCCCACCTCAGAAATTCCCCTATCTTTGCAACAGTAAAGTAGTAAATCCACCCATCGTTTCACGTATCACCCGGCCGTCGTTTCATCCTAAATAATAGGATGAGCAAATATGAGCACATATGAGCACATACGGATGTAGCCACGTATATCAAAGAAACGCACAACCTGTGCACTACCTATAGTCAACAGCTTGTTTTGTAATGTACGAGACTACGTCGTGGACTACTCCGTCTGTCTGAGTGTTGAGCAAAAAAGAAAACCACCTTATCGTTGCCAATAAATATAAGAATTGTGATATACAAATGTATAGTCCGCAGTGCTGAGCTCTTAATGTGTGCGTGTGCTTTGTTTCTTAATTAAAAAGAATGTCTGAGGTCTTGTACCACACTTTCCACAATATACCATCTTTCTTGGGCATGGCCTCGAGCTCGTCTCTCTCTAGAGCCTCCTCTTCGTCGATCTCAAGTTTGCCTGTAGTGATATCGGCCTCCTTATCAGATCTCCAGCTTGTCTTTCTAATGAATTTCCAGCCAATGTAGAGAACGATGGCAAAGACCGGGGCAAAGTAGCAGGTGAACAAGTTGGTCACTGTCACATTACCGGGAAAAAACGCCCAAAACCCGTTGAAAATGAGAACTGTCAAGTTGAGTAGTGCTCCCCAGTAGCACAACCACGGAGACATTAACTTCGGCACCTTGAAGTACTTGTCCTCTAACTGGTCGGAGTTCTGTGCTATCACAGCTCTTCTGAATTTGAAATAACACATCCACATCACCAAGTATGTGCATAGCAAACCAGTTGTAGACAAATTGATGAACCAGTTGAAAACTGTGTTTGAGGATTTTGACACGCTCATATAGGACAAGCATCCAACAAGTAAAGAGAATGCAACAGCGACGATGGGGCACCCGTTTCTCAAACACTTGGAGAAGATTCGGGGAAGGTAGCCGGCCAAGGACGCAGAGTATGCACTTCTAGCAGCCCCGTAAGTAAAGCCGTTTCCACAAGACCACGCAGAAGTCATCACCACAGCATTGACCAAAGAGTCCAATCCGTGTACTCCAACAGATTTGATGCCGATCACCCAGGGTGAAGAGGCAGCCCCTGCTTTAGCGCTAGAGGCGACCAAGTCGGGATTGACTGATGAACACAAGGAGTTCATGCAAAAGATACCCCCGATGTAGAACAAGTAGATTCTAATGTAAGTTCTTTTCGCGGCGAGGGCGATGTTCTTTCTTGGCTGGGACACTTCACCAGCAATCATGCCCAACATATCGGCACCTCCACATGCAAAAGCTGCGTAAATGAGCACATTCCAAAATCCTAAAAATTTACCAGTAGACCCTGTAACAAGATACTCGCGGAAAAGACCACCTTCTGTCCAGTTACGGAAGCCGAAGGCGTCGCCATTGGGGTTTCCGCCACACATGGCGATCAAAGTGAAGCACATGAGTCCAACGATAAGAATCACCTTGAGAATAGACGAGAAAAACTCTATTTCTCCATACCAATTAACACCAAAAACATTGAAAAACAAGATAGAAACTAGTCCTATGGTAATAAATATTGCGGGAGAAGCATCTGTCCAGTAGCCGATGACTGAGGCAAAGGCAACAACCTCCACACACAAAAACATAAGTGAAGTATAACAGTAGATGATAGTGACGGCAAATCCCATGGCAGGATCAATCCATCTGGCAGCATAGTGCAAGAATGAACCTTTGATTGGCAAGTAAGAACACATCTCTCCAACAGCCATCATCAATGGCCACACCATGGTGCACGCCCAAATGACAAAAGCAAGGAAAAGAGATAGAGAGCCGGACTGTTGCAACGGTGTTTTCAAACCAACGTAGAGCCCTGTTCCGATACTCTGCCCAATGATCATGAGAGAAACATGACGAGAAGACAACTTTCTTTTCGTTTCTCCATACTTTTCAACGTCGAGTTTATCGTCAAAATCTCTTACGCCAGACGAAATGAGCTTTCTATTGGGAGAGACCACCTGCTCGATGTCCACCGAGTACGGCACCAGTTTTTTCTCGTTTAGTGAAGTCATGGTGAGACCAGCTCTTGTAAAATGATGTTTTTTTTAAGGGTGGGGCTTTCTTTTATTATTGGGAGACAAGACAATCGGGCCCCCTTATGAAGGTCATTGGATGTGGCCACTCATGGAAAGTTCGTCTGTTCTGCAGGCGTATTATCGAGTAGAGAATGCGCTAAGATTCGATAAATTGAATGGAAATGCAAGATAGATACCGGGATCAGGCACCGTAAACGGTGGGCCCTGCATATACACCAAGAAGCCCGTGCACCCGGAATTGGCTCCCATTGTACGAAGAGACCCATGTTACAGTCGTAGGCAGTCACGAATTTCACCACACTACTTTCGGAAGACGATTGAAACAGTTCTACGTCTCAGGAAACATTTTCATTGTGGGGATCGACGCGGGGTGATACCAGTCAAGCATATATCCTGTATGGTCGAGATCAGTGTGAAGGCCAAAATTCGAGCGTATATCTCACAAAACAAGAAACCAGAATTTGCGCAAGCGGGGGCGAGCGAGACTCAGTCAGCCACCACACAGGAACACAATCTCTTATCAGGAACAAAAAAGGCGACCTCGCGAGCTCTGCTGTTTGATAGAGCATGTGGATTTCCTAGCAAAGGGTTCGCAGATGTGCGATAGACAAGCGGGATACCGACGAGCACACTATCAACATTTGCTGATAAGCAAGCGCGTGTTGCCGGGAACATGCGAAAGTCTGAGAACGCTGCTGCATGAAACGAGCTGAAGTTTCTTTCGCTTATAATATTTTGCCATGCATGGACAGGAGAAAACGGCAGTTAGCGTCGGGCGAACCACAAGGAGGAGACGCTACACCCCCCTGGGCCTCAGCGAACTCCCCACAAAATTTTGGAACGGCATTATGGTCAGATGTCAGGTCCTGCACATAGGAATTTTTTTCTCACCCATCTCGCTATGCGTCGGAGTCTCAAAACACGAAAACGCCTTGCGAACTTATGTGACTTCCCTGGCTTTGCTGACTCCTCACTGAAGCCCTCCCCGCCATACGTCTTTGAGTTTCTAAAACTAAGTTGTATCATCTTTTGAGAAAAAGGAAACTATAAACTTCGCAACCCCAGCTTGTTTGTTGAGCTCCCCCAGAAATCCAAGATTTCGCCCAAGTCCATTGTTCTTAGAACTGCTTTCGTAGAGCATCCTCTCAACTTGCCGCTGGGTTGACAATGATGAAGCATCGTATCTTTGAACAGACTTCTTGTATTTTTCTATCTCAACTCTATTTTTGCTGGCGAGCCGATGCCTGGTGCACCTAGTGCATCTGCAGGCAGGTGCGTCTATCCAGTCACGGCTCTTTTCTCGTTTAGGCTGCCACGAGAATAGTCAGGCAACTCTAGTGCCCAGGCCGTCGAAATAACAGGTCCCCAATTTCTAGCTTGAGAAACAATTCACCTTTCAAGGTCTCGGAACCTCCTCGTTTTTGTTGCTGGCAGATATGGTGCCGCCTGCAGTTGACGGAGTCTGAAGGTGACAATAAAGACGACTCATTTGAGCCAAGTTTCGTGAAAAGCCGATGCCTACATGCCAGACTGCGTCATGGTGGGGTCAGCGTGCAAGCCGTGCGCAGCCTCTTTTCTTGGCTTTGAGATAACCAAGTTAGTTATGCCGGAAAAAGAACTGTAGTCATTCGTTGAAAAGCTTTCGACCCCTTCTTCTGTGTACCTCGATCTCGCTCTTTTTCTCTTTCTCAAAGCCTGTCTTTACCCTCTTCTAATTTTTACCTGCACCCTTATTTTTAGCCCTTCTCAGACTCTGTCACTCAAGATCCCAAGTCTGCAAACATGACAGACTTCGAGAAACAAATTGACTCTGACGATGTGCTCTCACGCCACACGGCAGAGTACAACTTATCGGTCCAGATGTCCAACCCGCAATTCCAGTCTCAAGTTGGTGCGGGCAAAGAATTAAAAAAAGCGTTGGAGGCCAGGCATTTATCTATGATCGCCATTGGAGGCGCTTTGGGAACCGGTTTGTTGATTGGAACCGGTTCAGCTTTAAAGAACGCCGGTCCGGGTGGCATTTTCGTTGCGTACTCGCTTATTGGATTTGTTGTTTTCATGGTTTTGAGTGCTTTAGGTGAGGTGGCCACTTTCTTGCCCTTAGCTGATGGTTTCGCTGGGTACTTGACTAGATACGTCGATGAGGCCCTTGGGTTCGCGTGCGGTTGGGTTTACTTGATCAAATACTTATTGCTTCCTGCAAACCAGTTGGTTGCAGGTTCTCTTGTCATGTCATTCTGGGTTTCCACGGAGAAAGTTAATGCTGGAGTGTGGATTGCAGTCTTTTTGGTGATCATCGTGGTTGTCAACATTCTCGGAGTCAAGTTCTTCGGTGAAATCGAATTTTGGTTGTCCTGTCTCAAAGTGATTACTTGTATCGGCCTTATCATTTTGCTCTTCGTCATTGCTTTGGGCGGCGGTCCAACAAAAGACAGACTCGGGTTCCGTTTTTGGCAAGACCCAGGTGCATTCAACATTTTCAGAGACACTTCAAGACACATAGTAATCGGAGGCAGCAAGGGCCGCTTTTTGGCGTTCATGTCGGTTCTCGTGACCGCCACTTTCGCTTACACTGGATCCGAGTTGGTCGGTATCACGTTTGCAGAATGTGCTAGGCCAAGACATGCAATTCCGAAGGCCATTAAATTGACATTCTGGCGTATCTTGATTTTCTACATCTTGTCCATCTTGTTCTTGGGGATGTGTGTTGCTTCTAACGATCCTCTACTTTTGGGTGCAGCCGGCTCCACCGCTTCCGCCTCTCCTTTCGTCATCGCCATCAAAAACGCAAAAATAGAAGGCTTGGACCATGTCATCAATGCGTGTATCTTGATCTTTGTCCTTTCCGCTGCAAACTCGGACTTATACATCGCTTCCAGAACCATTTACGGCCTTGCTGTTGCTGGCTATGCCCCTAAGTTTTTTGCCAAGACCAACAAATTGGGTGTCCCATACTATGGAATCGTCTTAGGTTCTCTCTTCTGTTGCTTGGCTTTCATGACCACTAGCTCGTCCTCTGCTGACATTTTCACATACTTTGTCAACGTTGTGTCCTTGACCGGATTGATCACATGGGCATGTATTCTTATTCTCCACATGCGCTTCATGAAAGCTCTCACAGTGCAAGGATACAGCAGAAAGAAAGACTTGAGTTATCGCTCGCCTCTTCAGCCATATGGCACTTACGTTGCCTTTGTTATTTGCGTCATTGTTATCCTCATCAAGAACTATACCGTTTTCTTGGGCACCGACTTTCCATATAAGACATTTATCACCGGGTACATCATTCTTCCCGTTTTCCTTATTGCTTACTTCGGTTATAAATTCATCATGAAGACGAAGATACTCAAAGCCGACGAGATCGACTTGAACACTTACAGAGATGTGATTGATGCAGAAGAGGAGAAGTTTCAACAGCGAGACGAGGAGGAAAAAGCCATCAGGGAAGCCGAGGGCAATCCTAAAAACTTGAAATGGTTTTATGAGAAATGCTTTGGCTGGATCTTTTGAGCAAACGTCATGCTTTCATCACCCACGGAAAGGGATCGATGGCGAACTAGATAGATGCCGAACGCACTTTATGAACTTTAGTTATATAGATTTTTAACGCTAATACTCACTTTTACCACGATTTTCTGGCTGCCTCAGTCTTGACTGTACACGGAAAATGTGATGTTGCAATGATCGGTCAAAGTTTTAGCCGAGTAGAGCACTTGGGAGAATGTGACGTTGGCAAGTTTTGTTTCGTACAGCAAGAACTTCTCTCCAGCTTGCCTTAGTGTTTGATCTTTTCGTTTGTTGTTCAACGTGAGATACAATTCGGGCTCCTCGACTTTTCGAAGCCACAAGAAGTCATCCTCGTAAGTGGTCTCGGGCATGGCCAGTGAGCATGTGGTTTTGCACTATTAACGACGCTTCTTGCACTTCTTGAAATCTCCAATCTTGAAGAGGCAATCAGAACTGCGCGCCCATCTGGCGAATAGTCCTGGCGCAAGTAATTGAGCGGTCTCCCTCAGTATTGATGGTGCGGCCATGGCATGTCGTCAGTGCCAAATACACGTGTTTTTTTCTCAGAACTTACGACGAGCCTTCAAGCCAGTAGTGGCAAAAAAGACTGAAAACAAAAAGAATAAAAATTGTGAGGAGAGCGAACGAAATAAAATGCAATCCACTTGCTATTTCATCTTTCCTGTGCTTCCTTCTTATGTTTAAGAGCGCCCAGGAGCACAATAGACAGGGCGGCCGCAAGAGGTAATTCGCATCAATGGAATTCCTTAGTTCCGGCATACGTCAGCAACCTCCTACTAGACCTATGAGCCGCAAGCAAGGCAGCCTCCTAAGGCCTTCTGCTCACCAGAAGCATCACTCTTGTCAGATGCAGAGTCAAAGTGTTCCGCCTGTCTACCCAATTTGCTCACCTGAGAGCGGGGGCTATGAAACAGAAGCAATCCACCAAAGCAACAGCACCTAGGCGGGCACGTCCCCACGCCCCGCCTCTCACGTGACGCGGAAGCAGTTTACTTGATGTCACTGTGCGCGCCAATAAAAAATAAAGAACCTAAACCCAGGCTCAAACTGAGGCTTTGAGGCTTTGAGGTGATTATACCGAGCGCCTACGCCTGAGAAAAAAGAAAAAGCCAGGGAAAAAAAAGGACATACATAGAAGCTCCACCCTTAACTGAAATCTGAAAAGAGAAACAAAAAAATTTCCCAGGCGCCGCATAAATCTCATCCACGTTATTTTTGTTCTCGCAATGAATACGGGCGGTTTGGCAGGGAATTCACTCGCAGGCACGCCGCTTGAACCGATCGAGGCATTGCGTGCACTGGCCGGAGTCTCGGTCTCTTCGAGGGTCGGTGATGTGTCGTCAGTGGATGATAACCCTTTGGCAGCGACAGGTAGTAATGGTTCAGGACTCGTGACTCACTCTGCCCATAGTCATAACTCGCAACACAATCTGCATCACGGAATCTCTCCTCACCATCTGCTCCATCATCAACATAGCCACGGTACAGATCACCATTCAGGCGGGTTCCAACAGATCACAGGAACTACTACGGTGCTCCCGTTTCAGGAGAGCCAGCTCAAATTAGCAGACACAATGACGAAGATGGAGAACGAGATCGCCACGGTCAACCAGGATATGGCGTACTTTCGTCACGTGCTTGACTTCCAGAACCTGAAAATCGAAAAGTTAACTCTGCTTCTAATAGAGTTGCTTCATAACAAAGACGTCAATCTGATTGTCAACCTGCTACAAAACATCCAGTCCAGTGACCCATTCAACGTTGATGATACTCATGACTCTGTCGATGACTCTCTACCGGACAGTGTTCACGATCTGGTCCATGATCCAGTGCACGACGTCACTAGTGGCATTCAGTCGCTACTGTCTCCCGGAGTCGTTTCTGTTGGGGGGCCTGTGGGCGTTTCTGGCGTTCTGCTAGATAGCAATATGGATCCTCAGCTACATCAGGTAGCGCAGGCAGCTGTGCAAGCACAAGTTAAGTCAGAGGCTCATCTTGGGAAGAAAGGAAGAAAAAGGCCCTTTTCAAAAATCAACAATATTTCCAGCAACAATCACAACAATGCCAACAATAATGGTAATGGCATCAACAACAATAACAGCCACAGCAACAACAATCACATCAACCACGTCAACAATACCAGCAGCAGCAATACCAGCAGCAGCAATAGCCTCAATAACACCAGCAGCAATACCAGCAACAACTCAATGGTCGACAGGATGTCGAAACACCATCCGCATCTTCAACATCACCTTGAACTGCCGCAAAATCAGCAGTCGGGACACCAGCGTCAACAACAAGAACAACAACTCTCGCAGCATCAGCGACATCCTCAGCATCCTCAACAGCTTCCGCATCACCAAGGACAACGACAGCAAAACCTCGCACAACAGTCTCATGGGCAATTACAGGAGCAAAGCGCGCCTCTGCAACAGCAGAGCCAGCAGCAACAAGATCATCAGGATCAGCAGCAGCAAGATGTCAAGCGCTCGATGTCTGTGGTTGATATGCCAGGTCTAGAAGTCGTCAGTATGGATAATATGAGTGGCCGTAAGAAGCCTAAGGTGACGATTGATTTCCTTCATAATCCAATGACTGTCAAAGAAATTTACGATGAGTTTACGGTGGGTTTCCGCGGGCAACCGCCTCTTAGAGAGATGGATGAAAGATATGGGAAACATGAATGGAGAGGGGACTCTCGATCAAAGGAGTCAAAGAGATACCAACGACGTAAAAAGCTCTGCGATGCTATTGAAAGAGGAATGCAAAAATATGGTAAGACTGCGGAGGAAATCGAAGAATATATTGAGGACTTCAGGGGCGACAAGTCTCTTACATGGGTCATGAACGGCAATCTTCCGGATGATTTGATGGAGTGAAGGTGAGATACAGGTGAATTGAGTCATCGGTTGACTCAAAGGGAAATCTGCGTAATAGATGCAAGAGAGCCAGTTGGAACAAGCGCAGACAAATTGCGCAAGCCAGTCAAGCTCAATTGGCGGAGAATCTGATAGAACGGGAAAATTGAAAAGAAATGTTTAATATAGCGGAGACAGCTAGCTGCAAAGGCCGGCTCCCAGGAGGAATGATGTTTATGAAATAGATTGAGAGATCGAAGATGTGAGAAGCGGTGAGGATAACTAACGAAGGAAGGAATGGATACCAGGCGCCGCTCCTAAAATTTGGCGCCACCTTGTATTACTAGATTGAAAGTGTATTATATCGGTTTTAATTTTTTAGAGAGAGCTAACATAAGAGAACCTATTCTTGTTTTAGTTTTCTAGTCACGTGATTTTCTTCTGTCTAAGAAACGACTGCATTAATTGTCACCAGGAGCAGTGTGTCAGAAACGTGGGAGAAGCGTGCTGGACGGATGATGAGTCCGCTCGCAGTTAGTGAGTGGCGAGAGTTGCGGGAAGGAGTACCACAATCCAAAAAAGCTGGGTGTTCAGCAAAGAAATGCGAAAGCGCAACAATAAAAACCTTATCTGGAATTTCACTGATACGTTTTGCTTTTCCTCTCCCTTCTTTTCTTGATCTCTTCTTTTGCAGTACTTTTTCCGTTTATTTATCAAGACAGGCTTCCGTGGAAATTTCTGGAACTTTCCGTCATACGGTCGGCCGGGTAACCTGCGCGAAATTTTTCAGTATAGTGACTATAATACTAAAGTCAGAGTGCCGGGATCCTCAAAAACTAAAAAAAAAGTTTGCTCCCCCATTCAACTTTTCCACACACAATGTTGGCTGCTAGAAACTCTTGTCAAAACGCCGCCAAGCGTTTTGTGCGTTACCAATCTACCGCTCCAAGCGGACCTGTCATCGGTATTGACTTGGGTACCACCAACTCTGCCGTCGCTATCATGGAGGGCAAAACACCCAAGATCATTGAGAACTCTGAAGGTGGAAGAACCACTCCATCTATTGTCGCCTTCACCAAAGAAGGCGAGCGTTTGGTTGGTATCCCAGCCAAGCGTCAAGCTGTCGTCAACCCAGAGAACACCTTGTTCGCCACCAAAAGATTGATTGGTAGAAGATTTGAGGACAAGGAGGTGCAAAGAGACTTGAGCGAGGTGCCATACAAAATCGTCAAGCACGAGAACGGTGACGCCTGGATCGAGGCCAGAGGTCAAAAATACTCCCCTCCACAAATCGGTGGTTTTGTCTTGAACAAAATGAAGGAGACCGCCGAGGCCTACATGAACAAGCCGGTCAACAACGCTGTGGTCACTTGTCCAGCTTACTTCAACGACGCTCAAAGACAAGCCACCAAAGATGCCGGTAAGATTGTCGGTTTGAACGTCATGAGAGTCGTCAACGAGCCTACTGCCGCTGCCTTGGCCTACGGTTTGGAAAAAAATGACGGTGAAGTTGTCGCCGTCTTCGATCTTGGTGGTGGTACTTTCGATGTTTCCGTTTTGGACATCGGCGCCGGTGTGTTCGAGGTCAAGTCTACTAACGGTGACACCCACTTGGGTGGTGAAGATTTCGACATTGCCATCGTCAGAAACATCGTCGACACTTTCAAGAAGGAGTCTGGTATTGACTTGTCCAAGGACAGAATGGCCATTCAAAGAATCAGGGAAGCCGCTGAGAAGGCCAAGATCGAGTTGTCGTCTACCGTCTCTACCGAGATTAACTTGCCATTTATTACTGCTGACGCCTCTGGTCCAAAGCACATCAACCAAAAGATCTCTAGATCTCAATTCGAAGCTTTGGTTGAGCCATTAATCAAGAAGACCGTTGAGCCATGTAAGAAGGCTTTGAAGGATGCTGGTTTGAACACTTCCGACATTTCCGAGGTTATCTTGGTCGGTGGTATGTCCAGAATGCCAAAGGTTATCGACACTGTTAAGTCCATCTTTGGTAAGGAACCATCCAAGGCTGTCAATCCAGATGAGGCAGTCGCCATGGGTGCCGCCATTCAAGGTGGTATCTTGGCTGGTGAGGTCAAGGATGTCGTCCTTTTGGATGTCACTCCATTGTCTTTGGGTATTGAGACCATGGGTGGTGTCTTCGCTAGATTGATCTCTAGAAACACCACTATCCCAGCCAAGAAGTCCCAAATTTTCTCCACCGCTTCTGCTGGCCAGACCTCTGTCGAGATCAGAGTCTTCCAAGGTGAGAGAGAGTTGACCAGAGACAACAAGTTGATTGGTAACTTTGTTTTGTCTGGTATCCCACCAGCTCCAAAGGGTGTCCCACAAATTGAGGTCACTTTTGATATCGACACTGATGGTATTATCAAGGTCTCTGCTCGTGACAAGGCTTCTAACAAGGATGCTTCCATCACTGTTGCTGGCTCATCTGGTTTGTCCGACTCTGAAATCGAGAAGATGGTCCAAGATGCTGAGAAGTTTGCTGAATCTGACAAGGCCAAGAGAGATGCTATTGAGTCTGCTAACAGAGCCGATCAATTGTGTAACGACACCGAGAACTCTTTGAACGAGTTCAAGGAGAAGCTCGACCAAGCTGAGGCTGACAAGCTCAGAGAGCAAATTGCCTCTTTGAGAGAAATTGCTGTAAAGGCCCAAGCTGGTGAGGAAGTTGACCCAGCTGTGTTGAAAACCAAGACCGAGGAATTGCAAAACGACTCTTTGAAGGTCTTCGAGAAGTTGTACAAAAACGAGAACAACAATCAAGACAACAATTCTGGTGAATCTTCTGAGCCAAAGAACTAAGTTATAGACTCATAGTGTTGGCTTAGTCTACTTGTATATAAATTAGTGAATTATAAGATAAGCGTGAATTATTGTGTACGACTATTTCTCTGTGACAAAATGTAGAGATGTATATAGAACGTCTGACTTCAAATTATTAATTTTCGGGGATCCCAGAGACATTTTGCAAATTGTTGAAACCAGGCGATCTCGACATGGGTCTGATGTCAACGCTGGAGTCTTCAGGATAATGAGAAGACCCGTCCGAGCTCCCATAAAACGAGCTTTTGTCGGTGGGACGTCTCCGAAGTGTACCGTATCTCTTAATCAAATGAGTATCTGCTGCTGTTCGAAAGTGTTTGTTGGCCTGACTCCTACTAGAGTCTTGAAATGAGGCGCCAATTGAGTCCTTAGAGAATGCCGAGCTTGCCTGAGATTCTAGCTCGTCAGAGTCGTAATCGAGCATCTCGCCCAACATTGAACGGCGGTTAAGTACTTGCTGAAGCTTCTCAATTCTCTCATCCGATGACTCTTCATCACTTTCGAACACCATAAATGAATGGGTATCGGTCGAGGCTTGTTGTGCACCAACGTCTGAGCTTTTCGGGTCCCCTGCGTCTGTAAAATAAGAAGGTGTTTCAGAGGGAGCTGTGGGTGCAAAACTCGAAGCCGCATGCAAGATGAAAGAATTGACCTCGCTCTCTGCAGAGCTGTATTTCCCTGGAACGATGCTAGCTCTATGGCTCTTGATCTCTCCAACACTTTCCAGCCATCTTCTAGAAGACTTTGCATTGTCGTTGTGGGTTGAACGTTCTGATCTGGGTTCAACAGCAGTTGCAGGCGTTGTGTTGAAGACACTTGGGATAGGTTGATTTGCTAATAGGAGCTGAAACAAATAGACTTCCTGCCTCAATTTGATTCTCTGAGCTAAGACATTTGAAAGATAGTGCTTCCACACGCTCTGCAACGTTGCCTGTTCTTGATTTCCCGAAACCAATCTCTTGAACAGAGCGTCCATATGTGGCGGAGGCGGAGGTGCAAGGGAGGAGTCCAGGAGCGCTGCATCAGAGCCAAGCCTTGAAAGGCTCAAATGCCTCTGCTCTGAGGTCCACCCGGGTGAGAAATTGGTTTTCCGGTCCTTGACTTCAGCCCGGTGATCGACCGCACCGGCTCTTGCCTTGAGCCCGGATGTTAGTCCTTCAACTCTCTGAGCACCGCGCCCGCTCTTTAACTCTGGGTTAGCTAGAGGAGCCGAAATTTCAGTGATGCGATTGCGCACAGAAGAATCGTGCCTATTCTTGGTGTTTTGTCTCGATGATCTCAGCCGCTTGAAGAAAGGTCGGTCCGATGCAATTTTCACTTTAGAAGTCGCTTTTTTCAGACCAACAAAGAAGTCACGCATTGACCCTATTTTATGCCTGATCTTCAATGCGAGCTTTCGGAGAACAAGGCGAAGTCTGTATAGTCTGCTTCCCTGTTTGAATCGAATCGCTTTTCTACGTTCCAAAACAGAAGGCGAATCAGGCTCGCTGTCTACGCCAGCTCTTGTGCTTTTGTTCCTCACTGAGCGCAAACGGCGCCTCCTCAGACCGTCCTCAGACCGTGTGGAAAAGATCGTCGCCTGCGAGCCCATCAGCCACGATATGTCTCTAGACCGAGCACCTGTGCTGTGAATACTGGATACTGCAGGCATCGACAAGATGTTATTCTGGTCCAAGATAAATTGAGAAAACCTCTGCGGCACTTGGTTGAACTGTTCAGAGAGTTGTGCGGCACTGTGCTCATGCTCGAGCCCCAGACGCCGATAGTTTTCATCCTGACCATGTCTCTCGCCCATAAGAGGCAGGCGCCTATCCGACTGTAGTAAGCTAAGCGTGTTCAACAGCCGGCTATAGTTGGAGTGATCATAGTAAGGTCGCGAGGCAGCCACGAATGCAGACGGATCAATCTCTGCAGCCAACCGGTCCAGATTGGACTTTTCAGAGCTCAAAGGTGGAGTTCTGTCTTGAGGAGATGATCCGCGGGAGATCATTAAGATGGTATTTGGTCGTCCTCCTTGACCCGAGTAGTTTGTATGATTGGTGTAAGTCATGTCTGCGAGCGAGGCCAGGTACGTAGACGAGTTCTGCTCCTCGGGCGCAATAGGATGCTCTTTCAGTGCTGACGGATAGAGCAGCGTTCCCCGGAGAAGCTCAGATGTGAGCACATCCGACTCTGTGTTGGTGTTTGTGGTTGTATGGGCGGATGTGCTTGTGCTGACTCGCACAAGAGGTACTCCACTCGATGCTTGACTCATGGGATGAATCTGGAGGGTAGAAACAAGAATTGCCAATTGAGAAGAGAATATTTCTTGAAATATTGGATGAAAGCTGACGTTGTTCGGGCTGTAAAGCTGGAGTCTCCTGTTGTTGGTTTTCTGTTTTCTTGTAGTGACCGAAAGGCAAGAGACAAGTACGTTGCTCCACCGTTTATCAAAAGTGTAAGTGAAGTATCAAAGACAGTCGAAAATCAAAGAAGGGGTTTAAAATTCGAAAAGACTTTCAAATAGGAATGAGAGCTTACGAGTAACTTGGAAATTAAAGAAGCATGGAGATCAAAAAAAGACTCTACAAAACAAATACAATTCTTCACGAGGCAATCTACTTTCCACGTTTGGTCTGATCTGATGTGATCTGTTCTACGTATGCATAATAAGTGGCTGGCCCACTGCACAATAGCGTGCGGCGTGGAGGAGGGCCAGCACTGATTTTGGACATTCTTTCACCGGATGCCTGGCAGTCTCAAGATAGCACCAGAATTGGTATGGAAAAAGAAAAAGAAACAGAAACTGTAGCCGCAAGAATGAAGCCAGTCTCGCGTGGGTGAAAGCGCTCTCGACAAAATGAAGATTCTGATTTCTTTCTTTTTTGCTAATAGGTCGTTCACCTAGTGTGCAATATCACGCCGCTCCAGTTTCGTGTATGCTGGCTATGGGCTCCTACATATTGAACGAGCATGCTCAATCACTGGGAGCATGTATAGTTTACAGATCAGTACACTTGAAGGCACTACCGGATAATTACGTGGATTTCGAACTTGAACTTGTTTCATAATTAGAAATATCTTTCTCTTTGAACCGGTCTATGCGAAATCGCAGTTTAGTTGCAGCAGCGCAAGGGCCACCTTCGCATCTATCATTTAGTTGACTGAAGCCAAACCCACGGCATTCCTCTTCAAGTCATAAACGGAGTAATACTTCCTCAAAAACGCATCTCCAATAATAGATAAATCACCAATTGGCTCGGGGAAGTCCATTGGTGTGAACGCAGAAATGCATGAGCCAGACACTTCTAAAGTATAGTCGTATGCGGTTAAGGTGAAGTTGTGACCGCCCAAGTTCAAAGTCAAGTCGGGCAAGTTGTCACGGCTGGCACAGTCAACTTGGTACTGACCGGACCATGACTTGGTTGCACCAATCTTGGCGTTGATGATCTCTGCTAAGGAAGATGGCAATGTGATCAAAGAAGTACCGGTGTCAATGGCAGCACCAGTCTTCGACAACTCAGCAAACTCGTCACCTAAGCCAATACCTTCAAAAGTAACCTCCCAGTATGCCTTACGTCTCACGGGCAACCAAATAAGATCGCCCTTAAACAAGGACTCCTCGTAACCTCCGAAAGTGGCCAAACCTCCGTTGTTCTCATCCTTTTTCACATCACCCAAGTAGAAACCAAACTGAGGAGCATCCAAGAGGCCCTGAGAAATGGCGTTGTAGATCGGAGGAACGATCTTATTCTGGGAAATAGTATCGTAAGCCAATCCCAAGATTCCGTCGAATTTTCCAAACGCAAATGCGAGCCCCGGCTCCGAGGTGGCCTCAGCAAAGTCTTGCTTCGGGATAATCAAATCGCCAATAGCCAAAGTGTCCTGAGAGACAAAACCTTGCATGGCACCAGAGCCATACTGAATCTTGAATTCAGTACCGTTGGTCTTGTAAGTGGAAGACTGGTCGTGGTCATACTTGGCGTGCAAGAAACAAGCCAAAGAGCTACACTCCTTGGAAGGCACCCACAAGTTTGACGACCCTGTGTCCAAGATCACCTTGAAAGGCTGGCCTGGAGTACCAAGAGAAATCTCGGTGTAATACTGGGCGTTCAAGTAGTCGGTCAATGGAGCCTCGTGCTGAGACTGAGAATCGACATAAGGAATCTCGGCCACCTGCTGAGGACTCTCACCTGGGAGCGAGCCAGCGGCAAATGCTTGCGTGTACTTGCTAGCCAAAGCACTGGTGTACTCAGAGAAACGGGCAGCGTCGAGGGTTTCGCCTTGTGGGATCTTTTGCATGTTCGTGGAAAACTTTCTTGCCTCTGAGGAGGCAGCAAAAAGCGAGAGAGCAATGGTAACAAGGGTGGAGAATTGCATTTTTGATTGCTGTTTGTTTTCGGTATTATTTTCTTCCTTTATTTAATTTTTCAATGTTTTCTTTCGGAGACTGCCTTTATAAAGAATCGGTTCGTCCAGATTCTTATGTTCACGGGAAGCTAACTCTGGTATGTTGCGGCGTAGCAGACTCGTGGTGGAAAAAGAATGGAACAGTTGAGCGATAAGATAAAGAGAGTGGCGAGCGTGGAGTGTTTTATATGGAGGGAGCGGGGAGGAAGGGAGGCGAGCGAGCGAGAGTGTGTGACGACGGGGGCTGGAAACAGGATGCTGCTGGATATAAATTACAGGACTGCGTTTGAGACCACTGGGAGTGAAGGAGACAGAAACGAATACGGACTATGTAATGGACGGAGAGAACACAAATAGAAATTCGATGAAACAGCGAACGCTGCCAACATTTACATTTGCACGTATCGTGCTGGTGGCCCAGAAGCTTGAGTCTGCGGGAAGCTACTAAACATTGAGTGTTCCGTGCTTGAGCGTGCCAAAGACTGCCGCAGGTTCTGTCTCTTCTTTCAGCTTGAAATATTTCCTTGCACCTTTGGAGATTTGTGCCCCACCCCCTTTTCCTTGACCTGGTACATCTTACATTTTAATATGTTTTTTCAGAATTGGAACCCCTTGCGTGGCTCCCAAACTACTCTGCCTCCCACGCTTTTCTGTCACCCTGACCGTTGAGTGCGATCGCCCAGGGAAGCGAGCTGGGTTGCGCAATGCACTGTTTCCGGTCTTCCACAGTGTGGAGCCAAAGCTCCTTCTTTTGCCTCCTATTCCTTGTTTATGTTTTTTTGTTTTATTTTTGTGTTTTGGTCCTATTCATGGCCGAAATATCCTTCTACGAACAGATCCGAAACGAATCCCGTGGCAAAAATTAGTGACCACCTCCGAACGTCGCCTCAAATACAACAAAAGAATGCGGGGCTTTCTGCAGGTCCAGACAAGACCGCTTCGGGCCAAGGTAATGCTGCTTTTGGTCACGGGCCAAGCATGTTGTGCCAACTGTAGCTAGATGGCATTTCTTGTCAAAGCCAGAGACGTGGTTACACTGTGTTTTTTTCCCAAAATCGGCGTCGTAGAATTCACTAGTCTTGCTGATTGCTGCAGAGAGCGCATCCAGGAAAACGCAGTCTCGAAATTGTATTACCTCTAAAGTCCATTGCTCGCTGTTCAAATCGCTTTCATAAACTCTTCTATTCCTTTATCGTAGCCTTGCTCCCACTCCCAGGCAAACGGCAGCTTTCCTTTGCTTCGTAAATGTTGCTGGAGCCTGGCCGACCTGACAGCTTGCCTTCTACCAATGAGAGCCCCGGCCTTGGCGAACGCAACGCCATCCAACCACGCAGTGGTGAAACCCTCCTTGAACCGGTCGTGCTCGTACTTCTCCTTAGGGTTCTCATTGTTCCAGTAGTCAGAGTGCGCCTTATACTCTCTCTCGCGAACATCGTTGAACACAGACTCGTCTGGCACCGAAACCTTGGGAGCACTGAGAGAATGGCCAACTTGCTGACGGAAGTCCCAATCGCCGCCGTTTCCCGACTCGAATTTGTAGGTCCAGAAATACGAGCCTGCGCCGGCTCTTTGTTCAAAGAGGTTCTTTTGCTCGCAGCAGAACTTTGACGCAAGCTCTTGTCTTTTTGAGTTGCCTCCATCGTTAGGATCAAGTCCACAGTTGCTCCAGGTTTTCCCGTCCAAGACAGAAGACCATTCACCGACCATGAAATCCACGCCTTTGCCATCATCAGTGAGATTCGTAAGTAAATCTCCATGCAAGTCCTGAATTATCTGGTCGGCTGTTTTACCCTTGTCTGCATCGGAAAAGCATCTGTAACAGTGAGTATCTACCACAATACCAGCAGATTTACCATCGCTTTGACCCTTCTGCACCCACTCCACCCATTGATTGGGCCACCAGCCATCCGAGATAATTACAGGCACGGCCTTGTCCTCCAGTCTTATGGCTGCGAGTGCTGAGGAGTAGTAGGACTTTTGATGGCGAGCAGATTCAGAAAATTCGGCTTCGTTGACTATCTGGATTCCAGAAATGTTCTCGTAGCCTTTCAAGTCTTTGGCAATGAAGCCAAGGGCGCTTGTCATGAGTTTTTGGTAGCTGGAAGAATCCCAAAATGCAGCTTTTCCTCCATTCTCACCGCTGTGTGCATCCTTGTTGGCGCCGCCGGGGAGCCCGTGGATGTCCACCAAGATGGAAATGCCCCTTTGAGCAGCGGGCTCAATATAATGCGACTTGAATATGTTCCATGAGTTTGCGTAAATGTCCTTGTACTCAGAGAATTTGGTTCCAGAGGTATATTTACCCCCATCAATATTCCAGTAACCCAAGGGAACTCTGACGGAATTGACTCCGTTTTTCTTGAGCCACTCCCAGTCTTCGTCCAGAGCATAATTTGTCCAATGTTGCTCCAAAGTTTTCTTGGTTTTGTCCCTGTTTTGTTGTGCACTTTTGGCAACGGCATCCAATTCGTTCTCTGTCCCATCAGGGAAAGTGGAGTGAAAAATCCATTTTTCTCTAACAAACACTCCGCCGAAATTGACACCGAAATTGAATCTTGACTGGTATAGTTGTTTTTGGCTGATTTTCTCCGACACGGCCTCGTCTGCAGATGGGAAGTCAGAGGAGCTCGAGTTAATGTCAAGCTTGTTGATAAGTTTGGAAATTTTGCCCATAATGGAAATGTTGCTCACTAGGGGTTCTGTGGATCTTAATTCACTTTTGTCTGCTTCAATTTGCCGCTTGGGAAAAATTGGGCCTGTCGAATTTGTATGGAGACAAACGGATCAGCGTGGGGAAGAGGATGATTTAAATGCGTGGCGCGGAGTGTGGAGATAGAACCGTCGCTTGCTGCTTGCTACTGCCTGACAGGAAGGACCTGCAAGGGGCACGCGCACAGCGACCTAATCAGCGACCATCGGGGCAATGTCCATGTGAGGATCATCGCAGCAAAAGACTGTGGGAAAAGGAAAGGGAAAAAGAAGATTTGGGGAACCCCTGAATTGTTCCTGCTCTATTTTGTAGGTGGGCAACAAGTGAATTCCCAAAAACACGCCTGTTTGAACACTACTGTTCCTTGCATTAACTGCCCTGTTGTGTCCTCCACTTCGGATAAGCTGGTTCCACAGCGCTTTCGCTCTGCACTGTGGAGTGGCTGACCCCTTGTGGATCGCCTGGTTGCTCGCAATTCTGCAATCGATCTTTGGCTGATGCTCTTCGCCAAATTCTCCTCTTTCGCCACTCAGAAATCTGTGTGTTCGCGAGTCGTTCCAGTGGGCGGCAACTTGAAAAAAATACGGTTTTGCATTCTCCTCTTTTGCGCATCTTCGGATTCTCTCTCACCTCGCCGGTGAGAGAACCGCGCGTGGTCCTGACCAAGGTCCTGGTGCGAAGAACTGCGACGAATACGCTCGACTCATTCGAGAAGTCATGAACGAACCAATGAGTTAGCGCGACTTAATGGCCGGGAACGTAGGAGGCTCGTGCGTTATTGAACGGAAGTGGCTACTGAGTTACTTCTTCTGTTTTGGAAGCAACATCACGTCACTGGGTGTTCTCAGTGCAAACGCGCATGAACACGAGTGCAGTCGATAAGCCAGAGGACGCATCTTTGTTACTAGATTGCGAGAAACAATCCTGCCCGTTTTCATTCATGTAGATTCATTACACAGACAAAATCGGTGCCTTACTTCTTGAAACGTAAGACGATGAAAATCCAAAAAAGATTGCAGCACCACAATTTCGCATATGGTCTCCCACTACACTACTCAGTGTGGCCCTAAGTGGCTTGACTAACGTTGATCGGACGGGAAACAGTATTTTCCACTTGATATGGCCGCAACCGAGAGGGTTTCTTTTTAGTTAAATATATGGAATAAAAGTAATGTAGCTACTAGAAAAGAAACCCCAAATGCCAGGGATTTTAGAAACGTAAGCCAAGGGGACAAGAAGAAAAGAAAGACAACTTTTGAGACCCAAACTCTGCAGAATACGGCTGGAAAGACCACTCTACAATACCACCCAGTCACATATGACTTCTTTCTAAAAAACGGGACTGGTTTGCAGAGTATCGGCGAAAGACAGCTCCGGCGTGATCCGAGGAACACGTTTTGAAGCAGTTCTGGGCTTCTTTTGTGGTTTTGTTTGTGGATGGAGTCGGCGAGAGACACCGCTTGCCCAATGGACTAGTAGAGCAGAACTTTAGCGTTCTAGATAGAGCAAACCCCGTCATCAGCTGGAAGCTTCATGCGAAAATCCTTCAAAAGCTCAGGGAGCCCCATGAAGTTTACTATATCATGGGCAAGGATGCGAGTGAGGTGCATTATTCGCAAAAACAGGAGCATCCTGGGGACAAATTTCTGAAATGAAGCACGCTGCTTATCAGAATTTACGTTGGATCAGATGCCTTGGAAGACAGACTAGATGAAGAGATGAAGAAACTATGAGAGAAAGGTACTCTAGAGGAACTCCGTGAGCCGAATTGGTTTGTTATAGCCAAATGACGGGTTCCGACTCGACCAATGGACCGTGACTAGTGAAATACGAAGAGGGCCTCCAATCACCGATGGCCCGACTGACTTCATTTTGTTCGACGAGGCTGTTGGAAGGCTGAAGATAGGAATCAGAAGAAACGACAAATTTCAGGTCAAGTGAATTCAAGCGGGACCAAGTGCCTCATTTTGGCTTTGAGCATGGCCCAGAGACTGTTCGATTGAAACGACAGAATCGGGTCAATGGCCACCGAAGCACAGGCAGGGGGTCTGGCTCGAACTGAACATTTTCTTCTCGAAACTCTTTTGGATTCGCAGACCCAGCACCCCTCATCTCAGAATTCTCATAGAAACTAGGTAGCAGCAAAGTAATCAGGTCTGTAGATGCCTGAAAGCATTTTGAATGCTCAATGTACAGACTTGTAGGGAACACGATGAGAAGGGGAGAGTGAGAGTAGCTGGTTGATCCACAAGAGAAAAGCAAGCCTCACGAGAAATACAGCTTGTAT
Organism: Metschnikowia anglica; assembly: GCA_030573055.1. Taxonomy (NCBI): domain Eukaryota; kingdom Fungi; phylum Ascomycota; class Pichiomycetes; order Serinales; family Metschnikowiaceae; genus Metschnikowia; species Metschnikowia anglica. The sequence goes on from JAJMCP010000017.1 coordinate 106,429, forward strand.
TCAGCGAGAAGAAGAAAAAGACAAGTAAGACCACTTGTGGAATTGAGCGATCTCCGAGGAGGAAGTCACGAAGAGCTATACGGTCTCCCAACTCTGGGGAGTTCCTCTTGTAGTGTTTCACGGAATACCTGGAGTCACAAGAAATTGCCGTTAACGCGGCCGAAAAGGAAAAAAAAAAGACACCCAAAGGTCAGGTGTTATTCGTGGGTCTTCGCAAAACATAAGAGGCTCCGTTGGATGCAGCTGAGGAGTCTCTCATTCAACGCTCGCGTATAAGTGAAATCAACTTTTCGCTTGAGTCCCGTTCAATCGAGACCGCCAGTCCCGGAACAGATTTTGCAGCCAAAGAACTCAGCGATTTTAGGAGGTTTCCACGGGACAGACGGGAATCGCCCGACTGGAGGAAGAGGCTTTTTCTCTTTCTTGTGTTGACTACAGATGACCAAACTATTGTTCTCCAACTCCATTTCCGAAACAGCTCTTCTTGCTCGTGCCGTCAAAGCTTTTATGCCAATCTTCATTTCTTGGCAGATCATTGTCTACATAGGACTTGCCGGTGCGCGTTTTGCACGCGCACCGGCCAGACACCACGGGGGAGTTTAGTTGTTCGCCTTGACTGAGGAAAATGCGGGAACGTTTGGAGACGTGAAGCCACAGTCTGGGGAACGGCAGCTTTGCAATAGCCCTGGCAGTTTTTGCTTGAAAACCAGGTGACGGAGGCTTTCTGACGCATCAAATATTTGAGCCGACTATATTCAGATGTTGGGATTGTCAGGGCCCTGTACTGTCGACATTGGCTACTGGGCCCCCCACCATTGAGTGTATGTACTCTTTTCTTTGGCCTACTGTTGACCAGCCATTGGGATTAGCCGCTTTATGGCCAACAGAGTAGACTCGCTACTCTTCACAGAGACAGTGCGACTGCTAGACTCGACGTGAGACCAAGGCAAAAGCCATGCATCTCAAATAAGAATGCTTGGGCAGCTGTTCTTTCTCCTGCAAGGAGGAAGTAATTCAGACATGTTTCTGAGGGCGAAATGACTCCGTAAGAGAACTGATTGCTACGTTGACCCACGCCCTTAGTTGGCCGAGTAACAAAAGACCTGGCCGAGTAAAGAGATTCGGCGAGAGCAACGGGCAGTCAAAGTCTCACATATCACAGAAACTGATGTAATTGGCAAGAACAATCCGCTTCATCATAAGTACAGATCTGGAAAGAAGATGGAATTGATGCCGGCATGAAATCACATTGCTCTATTGTGGTTTTGTGTAATTGCTGGAGCTTCCGCCACCACCAAGATTCATACTTCGAGAAGCAGATTGCAAGCATACTATATAAAGACCTCAAGCTCCCAGCGAAAGGCCGAGAGGTTTCAAGCAAAAGTTTCAAATATCTATCGAGTCTTCGTAATGAGAGTGAAGGCGGCTTTGATCGCGGCTGCTTTGTTTTCTTCAGTGGTAGTAGCTGCTCCAACAAGCGGTGAACGCTATGGCGGACTGACTGCTGTGCTTCTTCCAAGAGGACTAGTGAAGTGTGCTGAGATGGATGAAGCACTCTGCCAAGAATTGCTGGCAGTTCAAGATCAATTGGATAAAACTGAAATTCCGAGAGTGAAAGATCTAATGGAAAAATTTGTTGAACGCTTGAAATCTTTTGTGAACTTCACAGTTTTCGATTACATGGAGTTTGAAACTCAGAACAAAGAGTTAAAGAATAATCTCGCCGAAATAACTGAACTGGTCAAAAAGATCAGTCATCCGGGGGAACTCTCAAAACAGCTCGACCTGGTTAAAATCATGTTTAAAGTCATGAGGTATGCTAACGAATATTTAAGGTCTTTCACCAATTACGATCCTCCAGGACTTCGTTTGTTTCACCAGATGATTCACTACTATGTTGTGAGTTTTGCTTTACAGAATTTTTATGATTCCCTGGATTTAAAGACTGATGACTACATAAGTCAAGTTCTTCGTCTCTTCAACGCTGTGCAATTATGTAAAAAGGAGTTCAATGAGGTGACTGGCGCTCCTCCCCTCATGTGTGCGATGTTCAAGGATCGAGCTGAAACAGCAGAGGAAGTCCTTGAGCAGTTGAGAAATCAATTTTTTCAGAATAAAGTTCTGATGTATTAGCTAAAAAGATGCAGCAAGTTGTGTCGAGCTTCAAGTCTCACTTGTGTTTTTTTATTCCATCAACTTGGAAAGGTCTAGTAGACTCAAACCTTTTTGATAGCTTTCTCAAGTTCTTGTAAGCCTTTGTCGTAGCCCTTTTCCCAGTCTTCCAATGAAGACAGACTACCCTTCGCTTCCGCACGCTGTTGTTTCCTTGCGTGCTTCACGGCTTGCTTTCTGCCAATGAAAAATCCTTGGCGAGCATACAAGAGACCATCCTTCCAAGCAATGTTGAATCCTTCTGTGAATAAATCCTTGTTAGAATTGTTTGCGCCGTCACTCAATTGTTGACTGAGCTTGCTCTCGCGAGTCTCCTCTAACTGTGAATCGTTTGGTATAGAGACTACCGGGGCACTGAAAGAAGTTCCAAGCTGTTCTTGAAAACCCCAGTCACCACCATTACCGTACTCGAACTTGAATGTCCAGAAATACGACCCCGCTCCTGCTCTCTCTTCAATGATTCGTTCTTCTTCCTTGCCGAACGCAGTCACAAGTTTCGACTTCTCGGAGTCATCGCTATTGTTGGGATCTGCACCGCTATTTCTCCATGATTGCAGGGATAAATGACACGACCACTCTCCAACCATGAGATCCACACCTCTACCACCGTCCTTGAGCCCACTGAGAAGATCACCGTTCAAATCACTGATAATCTGCTGGGCGGCCTTGCTTGTTTCCGCCGGTGCGAAGCATCTATAGCAATGGTGGTCTATCACCATCCCGGCTGACCGTTCGCCTCCTTGGATGTCTTGAATCCATTCAACCCATTGGTTGGGCGACCAACCATCGGAAATGACCACTGGGATGGATTTATCTTCCTTGCGAATTTCCTCAACTGCAGCGATGTAAAACGACTTCTGAACTGCCGCAGTGCTAGAGTATTCAATTTCATTCACTAATTGAATACCACAAATGTTGTCATACTCTTTTAAATCCTTGACGACGAAACCGATTGTTTTGATCATGAGATCTTGATAATCTGAATCGTCCCAGAATTCTGCCACTCCACTATGCTCTCCATTGTGATCATCTAAATTAGCACCTCCAGGTAAGCCGTGAAAGTCCACCAAAATGGAAATTCCTCTTTGCGCAGCCGGCTCGATATAATGAGATTTGAGAATCAGCCATGAGTTTTCGTACACGTCTTTGTATTGCTGGAACTGAGTCCCCTCCGTGAATCTTCCGCCATCGACATTCCAATATCCGATGGGAACCCTCACCGAGTTGACATTGTTCTTTTTGAGCCAGTCCCAGTCTTTCTCCAGAGCAAATGAAGTCCAGTGTTGCTCCAAAACTCGCTTTGCCTCTTCTTTATCCTTTGAATACGCTTCAGTCACGGCCTCCAATTCGGTATTTGTCCCTTCGGGAAAAAGAGAGGGGAATATCCATTTTTCTCTCACAAAGGAGCTGCCGAAGTTTACCCCAAAGTTGAATCTTGTTTGATAAAATTGTCTTTCAGTCACACGAACAGACACCGCCTCGTCTGCAGAGGCAAGGGAAGGTGAGCTGCTATCCCCCAGTCCATCTGCGTACGCTCCTCCGTTTTTACCGATGCACGTGAGCGTTATTTGACTCAAGAGAATGACCCAAACAGCATTGAAAATGACACGGCTAAATAGGATGCCTCTGTGCTGCGAAATGATGGGCTGTTTCATGTTTTCCAACTTGTGAAAAGGCCTGTAAGTATTTCTTTAAATAAACCGTAGGCGGTGAGGAAAAACTAAATGAGTGTCTTTGAATCAGATACTCGCCCCCATTTATACCACTTCTTGAGGACCCCATGTAAAGGGCCAGGCCAGCGCCAAGAACTGTCTTTATACATTTGCACCAACCTCACTGTTCCATTTTTCACAGAAGACCTGGTTTACGCAGTCTGTCCTTATTGTCTTCTGCGCGGAAGCACCAGCTGCAACTTCTGTTGCACGGTCCTAGACACGCACACATGAAGCGAAGCCAAAGCACATATAGATGCGAATCCCTTTCGAGTCTCGGAGATGTCAAATCCGTTTTGTGAGTTCTTGGCTCTTTTGACCTTTTGATCATTTTTGAAACCTCCGGTTGTCTTTCAAAACGCAATCATGGTAAACTGATTTATTGGGTTGGTTGATTGGGTGCCTTATTCTATGATCAAGAACCATCCCTATCCGGATAGCAAGTTCGGACATTGACTTTTCGTGTTTTTCGTTTTCACTTGCACAAGGTCTAATTGGCCTTCGGTTGGGTTTTTTTCTGGTCGTTTTCATTTGCGTCTTTTCTAAGTGCTCCTTCCACTCTTCTGGGATGGAGGGCCTAGAACACTTTAGTGAGAACTTCTGCGTCTACTCCAGCATGTGGCTGGAATTACCAAATACGCCTCCCAGGTCTTGATTCGGCCGGGTGGCATTTCTTTTTTGAATACGAGTGGGCATCGAATGGTGCTCCGGCAATATGCATACTTTTCCATTCGCTGCGTTTCGATTAGACTCCCCGGGCTCTGATGCATGAGAAGCTTTCATAAGCCGATGCACAATTTAGTCCTTCTTTGTATTGAGGTGTGCACCGCAACCGGATTTGCGAGCCTCGTAGAAGCGGATTCGCGTAAAAGAATCAAAGATGAAAGGGAACTTGTTCAACTTCACTCATGACCATGGGGTAATCTTCTGCAGTGTTCAAGACCTGCCCCACTAAGTGAATAAATCCATCACAAAGACAGGATCGAATCAAACGAGCCAGCTTTAAAGACCAATATCATAAACATCCTGAAGTCTGACAACGAGAACACCCGGCTCACCCAAAGAGGTTCTACTGTTGAATGATCAGTGGGAGCCAGGATCGTAAGCGTGACCAGTCGAACGTCCTCTGAATCCAAACACGACCAGGCCGGTAGCTCTTCATCGAAAGTTGAGGGAGTGGTGTTTTTCTCCGAGGTAAACAAAGAGGACCTGAAGACTCAGTGTGGCCAAGGCATCAGTAGTTCATAAGACTTAAGCGTGTCGCTCGTTTTGAAAGAGAGAAGAGGAAATGTAAGCAGGAGAAGTGTATGTAGATTTAAGCAATACCCAACCAAATCGGAGCAGCACACGGGTTTGGTGTGCAATGAAGTGGGCTGTTTTGACGGTGTAAAGTGGATTGGGGCACTGTGCCAATAAACCCAGCAAAGACTGCCCTGTCACGTGACCCGAAAAGACAGCTAAATTTTGAGGCCTTCGAATGAAACAAGAGTATTTCAGCCGGGCAGAAATGACGGTTCTTTGTGGCTTCAGACCAAGCGCTCTCATCATGAGCTTCTGGCAAAACTGCGGGTTCTTAAGAACGTGGTTCAAAACACCAATCACGTCAGCCGTGATGCAAAACTAACAACAGCACTGCACATTAATACCAGACTCCGCTGCCACGTGACAAGAAAGCCGAATCCACCCAAAACGAAACACCAGTCGGGAAAGCAGACTGAATTCTGAGCCGATATTTCGTTGGCTCGACGTAACTCATTTTGCTGGCTCTGACCAATTTTCCTTTCCACTCCGTTCTTCTCGCTGTGGGGAGCCGGTCTTCGTTCATGAGCCTTCTTTGCACCCGGTGCAATACAAGCACGCTCATATAGAGGTGAACAGCCAGATGAAGAGGACATGCACATTTTGCAAGTCAATCAATGTTCTGAGTCACAAAACCGGGGAGACCTTCATTGATAACAAGAAAGACAAACAGCTTACTAAATAAAAGCTCAAAGGAAGCGGCCTCGTAGAAGGCCTTGTCCAAAACCTTTGAGAACCTGCCTCACGTTCCAGATCAAGTTGCCAGACCGCGTCACCATTCCAGCTGTCAGATCACCATTTTCCGGTCAAATGTCTGACACAACACCAAAGCCGTCGCCTTTGTCGCCGCTGGTGGCGCCGGAACAATCAGAAAAGCCGCCGTGGCCTTCCTTTTTCACGTCTCTTTATCGAAAATTCAACCAGATCAATACCCATCTTACATTTCTATCGTCATTTTCTCGCCACACAATCCCCACAGCTGACCACCTCCGGAAACTCAATGACGACATATCCGATTTGGATCTTCAAATGATCAAGTTTTTGCTTCCGCCTGGAGACGTGACTTTTGACTACTTTGACGAAAACCAGGTTCTTCTCCAGCACCTTGAAAAAGTCCAGTATTCTGCGCAGAAAGGCTACTCTCAAAACCAGCCAAGAACTATAGATGACGCGTACGAGGCATTGACAAAAGACACGTCTTCTCCGGGCCATGAGCGCCAGTTGTTGGTATTCGAGTTTTGCGATGTTCGTACCCTGGGCATCGGCGCTGCCATCAAAGGGAAAAGCAAAAATAGCTTCTACGGCAAAAAGCGCCAGAAGACAGAATTTTCTCCAAGCCCAGAATTCTTTTCCTCGTCAAATCATATGAACCTCGCAAGCTTGTCCCAGGAGCAACTTCTAGCTATCATAAAAGGCCGTAATGAGAGATTCTATGCTTGTATAGAAAGTTACTTGGACGTGTTCTCTTCAGAGGATATATCTGAGGGAGTCCCTTTGAAAAGCTTGGTGGAAACTTGTACAAAGAATGTACCGGAGCCTGCAAATTTGGCGGACCCAATCACAATTATGGAAACAGCAACAGAAACGGATCAAAATGCCGTTGCCTCATCTGAAAAGCCACCAATGGAAGATATGTTACGTGCACTCAAAGAGCCACCTTTATACAAAGATCAGATCAGGAAAGTGTACACACTCACAGAGCCAAGAGAAGCACGCGTGGAACCAATAGAGCCAGATCTTTTACACCCGGATCTTGTTGATGCTCTCTGGAATTATAAGGGCGTTGATGCTGTTGAAGCCGGCCTTTATTCGCACCAGACGACAGCGCTTTCTGCCATCATCAACGAGAGAAAACATGTGATTGTTTCCACATCGACCAGTTCAGGAAAATCTTTCATCTACCAGCTCCCCATCATAAACGAGATTCTACGTGATTGTGATAGCGGTATCAATGGCAAAGCGCGGACAACAACTGCCATGCTTATTTTCCCTACGAAGGCTCTTGCTCAGGATCAGATGAGACACCTCAAAGAGCTTATATCCCATCTTCCGCAAAAAAAAAGAAAGATCATTGCGGACACTTACGACGGCGACACCCCAGCCAAGAGCAGGGGCTACATTAGAAACTTTGCCGACATTATTTTCACCAATCCGGACGCCATACATGCGGCTATCCTACCCAATCAATCATCTGAGGAGTTCGGTCAGGATAGAGGCTGGCTGGAGTTTCTTTCCAACCTCAAATTTGTCATCGTGGACGAGTTGCACGTATACAGAGGAACATTTGGCATTCATGTGTCGTATGTAATGGCAAGATTGAATCGTCTCCGTGCTACAATTAGCTTGAAGGACTCCGTCCCGCTATACATATCATGCTCAGCTACCATAGATAATCCAGAGGCACACTTTCGGACGCTTTGCGCCATACCACAACTCGATGACGTTCTTCACGTGTTCGAGGATGGTAGTCCAAGCACAGAGAAGAAGATGGTGATATGGGAACCTCCTATTTTGATGAACAAGAACGGGCAACGGGAACTACCGCAGCCACAGTTGAAATCAGCCACGTCTTTGAAAACCTCTATTCAATCCGCGTTTCTTCCAAGAGAAAACATAGTTGGAGAGCTGGCCAAGATTCTCGTACATCTCTTATGTTCACTTCCCTCGATCAAAGTGATAGTATTTTGCCCTATAAGAGCCGTGTGTGAGCTTTTAATCAAGGAGGTCAAGACACTTATCTCTGATAAGAAGCACCCAGAATGGCGGTCACTTAGCGAGCACGATGTGATGGCTTATAGGGGAGGATATGCTAAGTCTGATCGTAGAGCGATTGAGCATAAGATGTTTCAGGGACATTTACGTGCGATTGTTGCTACAAACGCTTTGGAGCTTGGGATAGACTTATCAGATCTAGACGTTGTGATCTCTTGCGGATTTCCTATACTGAAACTGAACTTACATCAACAATTTGGCAGAGCTGGTCGAGGAAAGTCTTCCAAAGGGAGCTTGGCCATTTTGGTCTGCGGTTCTTCACCGGTAGACAGACACTACCTCAAAAACTCACATGAACTTTGCGATAAAACTTATGAGGATCTTTGTATTGATGGGTTTCTAGATGGCAGCCTGAATAAGTTGGTAATGTCAATGCATTTGCAATGTGCCGCTTTTGAATGGCCCTTGGATTTAGAGAACGACTGCAAATGGTTTTGCATCAGACAAGATCCCAATGCTCAAAAAAAATTCAAAGAGCTTTGCGAAGAAAAGTTGCATCTAGACAAAAAGGGATTTTATCGTACCGACCCACGTTACTTGCCTTGGCCTGCGGAGAAAGTGTCTCTCAGAGCAATCGAGCAAACGATGTACGCGGTGGTCGATATAACCAACAACAGAAACATGGTCATAGAAGAAGTGGAAGAGCTGCGAACAAGCTTCACGTTGTACGAAGGCGGAATCTTCCTACATCAAGGCTACCCCTATCTCGTGAAGGATTTTAACACCGAAGGTAGGTATGCTAAAGTCGAAAGAGTAAAAGTGACCTGGACGACTCAGCAAAGAGACTTTTCTAACGTCGATCCCTTGGAGATTGAGTTGGTAAAGCAACTCAACATTACCAAAGCCAACTCTCCAACAGACGTACCGGTATTTTACGGAAAGGTCGAAACTACCATAATCGTCTTCGGCTACTTCAAAGTGAATCGGAAAAGTGAAATCTTGGAGGCGGTAGAAGTTAAAAACCCTCCAGTGATTCTCAAATCAAAAGGATTTTGGATTGATATCCCTTCCAGAGCAATCGAGACTATCAAAGAGAAATCACTCAATCCTGCTGGTGGCATTCACGCAGCACAGCACGCCATCATGAACGTTCTCCCCTTATACATCACTGGAGGTGCAACAACGAACCCGAACGCTCGGTTTACTCCTAACGGGGCAGATTCAGAGCTTTCGACAGAGTGTAAATCACCAGAAAAGGAATTCGCCAGAAGACAATCCACTAGGAGGAGACCCGCGCGACTCATTTTCTATGATTCTAAAGGAGGAGAGCAAGGAACAGGGATGTCCGGCAAAACTTTTGAATACATCGACGAAATCGTGTATGCAACTTATGAAAGAGTCCGAGACTGTGAATGCGCGTGGGGCTGTCCCCTGTGCGTGGCAGGCACTTTCTGCAAAGAGAATATGCTTGTGATGTCGAAACCCGGCGCCATCATCATTCTAGGGACATTGTTGGGAATTGACTTGGAAGAATTGAAACACTCTGTTCCTGACGGGCCAGAGCCAAACATGCCTTTGATAGGCACAGAGACCATCACCGACGGGGAAAATGTTGTAAAATTCTCTCCAGAAGTACAAGTGGTTGCAGTGAGAAAAGCGAAAAAAAGTTTTCCTGTCATAAAGCAAGAAAGCCAGGAAACCTAGTATCTCATATCTTTCTTGCGCGTGATGACGGAAGCCTTGCGGGAAAGTTTCTGGCCAAAACTCTCTTTTTTTGACTTTTCAGGTGAGGCGCGAGACGAATTTGTACCAAAACTGGTCACGCTCATGGCCTTGTCAATCGGAGGTAAAGGCTTCAGATGATGCTCTCTTCTCGGTGGTCTTTCAATGGGCTGCGATGTTGCAGAGTTGACATGATAAGACAAGTCTGCTTTTCTTCGCCGCTGTAGAGCGGGTGACTGAGATAGCAGCTTTTTCTTAGCAAGGCGAAACACGTGTTTGACAGACTTTAAATAAATGGAAGCTAGAGAGCCAATGTTGAGCTCGAGCTCTTCGAGAATAGCAGGGTCGATTTTATCATTCTCTGAATTTATCTCGGGATTTATATTGATAACGATTTCCTTTGTACGCTTTTGAAATTCGTCATCCGCTCCTCCATTCTGCTGATTTGTTATCAATCTCCAGTAAAAGAAGCCCCGTTCCCTCAAATCCGGGTTGTCGGTTTCTTCTGTTGCCCATTTCAACACATTGAGCACTAGCGGTTCTCCCTTAACCGGGAAGTGGACGTAATATTTCACGACAGCGGTGATCATGGCGTATTGAACTTCTAACAGCTCTTCAATGAAAGAATTTATGAGGTGTTCAAATATAGTTTCGACGTTTGGAATTTGCTCTGGAAAGTGTCCGACCATCCACGTGATTGCAAGTTTGGCATCGGCCTCTTCCATTAATTTGTAGTGACGAACAATACTCTTCAAAAGAATACTAAACTTGCCAGGGTACTTCCGTAGAATGTTTTTCACCACCACACTTGCTTCTTGCACGATGTAAGGGATATCATTGGATATTAAGTCGAGCAAAATATCCACACATCGCGAGGCAGCTGCTTCAGATTTAAGTGAGAGATTGCCAAAAGCCCGGATAGCCTTCCTGGCCATCTTGCTATCAACTTCTGTTGCGTACTCCTCTAACTCACGAAATACAATGTCGATATTTTCCTCATTGGCAAGAAGGTAAATTATCTCTAACTTAGTGTCCTTGATATATATCGGATCGTCAAATTTCCAGAAAAACAGCTCCACGTCCACAGTGATCAAATAGCTTTTGCCTAGAAGAAGCAAAATGACATTGCGAAGCACCAAAAACTGGAGCTCTGGAGGCTTGGAGAGCAAAGACACTAGCACGGAGCCCAATTTTGTCAGGAGCGACGGGATGACAAGTTCCGGGGTGTCGATATAATTGCTCAAGTACAAAATAACTTTCACACCGTTGAGCACCACGGCCGAGTTTTCATGCAGCAACGACGGCAAAACCGCTTCCAATACTTCGATGGCATCCTGACAAGTTTGTGGTACGAAAGACATTACTGCATTGAGCAAGTAAACCTGTCTCCACTCATTAGCCAAGCCAGCGTTTCTCATGAGCGACAACAGGTGCTCCCTGTTGATGTTGAGGCTCATGGAGCCCGAGGTTTCAGTGATAGAGCTCAAAGCGGCAAGCGCATTGGATACAACCATCTGGTTTTCATCGTAGAGCAATTCGTTCAAGTGCTCGATCAACTTATTCGCTATGGTCGTCTTCGGGTCATGCTGATACAACCTGGCGACACTGAACGCAGCCGTGGTACGGACGTGGGGGTTTTTATCGGCAAGCAAGGGCTGCACCGAGCGGAATCCTAGTGTCGAGAACTTGGGCAAGGCCACGCTCGAGACGGTCTTTATCGCCAAGGACCGGACCATCGGGTCCAAGTCACCGACGAACCTGGCAAAAAAGTCCAAAGCGTTTACTGCATGGTCCGGGTTCAACTCGGCATAATGGGCAATGTAGTGGCAGCACAATCTGCGTAGCTCGTAGTCGTCAATCACCATTAAATCAATGATCTCCTTCATCAAAACGGCCAACTCAGGCCGGTTCAAAATGATGTTCGCCACGATTTTCTTCAACACGATCTTCACCCGCTGCTGTGGCTTCAGTTTTTTTTTGGCCTGTTCTAGCTCCGCACGGAGCTCGGACGCTTTGCTCTTGCCGAAGTACTTAGAGTCCATGTGAAAGAAAAGCCTCCCTAGCGGAAGTAATGTTGGTGGAAGAAAGTGATCTAGGAGGCCGGACGGTTATGAGTATTTGCTTCAAATTCCGGTGCGCGAAACTTTACTGCTACTGCCACAAGAAACACTTCTAGAGTGTACCAAGTTGAGTCTCGGCAACAGAGTTCTCTGCCAAATTCCTGGGATTTCCGTTACTTCACGGAGGCAAAAAATTTTCAATGTCACGGAGTGTTTTTTTTATTTTGCAAACGACATATTTATTCTTCTCAATAGAGATATAAAAAGTGTAAAATCACCACGGAGGCCTGGGTATCGAAGACCCAGTAGTCAAAGAGGACACCGAAGAACAACCAGAGAATAAAGGGTAAATGAGCACCCAAGAGAGCGCACTGCAACTCACTCATTTGAGCAAAACGTATCCCGCAGCGTAAGATACACTGGAGTCATTTGCAGACGTGACCTTGTTGCTTTGCGAGTAACCTAGCCATTGAAAGACATTCTCAGTGGCAAGTTCACCTCCATTAGCTTGATACTTTTCCAATAGCAGCAATACAATGGCGATGGGTTTCTGTCCACAGATCGTGTTTCCCGTTGTTTCGATGTAAGCATCCCATTTTGCAATTGAACCAGCGGCGGCAATCAACATTGCAGAGCGGTCCAAATACTCGATGGATTTATAGATAGGGGACTTTTTCTCAGATGAGTTTTTATAGGCGGTTAGCAGCGCCAATTGCATGTCGGAAACATACTCAGTATACCCAAACCTGCGGCCCCAATGGCAGAAATCCGACAGAATGACGAAGGTGTTTGCCTCGTCCTCGAAATAAGGCAACAAGGCAGTTACAATGGCCCGGCGCGACCTCGAGGAAAGCCCCGATATCAATATTGGTACCACCTGAGGCAAAGGACTGTTCTCCCCTTGACATCTATGGACCAAAAAGGGCAAGTGCATCTCAAACAGGTGTTCCTCCTCATCTACAGAGCGACTCATATAATCAAACGGCGAAGATCCACGCAGCGCTCCGCTCACTAGTTGCTCACAGGTCTCCACATCCACCGGAACTTTTCCCAAAGGCGTATCGTAAGATGCGTACGGGGATAAGAGTGCCATATCTTGGAAGTATACGTGGTGAGATGGGCCTAGGATGAACACTCTTTTAGCAGACTTGCAATCCCACACTTTGTATGCTTCCGCCAACCGTTCGCCACAATACGTGTATCCAGCGTGAGGACCTAGCAAGACTCTGGCTCCCTGTTTCTGGGGCGGAGCACGAGCGAAAAGCGTGGATATCTGGTTGCTTAAGGTGGTGCGGTCGCCCGAGTACCATGACCCAGAGTGAGTGGCCGGACGAGTCAGCATGGCAGGGGATGAAAGCGAGGGAATATCCAGATGGGTTTTTTTGATGACGTGTTCTCCCTTTTTATTCTCTTACCATTACTGGTATCGAAAAGCCAAAAGTAAAGAATAGAAAGTAAGACCGCGTTTCTCAAGTGCTGGAGGATATCTTATCTATGGAGGTGGCAATGCGGCTCCAGGCCCAGATTTGGGGCGAGGTTTTGAGGCAGGGCAAATGCGCGAAGGCTTTGGAACGGAAGGGTAAGGGCTGAGAGCAGGGGAGGCGGGGCCAGCAAATCAAGCAGGAAAGAGGCCAAGCCAAGACAAGAAAAGCGAGGCGGGGCCAAAGAACAAGATAGAAACGGACGTTCTTGTAGCTTCATGGTTTCCTTCACTGTACGGGACAGATTTCGGCAAGCGGCCTGAAACTGCGAAGACACAGTAGTGCTCAGCGAGGCAGAGGCTCACTGCGACTGTTTGAAGATAGAACGCAAACAGGCTGAAACAGCCCAACAAAGTTTGCGTGGATCACGTCTACGGGCTTTCTTTTCTTTCACGCCTAGATCTCGCTCATGACTAAGTGCGACAGTCTATTCTCTTGCCTTTTTTATTCCTCGTGCTTATTTCATAACTATATCAACAGCTTTAGATCTCCAGTGCAAAGCACATCGAATCAAGAAAAAAGAAGAAACCAGTTGTGCATAAACCACACTCTCAGCTTTGTCTCTTAAATTCCCCATGATACTGGAAAATGTCTTCAGAGAACCAATACCTCTCATGCAACCTCAAATCAGTCTCCAAAATTGCGCTCATTTCTTGGTGACAGTCAACTTCCATGGAGCCTGGAACAATTCCTCGTCGTTTGCGTAGTACGTAGATGTGCAGTTGTAGTCCCCACGAAGCATCATTCCCTTTGGAGTCGTATCCTTGTCGAAAGTTACGTCGTACGGCGTCTCACTTGGTGCAAACTCATCTCCAATGGCAACGTCTCTACTGCGCACAACCATTCCAAAAGCCTTGACTTCCTGCTTGTATCTCAATTTCACCAAAGTCTTTTCCTTCACCTTGAAGTGGATCGTCATCTGGTAGGTCGTGTCCTCTGGGATTTTGATCTCTATGGACTCGGTTCCCTTAACAGGGACTTCATATGCGGTGCCGTCGTCGTAGTTCACAGTGAAACTGAGGATCTCAAGATTGGGGTGGTCAATAGACATGTCTTTTTGTTAAGTCTTTCCTTTTTTTCGATGGTTTGTGTTTCTCTTTTCCTAGGTGCAAGCTTGTTTCAAACGTCTTTCACACTTGTTTCGGGTTCGTTTCACTTTCGGGTCGCGTATCTTTCTCTCAGTTTTTGGTTGAGCAGAGGCCGGTGTTTGAGACCAGTAGGAAAGTGGGATTAAGATGACTTAAATAAACGAAACCACATCTCTTTGCTCGATCCACACTACCCCACCTTTCACTGTATAATCGTCGACCCCCGGAAGCTTAAACCTGTGTGCGGTTGAGCGGGGTGCATGGATTTAACCGAGGCTCGATCGGGCGAAGGGCGTAGGGGTGGTCCAGGTGGAACAGTCAATGAAAGGTCGGAAAAAGAGGACAGAAAAAAAGTCTCGGGCCCAACACAGCCGCAGCACGAATTATCGCTTCCGATCCTTGGCCAGCTTATGTTCCCAAGCGCACTCGTGTGCGCCGGGTGTTGGCTAGCTGAGAGTGTCACAAGCGGTTTGTTCGCCTGGGGCCACTTTCTCATGGGTGCGGACACGGCAAAACACCACACTGCCAGATTTTGCAACCAGCTATTAATAGACCCCGTCTCCATGGTAATCAGACCAGGCAGGGCTCTTTTTCGTACTTCACATATTTTTGCATTTTTTTTTGGATCGATAAAATTATACACTCTGGTTGGAATAAGACACAACATCTCGTTTCTGCCAAATCAGTATGTCTGCTCGGGTCGTTTGCTTCGCTCTGTCTGAAACGCAGCAACTTCCTCCTTTAATAAAGAATGCAACCTGGTCAAATCTGTCTCGTGTTCCTCCTTGCCAAAGTTGAACAAAGATCGGCTGATTGGCTCGCACGTAATATCTCTGATTTTCGTAAAGAAAGTATGTGCAATGGTCTGGTCAACATTTAGCCGGGCGGTAGGCTCCCATTTCAAAAGCAGACCAAGCAAATCGAGACTATCAGCCGAGGCAAAAGGGTATATCGTAGACCATTCTACGCCAGCACGTTCTCCGCCGGGAATATCCCAGTCTCGGCGGATGTGAATGTTCAGTGGAGGACTGCCTAGATACTTAATGATCTCGTGCAACTGGTGAAGCAGGCTTTTGCCCGGCATCAATGGCTGACGGCCGTAGAGCTCACCTAAGATACAGCCGATTGCCCACATGTCGACTTCTTTCCCGTAATGAGTGGAACGAAGAATCAACTCGGGGGCCCGGTACCATCTTGTGGCCACGTAGTTTGTGATGGGCTCGTCAGACCGATTCGATGGAGCCACAGATATGGCACGTGCAAGGCCAAAATCACATATCTTCAAAACCCCTCGGGAGCTCACCAAGATGTTTCCTGGCTTGAGGTCCCGGTGCACAACGTTGGCCAGGTGGATGTACTTGACTCCACAAAGAATCTGGTAGAGAAAGTTGCGGATGTGGAACTCCAGAAACTGGACCATCGAGTAGAGAACACGCGCAAGGTCATAATCCATGTGTTCCTGGAAACAGTAGAGCCCTTCATAAGGAGATAGCGTTATGAAGTACACGTCGACGAGAGAAACGATCTGTTGATTAGTATAGTGCTCGATGATTTCGTTCAAGAACTGAAGATCCCAGAATCCCGTGCAACATAGGACTTCGGTATGAAGAGGAATGTCGGCAGTTCTGAAGATGATTTCCGCAAGTCACATACGTTTCTGTGGCCTCGGAAAAAACGCATAAGTTTCAATTCCCTGATGGCCCTCCGAAGCAAGATTTCTCTCTGCAAAATCTTACAGATTTTCTTCACAGCAAGTTTCACCGGGTCCAGTGACTTTGTGTCTATGGCGACACAGACCACGCCGTACGAGCCTCGGCCCAAAACCTCCTGAATCTTGTATCGAGAGGGTACGTAGAAATTGGTGCTCTTGTAAACCTGGAAGTCTGTCATTGAAAAAAAAAAATAGAAAGAGAAATGTGAAGGTTTCAAGTAGAGGAAACTAAGAAAGAATAAGTTGTGTTCTTTTTTCGAGGTGTTAATTTGCAAATAGGAAGTGTAGGGAAGCGGTTGCGGTTGCGAAAAAATGAAACCCCAAAAGGGAGAAAAAAGAACACTCCTCGAGCCGGGGGAGCACGCGTGGGGCTTCTAATAAAATCCGCGGAAACACTGCTGATTTCGTGGAGGTTAGAGCGACCAGGACCGTGGATGCAGTGCAAACAACCCCCCGCTGTCTGAAGGGGCCGCTTTTCTTGCAGTTGAATATTTCGTTAGGACGAGAGCACCCATCTGTTCGAAAGCGAGTTGCCTGCCATAAGGCGGATCAGTCGTGCGAAAAAGAGAAACTGGACGGACTCGCACGGTGCATACGGGGGAAGCAGCGAAACCACAGTTTCCTGGTCCCTTGTGTCCACCCTTGTCCTTTTTCGCATTTGCACAACCGTCGGAAATACAAGATTCAGCAGTCAGGCCGGACGTGAAGTTGTCTGCATCCATTCCACGAGGTCATTACTGGCAGTGGGAGAGCGGAGCTTGACAGAGAGCGCTCTGCGCGTGCACGAGACATGCTAGTACCCGCAGGCCGGCTCCCACGCTGGGAATGTGACGATCATGGAGAAGAAAGAATACGCGTTTTGCGAGTAGCCGTAGGGACGCTGCTCTTTTGTCGTTGTATTTTGTCATTTTCTTTTGTCATTTGCTTTTGTCATTTTCTTTTGTCATTTCCTTGTCCTTTTCCTTTTCCCTTTTCGTTCAGTGATCTCGATTCTTTTGGCACCGATCGAGCGGACATGTGCCTGGGGCCAGAAGCAGTGAGCTTGGCCCCATCAATTTCAGTCCTCCGCATGAAAAACAGGAGACTGCGCGAACCGGTAAAACGAGAACTCTCCTCTGGTGGGAAGCAGTCTTCATGTTTCTTTTTCATGCTCACCGCAATCGTCCGCCCTCTTTTTCCTTCCCCTTGCCACATTCCCCAGAAGCCACAGACCTCCTGCCTCACAGACGACCGTGGCTTTTGGCCCTCGCCCACGGCACCTTCGCGCATCCACCCATCTTTTTCGCAAAGTCGTGCCCCGCACACCCGAGAAAAAATCTTTGATTTCCTAGTACTAGCCAGATGTGAAATTCCACACTAAGAACAAATCCATCCAGCCACACCCTATACTCACCCAGCAAATATGAGTAGTTCGAACTGCCGATTTTACGAGAACAAGTACCCTGAGGTCGACGAGGTCGTCATGGTGAACGTCCAGGAGATTGCCGAGATGGGTGCCTACGTCAAGTTGCTCGAGTACGATAACATCGAAGGTATGGTTTTGTTGAGTGAGTTGTCGAGAAGAAGAATCAGATCCATCCAAAAATTAATCCGTGTCGGCAAGAACGAAGTGGCCGTTGTGTTGAGAGTCGACAAGGAGAAAGGATACATTGACTTGTCGAAGAGAAGAGTCTCTGCTGAGGACATTGTCAAGTGTGACGAGAGATACAATAAGTCCAAGGCCGTTCATTCAATCTTGAGACACTGTGCTGAAAAATACAACATATCGTTGGAGAAGTTGTACCTGACCATCGGCTGGCCGTTGCTGAGAAAGTTCGGCCACGCTTACGATGCGTTCAAGTTGCTGATCACCGACCCTTCTATTTTCGCCGACATCGAGGCTCCTTCTACAGAGATCTTGGAGGAATTGAAATTGTACATCAGCCGGAGATTGACTCCCCAGGCGATCAAGGTTAGAGCCGACGTCGAAGTCTCCTGCTTTGCTTACGAAGGTATCGACGCCATCAAATCCGCGTTGAAAACCGCTGAAGCTGAATCTAATGAACAAATGCAGGTCAAGGCCAAATTGGTCGCTGCACCGTTATACGTCATTTCAACACAAGCGTTGGACAAGAATAAAGGTATTGCCTTGTTGGAAAAGGCCATTGAAAAAGTCACTTCGTCTATTGAAGCTGCTGGCGGTAACCTTAAGGTGACCATGGCTCCAAAGGCTGTGACGGCCACCGAAGACGCCGAATTGCAGGCTCTTTTGGAGAGAAAGGAGGCCGAGGATAAGGACTCTTCGGACGAGGAAGAGGAGGAATAAATCTTACGAAATTCAAATCAATTAGAAGATCAATCCGCAATCGCAGTATTCGGGAAGCGCAGAAAGAAGTTTTTCGGCGTTCCGTCTCATTTCCCACTTGTATATTTAAAACGTTCTATATAGTGTATGGCAACGACTTGGTGAGTTTCAACTCCTCTTTGTTAGCGCGGTCTACAATCGAGCATGGAAGGTTATTCAACACGAGCGAGGGCAATCTCAAATCACGTAGTGAATCAGGATAGAAAACGTTGTCCAAACTGAGAAGCTCTTTGTTTCCAGAGAGATCCAACGTGTGAAGTTTGGGGCCAAATTTCACGTTTCTGAAGACTCGTAAATCGTTATACTGGAGCGCCAACACCTCTAAGTTGTAAGGGAAATCAATGGCCTCAATAGTCTTGATCAGATGGTAGCCCAACTTTAAAACCCGTAGATTCATCGGGAAAATGACGTCTTTCAACGAGGTGATGTATTTTTCATTTTCATCGTTGTGAGGCTCCATCTCCATGTCCAATACCTCAAGGGTAGGGGGCAACTGAACATTTTTCAAAGTCGTTATCATGTTGTTGCCCAAGTAAAGTTCCCGAATGGCGGAGGGGAACGCCACTTTATTGAGCGTTTTGATGTTGTTGTTGGCCAAGAATAGGCGCTGAATAGAATTTGGAAGCTTCAATGGGTTTATGCTGTTGACTCCGTTGCAAGCCATATTCAAATTCTCGACAAAAGGAGGCAATTTCAATCCTCTTGTATTCGTCATCGACGATTGCAAGTTGAGCGACTTGGTGTAATCTGGGAATTTTATTCCCGTCATGGATTCGTTTGGTAGACAAGAGGCGTCCAAATATTCGACCGTCTCAGGGAATCGCACGCCCTTGATACACTCTATGGGGTTATTTGAAATGGAAAGAGTCTTCAAGCTTTTTGGGAAATTGACGTTTTTCAAGTTATCTATGCGGTTTTGTGAGATATCAAGAAACTTCAACTGGTGAGGGAACTCAACATTGCTCAAAAAATAAATCCTGTTATCCAGCAAATTAAGCGATTCGAGCGTTTGCGGGTACGCCACGAAGTCTGTTGATGAGATTAGATTGTGTGACAAATCCAAGGACTTCAATTGACTGGGGATCTTGAAGCCTGCAAGCGATTCGAGAGAGAACCCGCCTCCTATATTCAAAGCTTGTAAAGATTCAGGAAAATTGATTCCCGAAACAAGCCGGATACGATTGTGCCCGTAATCAAGAACTTTAAGGCTGCTCCAGCGAGATATGTCAGCTTGAATGCCTTTGTTCATCAATGCAACATCGTCCTTCTCGCTTTCAAGTGCGGACAGGGGGCCATACTTGTTAATGAATGAACAATGCATGACTTTTTGAGCACATGCTTTTTCGAGTGAATCTAATAGCAGTTCATAACAAGCTTTTAAGGAATTTGGCGCTTGAGTCCAGTCATCTATTCCGTCGAAATCAAAGTGTAGAGAAACGTTTGTTGCTTTTTTGAGAATTGATGGTTCCAGCAGGACAAATGACCGTAGACGGGCGAGATATTCCTCACATGGGCCGCTGAACGCGATGCAGAAATGTAGGTAATCAAAAGGCACGCCTTCAGTAGAAGAGATCTCATCCAAGGACCTTTCCGTTATCGCCTTGGTGGTCTCTCCTAGTGCGTCGAGAAACTCAGTGAAAGTTTGACTCTTTCTGTTGATAATGACGAGTCTACGGTCTGATTGATCGTCATGAGGAGCGGCAGGAACGTCACCTTTTTCCACGCTCTGACCTCCAAAGCTCTGTGGTCTCACGTCACCTGAAGATCTCTCATTTTTTATAGCGGCAGCGTGGACTGGCACTGAGACCGGATCTGCGCCAAGGCCTAAATTCAGTGACGGCGGAATAACGTTTGCGCTCAGTTGGGCTGTTTGGGTCGCCAGCTCACCCGAAATGAGAGATACTAACGAATCAACCGATTTTGCTTGTTTCGGCTGGTCTAGAAAGCCTGGCGAACCCACGTGGCGGGGCAAAGCCTGGTTTTCAGCTTTCATCTCAGCTACCACTTGCGGCAGGACGGGTGAGCTGACACTTGTAACATTTTCGGCAGCACCAGAGACCAGCCCTGCAAAAGAAGGCAGTAGATTTCCCGAAGAATGTTTGCTTAGCAGAGTTGTTTGTTCGCTAGTAGAGAGAAAGGATCCGTCTGCGACTGCCGGATCACCAGAAATCACCGGATATTGGGGCCCTGCTGTCTCCAGGGCAGCAGTGTCTCCTGGCTTCAATTCACTGATTAGAGAAGCAGGAGATGCTTCTTGCCTGTGTTCTGTAGCCAGGTTTATTAGACCCGAAGCTTGGTCTGAGTGCTCAATGATTGGCACGGACAGTGGCAGTAAGGCGATGCTTGAGCCCGACCCAGGTCCATTTTCCATAAGCTTCGGGCGTTTTGATTCGGGCTCGGTACCGGAAAACATGTATTGATTCTTTTTCTCGGCCTCCAGGAACTGTCCTTCCTTCTCTGGGTTGACCTCGTTTTGTATTATGTATATGATGCTTCGTGGAAGTTGTTTCCCAAGGGTTTGCACACGGGACTTCGAGATGATGCACTTGATGCGGTAGGCCCTATTGGGGCGCGCGACGAGATGGCACCAACTCCTCATCTGGATGGAGGGGCCACGAGACCGAGCCAGATTGCTTGCCATGAAAAGTGAAATGAAATAATATGAAACGAGATCTACAGTTGGCATGAGAACAAGCAAAGGCGAGTTTTCGTTTTCTCCACTCTTCACGATTTTTACTTGGCTTTTTTTCTCGAAATTGTTCTTTTGTTGAGCCCTGTCCACCTGCTACGGTCCCATGTCCCCAGACAAGTTTCGCACGGATGAAAACTATCAATACACATGGGTGAAAAACGTTCGCTCAGGCGAGGGCCCTAGACTTTAGCTACCCATTTAAACGCACATTTGAAAGGCGCCAAAAGGGGAACTCTGATATGCATATGCCCATGGTCGGCGTCCAGATCGGCCACCTCGTGTCTGTAGATTACGTAACCTCTCATGACAAGCAACGTGGCAAAACAGGCCACAAATGCAGCTCCCGAGAAGATCGAGCAGTGTAAGTACTGACCAGTCCCAACGTATCCAGCTCCTCCGGTTTTCAAAGCAAGACCAATCACTGGAGAAGCCATACCTGAAAGACCCAAGAAGACCCAGAGCATCCCCAAAGAAACACTGACTCTTTGCAATCCGAAAAGCTTGGCGCAAAGCGGGCCGATGGTAGCGAAAATCAGGCCCATGAGGCTTCCCTGGATAATACAAAATACGATGATAGTAGCGTAGTTTTTTGCCGGAACCCAGAGCCCAAAGATAAATACCGCAGCAAGGAAATACGCCGCACACGTTACCGTGATTGGGCCCAACTCATCTGAGAGTCTGCCCACTATCGGTCTTCCAAAAACAGAGCCAACCTGTACCATAGCGGAGGCAATAGAGCCCTGGTAAGACGAGTAGCCCAACGACGTAGTGAAGTTGGCCATATCGTATAACACCACGACATACCCCAACATGCAAAATACCACATAGAACAGGGCAATATAGAAACCAGCCGATGCAAAAACCAGTGAGTCGAAAAGCGTGAACTTGACTTGCATTCTCGTGCGAATGAGTGCAATAGAGATCCACGAGAGCCCGAAGCAAAGAATCGATTGCGCCCTTAACGCCCACGAGACGGACTGGACTTCAATGACTTTCTGCATAGCCAAGTTGTACACTATACCACCGCAGCCAGAACCTGCAGCGGATATTGCAGCGGCAAAGGTTCTCTTTTTCTTGAACCACTGAGGCAAGATGGACATGGCCGGTATTGACATAAACGCCAACCCAAAAGCTTGAAGCATACCCTGGGTTAAGTATAGTTGCCAGAGCTTCTTGGCAAAGGATGCCATCATCAACCCAGCAAACTGGAAGAACATTCCTGTGATGATGGTGATCTGGATCCCCAATTTCCCCTGTGTCCAGTTGACCACAGGAGCAAACACCAACCCCACGCCAAAAGTCATCCCTCCAATCACAGCGTAATCATACTTGTCCGCACCTTCGAATGTTCCCTCGTTTAAGTAGGTTGAGAGGTAAATGGCAAATCCCGAATTGGCGCCCCATGTGTTGAAATTAAGTAAAAAACACGCCACGACAATAAACCAGCCGTACCCGCCATCCGGAATATCTGCAAGCGCCTGAGCTGCGGCTGCTTTCTCGTCGTCCGGGCGATCTTTCTCGTCCACGAGACGCTCTTCGGCCAGACGGTTTTCTTCATCACACAGGCGACCACGGGTGTCTTGTGAAGAAGCTGGAGCTGTGTGTGGGTGTCCAGCCTCAGTTTTCTGAGCGACCGTCGCGTCTAATTCCGAGTTTCTGTGGGTCGTTTCAGTCAGACTAAACGTTTGGCTGAGCTGGGCCATCACGCAAGAATACGAGGAGGAGGAAACAGAAGCGAGTCTGATGTGAACAGCTTTAAACTGGGCTTGAGAAAGCTAGACCAAGCGCGAGTCTTTTTCTTGGTGACTTGTCAGACTATAGGAGAAAAAGTTCAATCTCCGACGGATGTGAATATACTAAACAGCTCGTTTTTGAAGGGAAAGGCCGGCTGAGCTCGGCAAGCCAAGTTCAAATTGTGGTGGTTCCTTGATGCGTTAGTGAAAGCTTGAATCAAGATGAATGAGAACAAACAAAAACGACCTTAAGGTGGAAAAACTGTCACAGACATTTGAAATAGACATTGGTCTTGCTGTACGGAAAGCGAGCAGATATATGTGCCCTGGTCCGGAATACCGGTCAGAATGCCGCGATGTATCTCGGTGATATCTTCAAATGTGGAAGGCTGAATGCAGAATCTCGCACCGGGTCACTGCTTTACGAGGTGGCACGCGGATGCGAGGTTGCGAATGAAAACAGGTGCGAGCAGGAATTTCTGGCGGGAGCAAGTACAGAGTTGACCGGCACCAACTCTGCGTTCATTTTGATTCTGCCTCCTCAATTTGTTACGGAAGCTCCCATGGTGATGGCGGTGCAAAAAATAGCGTGAGGGGCAAGCTGGGAATCGAACCCAGGACCGCCCGCACCCTAAGCGAGAATCATACCACTAGACCACGTGCCCTCACATGCTGCCCCTTGCGGCGTACAACAATAAGTGTTGGCAAGAACAGGCATATCGCCGGGACGAGAATATCTTGAGAAAGTGAGTCAGAAATTTCGTCAATATTGCGCTGTGTTAGGAATAAGTCGCTAAGGCATCAATTTTCCGAAAGAATCTCGGGGTAATCGAGAAACTATGGCTGAAAAGTTCAAAGTGTCGTGGTCTTGGCTAACCCCAGTTTCACCAGTGGCTATTGGCGTGGCTAGACCTCAAAACAAGAGTCTAAGAGCTGCTTGGGGCCTGCAGGACTACTTGCAGTTTTTGTACGTCGAAGCAGGATATAAAGGTGGTTATCCAGTTACTAGTATGTGGATGAATATTCTAGGTGTGGCATTCTCGGACGATTCATTGGCTCCAAAGTGCTATCAAATTGTTTTGACGACAGGCCCCTTTGGGTTTGGTCGCCTTGAAGCCAAAAATAGCTGTGGTAATCACACGCAGTGTCCTTATTGAATAACGGCATTTATATTGATAGCTTGAGAGTCGAGATCTATAGATATCTTATTCCTCGAACAGACTCTTTACTCGAGTGTTTGAACAATGAAAAGTCCCAATATAGAGTCCATCACTGCAGTGGCAGCCAAACTCGTAATCTCACTATTGGTATCGAACGGAGGACTTACTTCGACCACGTCCCCACCGACAATATCTAATCCCTCGAGCCCATCTAGCAAAGTAACGAGCTCTCTCGTCGTCCAGCCGCCGACTTCCATCGTCCCGGTGCCCGGAGCATACGCTGGATCCAACACGTCTATGTCAACAGAAATATAGACTGGAGTATTGCCGAGTGACTTTTTGAGAGTGCTCAAGATTTCCGGTATCCCCAATTTATCCATGTCCCTTGCAGTGATGGTGTTGAATCCACAATCCTTGTCGTGCTTCCTATCGTAGCCAGGATTAATGTACGGAGCTCTGAGACCTAAATGGAAACATTTGTTCGGATCCAAGTACCCGTTTTCCGCTGCGTAATGAAGAAACGTCCCATGGTTTAAAGACATGTAATCCGTCAAACCACCACCAAGCACTTTGGGATCCCATGTGTCGATATGGCTATCGAAATGTAAAACGGCCAACTTTCCATATTTCTCGTAAGCTGACCGGAGCGCCATCAACGATACCGTATGATCACCGCCCATAGTGAGCACTTTGGTATAAGGAATCAGACGAGCTCCTGTTGTCGTATGATTGTGGATGGCGCGTTGGCCACGGTACAATTGGTTGAGGGCTATACGATTATCGAAGGGAGTCATGGGAACGTCGCCACAGTCAACTATCGATAAGTTATGTGAAGCCGGATCATATGGGTTGACGTCGCCTAACTTAGATCCTGGGCCGTTTGTTCTTACAGGCGTTACTCCGTCACCAAGTCTCCTTGCCCCCAGGCGAATTGCCTCGGGTCCAAACCTTGCTCCCGGTCTGTACGATGTCCCCGTATCGAAGGGAGCACCAACAATGGCAATATCGATGGGGTTCTCATAAAGCGCCGAGCTGTAACAGTCCATAGTGGGAAATCCGGCAAATGTTAAAATTCCGCCAAATAAGTTACCACCATAAGAGAGATCCTCTGTATCATCGTCATGGGGTAAACGGAGCTTATCTCTCAGACGTAAATAGCCTGAATGCGCAGCAGAACGCACGTTTTTCTCGTGGCTGGCTTTTATTTCATTGAGCAGCAGCAATAATCGATTGGGAGACTCTAAGAGCCGCTCGTAAGAAACGAAAGATGGCTCCAAAGCAGGCTGCGATGGCTCTAGTTCGCCCGTCAGCAAGAGCATAGCCCTGTGGGCTTCAGACAGATCGCTGTGGACAATCTCGCCATAAATCTGATCAATAAGCAGAAGCTGATGGGAGGAGTCCACTATTGGAAGTATACCTCCAAGTGAAAGTTGCGTGTTAAAACTGGTAGATGGTGCACCTACAGCAGCAGACAATACCCAGAAGAGAGCTGCCGTAAACATTCTGCGAACAACAATTGAGGCGTGTAAATGTACTTTAGCTTGAAGCTGAGATTCTTGTGGAGCGGTCGAGAGGAGAAAATTTATAGGCTCTTGCGAATTGAAAGAATGAGTTATGGAAAAAGAGAGTATGCTCCCCGACTGCTTCAGAGCATTACTCCCATCGGTAACGGAATTTGTGGACGGAATAGTTTCCCCACGCGAAACATTGGCAGTTTGCGAGGTGCGAATTCCGTCGCCCAGTGTTAGCGCAATTTCTCTTGCATAGATGCCTTATGCAAATGAAGAGGTCGCGCTCGGGAATCACGCTTACTGACTGAGGCCCGTTTTAAACACCTGTCATCCAACTCCCTTCAGAAGGGGAATTTCCAAGGGCTAGTGGTTAGGATGTGTGAGTGAGCTGTGTGATGAGGCAAACGGTCTAGTGAAATAGTTTTTATGAAATGCTGTTTCTCCTTCACCCATGCTTTCAAATTCGAGGACCTGTACGCGGCTTCCGAGAAACTCAAAAGAGTTAGCACTTTTCCTTCTCCAGTTGAGTTTTTTGATCCAAAGAAGTATCATCGTGAATGCTTAGATGACTGCTTTGAGAGCCAGCGGCTTTTCGTCTCGCGGCCGCTATGGATTTTGAGCATGTTTAGCGGGCTGAAGACACCCTGTGGGCACAACTAGGAAAGACCGCAAACGCGGGCGGCGGTCCAGAGCCACATTCCGACCCAAAAGGAGATTGGCTTCTAAGATGTGTTAAAAAAAATTCAGTTGAGGCTCAGGCCTTCGGTATTGAGGGGAACGAATAGTAATCAATGATCTTTTTCGTCGTATTGCTCAAGAGGATTTGCGGAATGCCTTGCGATCGAAAACGCTCACAGATTCCGAGGGACCTTCGCTTGACCGCGTACAGCGCAACTTCTTGCATAAAAGCTTCAGAACGAGGAAAAAACCAGTGTTTCCTCGTGGGAGACTGCCTCACGGCCAAATAAGTGTGCGCTTATACACTGTCGAGGAATTTTGTAAGCACCACTGAAAAAGCGGTCGATTGTGCTAGCCGCTGGAAAAATGACCCCATTTCCGGCGTTGGTCTCCCTCGGCTTCCAAGCTCTTCCCACTCCCCCATACCGTCATGTCTAAGGACCCTGGCTACTATATGCCAGACGTGGCTCCCTCAGTAGCTCGAAAACTTTCCGCCTTCCCACAGTTTTTTCCCCGATAAAATTGTGTCTTGCGTTTTTCGAAAGCCGCTCTCATACATGTCATTTTGCGGCGCTCCAGGTCTTCTGCTTCTTCCTTCGCTCCGAAGCGTGAGTCGATGGAGCCCATTCGGCCAAGACAATACACACGGCGTGGTCCTATGGACTGGTGTGTGTAATGCCAGCGCTAGACGCCAACGCAGAGGCTTTCCACACTGTCATTGAGTGCAACACCCAATTGGAACGGGAAAAGCCCTCCCGTCCTTGACACATTCAAACGAGGCAGCTGAGCTGGGCTCGAAGCCTTGCTCTCATCTCTTGATTTTTCTTGATCAGTCTCCAGATTTTTCTTGGGCCCTGCTTCCTGGCTTCAGCCGTGTTCGGTGCTGGCTGGATGACCGCAATTCTACCGCCGCGCGCTGTCCGCACAAAGCACCGGTCACCCATGGGTGAGAAAGAAAATTAAAAGTCATGCACGTCACCCATGACGAAAGCAGTAGCCGCTCGATGCGCACTCATACACTCGGCTCGATTTCTGCGCGCATGCCAAACTTTGCTGCTAAGGTTGCTTCCATGCCAGAACCACACTCCAGCCAAACTTGCCCAGCATTTTAGCTTTTGCTTCCTTTTTTTGTTCTCCCCCCACAGGTATTTTGGTGTTTCAGTTCTTCCTTCCTGATTCTTTCTGAGATCCTGATTTCGAGCAACTCTGCTCCCTCTCCAATCTAGGCTCCACCTCAGACAAGCTGTACCACATACTTGCTGCTGCTGCTGCTTCTAAGCCTCAAACACATATTTATTCACCATGTCTTACGATCATCCAAAGGAACATACACCGGGACATCAGGACTACGAAAATCAGCAAGACGGGCCGTTCGCCGAGAAGCCACAGGGCCTGCAAAATTATGATGACGCTTTCAAGATCCAAAAACCAAAGATAAATGATATTGTTTTTGCGATATTCTTTCTTTTAGTGTTGGCTGGGTTTGTGGTGGTTGCTGGAATCACAATCAATGCCATGAGGCAAACGTCGTCTTTCCAAGGAGGCTCGATTTACAACTCGCTGAACTCGTTTACTTTCAACTCCAATACGGCCATTTTATTTGGTTTCGTTGTGGTGATCGCCGTGGTATTGTCGTTCTTGCTCATTTTATTTGCCAGACTTCACGCGAAGTTCTTCATCACTTCTGGTCTTATATTGAACGTGATTCTAGGCTTGGGGACTTGCATCTACTATTTTGTCGAGCACTACTATTCTGCAGCTATTGTTTTCCTCGTTTTCACATTGATTACTGCCTGGTGCTACTGGTCTTGCAGATCGCGAATTCCATTCAGTGCTACGGTGCTTGAGATCACCATCGACGTCATGAAAAGGTATAAGTCGACACTTGTGACGTCGTTTATTGGCATTATCATCTCTGGTGCATTCTCTGCCTTTTTTCTTATGGTCGTGGTTGCCACCTACATCAAATACAACCCAGATGAAAACAATCCAGGATGTGATATTGACGGCGGTTCTTGTTCCAAAAGCAAATTGATCGGTGTGTTGGTTTTTGTGTTTTTCGCCGGCTACTACATTTCCGAAGTCATTAAAAATGTCATCCACGTGACAATTGCCGGGGTTTATGGTACGTGGTACTACTTGGCCAACTCCGACCAAGGTGAGCCAAAGTACCCGGCTCTAGGAGCTTTCAAAAGAGCCATGACCTACTGTTTTGGCTCTATTTGTTTCGGTTCTTTGATTGTATCTATCATTCAATTAATCAGAGGCTTAGTCCAGATTTTGAGGAGTAACGCCTTGGGTGACGGCAACATGTGTGCGGGATGTGGCTATCTCATCTTGGACTTCATTATTGGCATAATCGAATGGATGGTGAGATACTTCAACCATTACGCTTATATCTACATTGCTCTCTACGGGAAAAACTACATCGCATCAGCAAGGGAAACCTTCCAATTAATTCGTTTCAAAGGAATGGACGCTTTGATCAACGACTGTTTCGTGAACACTTCAATTCAACTCTACTCGCTTTTCGTTGCATACGTTGCTGCGCTTTTTGCTTACTTATACTTGAGGTTTACCAAGCCAGCGTACAATGCTGACGGCGGTTACTACACGCCCATCATAGCGTTTACATTCTTGATTGCAGGCCAGATTACGCGTATTTCATTGACTGTCATTGAATCGGGTATCTCAACTTTCTTTGTTGCCTTGGCAAGAGACCCAGAGGTTTTCCAAATGACCAACAGTGACCGCTTCGATGAGATTTTCCGCAATTACCCCCAGGTTCTTCAAAAGATTTTTTCAAAGGATGAACAGCGCCAGATGCTGCAGCAACAGCATCAACTGCAATACTATCAACAACCAGCTCAATATGGACAGTATTGAGTTGCAAAGGCACCACTGGCATCAGACTGATCGCTTCTTGTGTACCAATCTTTCCACACAAAGAAGAATAAATCTGGGAACTTCGGCCACAGACTCCAGGTCGGTCCTGTCACAAAAGTCTGCGTTTCAAGCAATTCTCCATTTTCTCTCTACTTCAAGACTTTATTTTATCAAACGTGCCTCGATTGAGGTATTTCTTTCAGGAGTGGTATAGATACGTTATGTTTGGATTTTTTGGCCTACTTTGTTGACTGATACGGAACTCGAGTTATGGTTGCTTATGGCTCTGGTTATATAACAATCCAATCTATTTAAATTGATGTAGAGCTCTATTTGAGTCAACGGCTGTGAGATATTGCCTATATACCCTTCCCTAGTTATCTGATCGTGTCTGTGGAAGGAATCACGTCCGGTGATGAAAGCGTTGCGGTGTATATCGGGGATAAAGTGGAGCGTTTGCTCTGAAATGAACTTCTTCATAATGCTGCCATCTAACGATACCACTATCGTGAGACGGTTCAGCTCAGGCATTCGAATAGAAATAGTGGGTTGACCATACTCTGGGTATAGTCTTTGCTGCTTACCTGTGCTCACATTTCCCAACATGTAGAAAATCTGCAAGCCCACTCGTCGTCCCGTTCATCTTACGAAACTCGTAGTTTTCGGACAAACTCCAACCGAATCTTTTGTGAGCTACAAGCTCAGGTTGATTTGATAATCCTGATAGTTACCTGAAACTTGACTCGCAGCTTCGAGCATGGCATCGAAAGTAAACTTCATTCTGTATACTTCGCCGTCAATGAGCGCAGAGTTCATGCCATAGGTTCTCAATGTATCAACAAGTGTGATCAATTTCTCGAAACGAGAACATAGGCAACGTACTCTATAAGGAAATTCAGGCAAGCTGATCTCTGCCATGCCATTCTCGCCGTAAAGAAGAAGCAAGGCAATTTTTAAAGATGTGAGATCAAGTATCAAATGTGCCATTTTGGTTTCTCTGCCGAGAGCTTCTTGATTTAGTCCGTTAGTGTTATCACTGAATTTCATGCGTGTTTTCCGCCTGAATGCCACGTAATGCTCCATCATTCTGAGAATATACGAGATTCTCGCCCACTGGTCCGAGATTTCAAAGTAGTAGAAATTGCCTGCCTGGCTCATGTCTCGTATTTGTATCTGCGTAAGTAA
Source organism: Metschnikowia anglica (assembly GCA_030573055.1). Taxonomy (NCBI): domain Eukaryota; kingdom Fungi; phylum Ascomycota; class Pichiomycetes; order Serinales; family Metschnikowiaceae; genus Metschnikowia; species Metschnikowia anglica. The sequence continues at coordinate 136,575 of JAJMCP010000017.1, forward strand.
GAAGCCGGCTTTGAATTTATGATAAATGGCTTCAAATGACTGGTGGTCAAACCCGACAGCTGACGTGAACTTTCTCAACTCGCGAGTATATTGTTGGATCTTTCCGTATAATTCTATGCCCAAGTTCATATCTTCTGGAAACACTGCCTCGGCATCTGAGAAGAGATGAGCTGTCGGGGACCACCCAACGTCGACATCATCCTCTTGTCTTTTTACTGTCTCACTCCATACATGACTTGTGAAAGATTCGTCTGGGGACGCGCTCACTGTATCTGGCTTTGCAAAGGCTATGCCAAAAGGTCCAAGTTGATTTCTGGTGAGAGCCGCAAACGATACTGAGGGCAAGCCTGCGATGAGAGCAAGTTTCATTCTTGTCCGGATATTTCAGTTGACTTGTTCTTCTGGAATGACTAAGCACTGAAGCTGAACAAAACTTCATGGAAGTTCCTCTCACGGCAAAAAAACACAACAACTTGACTGACAGGCCTCATTTCGAGAGCTCTCGAGCAGAATAATAAATGTGCTGCTGCCCATGCATGATTGCCAAGAATACAATTGGCATGTATTGCGTGAGTTTTTCCCGTTGTGCGAGGAAATTTTGACTCCAATAAAACTGAAACTAGAAGCCTGTCTAGGAATCGACTATGTTTGGCTTTGTGCCTTCATACTATGCTCAAATTCCGAGAGTTCATTGTTCGGACCTGGTCAGATAATTTTCTCGTGCTGTATTGCCCGCTTTGCCCGTGAGACAACTTGCCTGTCAAAATTGCGTACCATAATCTTATGTCGCTCTGGAAAATTCTCGATTATTGCAGCCCAATCTATTCCGAAAGGGGTATCAACTCAATAATAATTCGATGCCGTGGAAAGTAAGTATTTCCTGGTTAGTTGTCGGCCGCCTCTGTCGGCAGGTGTTTCAGGCGACTTTCCGAATTGTTCTCCCACTGAGCTGCAATCCAAACTCAGGATATCAAGAGAGATCATCAATTGACTTTAGACAATTTAAACAGAAACAGAGAAGAGCTGGGAAACCAGGGAAGTTGAGAAATCGTGGAATTACTCAGTGGCTTTATTCCAAACATAAACGCTCTACTGGCAATCGGCCCGGAGCCGCTTTTGAACGTCCCACTCAAAAACAATCCCCACCGCAAGGCCAAAAATTAGAATGGGAACTGTTGGTCTCCGTTGCTGTCCTCTAGAACAATGTGCTTGTAAAACACAAGCCAGTCCGCGTCGTTCTTTGTTCTCCAGCGAGCTTTTCCACGGTGTGTTCAAGCACCAAAATCCTCAGGTGAAGTGGGAGTCCATATTGAAGGCAGGGTGAAAATCGAAACCAGTCTTTGGTCTGTGTATCATGCACATTGCCATCATCCTCGTGGACACCCTTGTCGCATCAACCGACAAAGCACTTTCCCTGATAGTTTCATATGCTGTCAGATCCAAGTATCGAAAGAACGTGTACGTGAAGGAATGGCACCGGAAACGTTTTCTTTCTCCGTGCCTCGTGCCATAGCACCCAGTATCGCCGGTGAGGCTACGCCCGCACTCTCTTTTGTTAGTGCGCGCATCTGATCCCCGGCAGCCTGTGGGGAAGTCTTGCGGGACCAATGTACTTTGCTATTATCGGATTTTGTGAAGAAACAAATCTACTTCGCGCGAAGCGGCAGCAGGATGTAGGCCGCTAGCCCCAAATAAAATTACATCCTCCCTTTTTCTCGATTTTGTTTGTGCCCGTATTCACCTACTTCGTGCGGTGACGGGCTTCTCCGCGTGGACTGCTCCTCCGCAGTGGCGCGCCATATCTCTACTCCGCTAGGTGCGTAGGCAGTACTTCGGCTTGCACCACTACCGGCGAATATTCACCGCCTGGAATCCTCCCCGAAACACCAGCCAGATCAACTGAGGTCTTTGCAAACAAACTCGCTTGTAATCCCGCCGCATACACAAATCATGCTCACTCTATTAATTGGCGACCTTTTCATCCCTGACCGGGTCATTGGGATTCCTTCCAAATTCCGCAAGCTCCTATCGCCCAACGCACCAGCAGTGCCGTCCAATGCCAAAATCTCACAGGTTTGTTGCTTGGGCAACATCACACAATCTGCTTCCACATTGAGGTTTCTTCATGAACTCTCTCCGTTTTTCAATGCTGTCAGGGGAGAGTTTGATGATGTGAATATCGTCAGCCAGCAGCTAGCTTTGCTCGAGGGGAAATCCGAGGCTACTCTACCTTTCTACAGAGTTGTCACTGCAGGAGATTTTCGAATTGGGTTCACTTCTGGGTACCAGATTGTGCCGCGGAACGACCCGTTGCTGCTCCTTGCTTTTGCCCGAGAAATCGACGTCGATATCTTGGTCTGGGGAGGCACCCACCGTGTTGAGGCGTACACTCTTGACGGAAAGTTCTTCATTAATCCTGGCAGTGCTTCAGGCGCGTTCAGCATGAACTGGCCCGATTTGGACGATGATGATGAAGAGGACGATGAAGATGGCGATGAATACGACGATGAATATGGCGATAATTTTGATCATCATGATGGGATTGATAAGGATCAGGCTGCAGTGTCAAAAGCCGGCCTTGAGCAGGGTCAAAATGCCTCTGAAAACCGTGAAGAGCTAATAACCGAGACAAAAGCACAAAAGACGGAGGAAGAAAAAGAAAAGGAAAAAAAAAGAGAAGAGGGCGGAGTCGAAAAAAATGGGGAATCTGCTATCGACGACGAGCCAGAGTTTGACCCTACCCATTTATCGTCGAGCATTCCGTCATTTTGTCTTTTGGACACAAACACTTCCAGATGCACGCTTTACATATATACATACATCAACGGAGAGGTGAAGGTCGACAAGGTGTTGTACCTGAAAGAGTAACAAAGGTTTCATTGATTTGTGGAAAAAAAGCAGAAGTCGCTGATGGTCTCTACTCGATGCTCGTGAGTCCCAAGTGCTTCTCACACGTTTCGTTTCATCAGATATATCAATGCCATGAGCAATTTATTATTTATTGAGATTGTCGAGGCGTGTATGCGATTGTGTCCTTTTTCTTGTGGGTTCAGCTCTTTTGTCACAAAATGCGCAAAGGGCTCAGAAACAGAGAAAGTAGACGCAGTAAAATTGGAAGGAAGCTCTCATTATGTTCAAGGTTTGGTTCGCAGACAACAACTCCAACGTATGGTGGGTGATATACAAGCATCACGAGCATCACGCTTGAACGGATGAGTAATGCAAGACAAACTCCTTGCGGATTTTCTCCCAGTTGTGCGGGTCGAAGAATACGTATACTCCGCGTTCCACGTCCGGACTTATGAGAACGGGCTCGACATTGCTATCTTTCGTCAACCAGACTTGAATGTCTCTGTGGTATCTCCAGTTTCTTGCTACTAGTTCGCGAGCGGCATATTCCTGGAGAGTGTCTCTCGGTTTCGTGTAGAAGATATAGAAAAGGGTTTCATCCAGAAAGGACAGAATTTTAGTATCGCAAGGCTCGGGCTTCGGGACAATGTTTTTCTGTAGGATTACGTCCGGAAGTGTGAAGTACGGTTCAACCTCTGACCTCGAGGTTTCCTGCCACGGGGATGCTAGCGTTTTCAAGATCTCCGCGTCGTCAGACAAATCGAGTCCCATGAGACCCAAGTTCTGGCCTATGGCGAAAGTGGCCTGCTCGTTTTCCTCGATCTTCACGAGCGACATGAGACCGTTCAACCCGAACTTCGCAAGAGGCGGCACTTCTGCAACAGCCGTAGTCAGATTGCTTATATTGGACGAGTTCTTAGGGTCCAATGCACTGTTTTGATTGGTTATATTGCTGTTGGACGAGCTCTGTAGACCCGGAGGAAGCACCGACGACATCTTGATCAACTTCCGCAAGTTTTTTTTGAAATTAATGAATGGTCCTCGATACTGAGAGTTGGGGCTTCGTGGAAAATGGCAGTATACGGCAGGCAAGATCCCTAGAGGGGTGAATGGGTCCTTGTGAAAGTCTGTTCTATAGACGTAGCTAGGACTCTTTTTGGAACGATATATGGGCGGCGCACGCCGCAGCGAGCCTCAGAGATCACGTGGACGGACAGGCCTCACAATGAGCTGTGGATATAGAGTGGAACAAAATTGAGTGGGGATCGATTTGTCTCGAGGATGAAAAATTCAGTCTATTGATGTGACCGTGTAGCTGTCTCTGGCGGTCCTCAAGGGAATGGTGGAGGCAAGAAAGCAAAAAAAAAAGTTCAAACGGAACGTGTGCCAGTGTCAGAGCGATTCAAGCAGTTTTCTCCTGGCTGAGCCACCGCAAAAAACGTTCGTGAAGAACGTGAAGATGTAAAAGTGTTAACAATAATTCCGCTTCCCGGAACTGTGGTACATACAAGCTAACGTGATATCAGCTTCTCACGCAAGTTCCCGTTTCCCCAAAGTTCCACAAAGCTATTGGAACCTCACAGCCGCATCTTTCAGCCAAGTCTTACATGGCACCGAATGGCGATTTCACGCGTACTGTGAGAGGGCCACGCGGAGGGATCGATTCGAAGTGAGGTCCCCAAGCTTCTGAAGAATTTGAGTTGCATTTTCCTCTGCGGAAATAGGCCCCGTTCACATGATCGAGAGAATGGGTCCTTATTTCTGGTTCCTCGAAAAGTTTGTGGAATAATTTCCACCTGCAATATTCCGTTGCAGTGAGGCTTTCAGGCCCGAGCCTTTCTCAGTGGTGCACTGCGGAGGTGTCCAGAGACTCACCTGTGACACTCATGCACACGAAAATGAGATGGACGATTCCGGTAGCATGTAGACACAGAGATATGCGCAAGCAGGCTGAATTGGGCAGAAAACCCTTTTCCCTTCTTGCCGCAGAGCGACGGACGACAGGTGATTGCCAAGTTCTGCCCACATTGTGCTTAGGCTCAGTTCGCGCGAAAACAAGAAGTACCGGGCCACCTGGCGAAAAGAGCAGTTCGAGAGAGATAAGCGTGGATCAAAGATTAGAGCAGCGAAAACAAAGCAGATGATTGCATCGCGAAATTTTGGGTTCTTTTCGTGAATTTCACAAGACGCCATCACGGACGCCCCTGACAGAGGTGCTTTTTTTCATTTTGCGCTGGCTCAAACGCGGTTCCTCTGATGCCATATTTATTCCTCGTGGGAAATGACAGAGGGAGGCTGCTCGGCTTTAGAGCGAAAACGGTAACTGCACTCGACTCCAGTGAGTTCTGCTCGGACATCGAGCGGCCTATTCCAGCTCTCGGGAAAGTTTAAACGGCAACATGAAATTGCGGAAGCGGGGGGGAAAAATGTCATGCTGTAAATGAAACGGATGACCAACATGAAATCGGCGCATTTCCCCAGACAAACCATTCATTCCGAAAAGTGTGAACAAAAAGGAAAGTGGCAAAATTCAAGGTCGAGTGAATATGGGAAACTTGACTATCAAGCCCCCACCGCGAACGTCCGTTAGAGTTACCCTCGGAACAAACTTAAAACAGTATCCTTCCGCGCGGTTGAGAGCGCAGATATCCTTTCCCCCATGGGCAGCCAGTACAATACGAGATAAAAAGGACAAGCATCCTCGAGACAATAAGCGCAAAGCACTTTTTTTTTCCTTCTCCTGGCTCGTTCGGGATAGCAGTATCTCTCTTTTCAGGTTTCACAAATCGACAACACACTTCACACTCAACATGACCAGACTACCGTTTTCCCGTAAACAGCGAGACAGGTTAGAAAGACGCTTTTCCTCAGCCCATGGGGAACGGAGGACCAGGTCCCTTTTCTCGCGCCGAGGCGATGGCGACGGTGACAACGACAGCTCCTTCAGCGACGGTTTGGGCGTCGGCATCGGCTCCAGAGACACCAGCATGTTTCGCACTTCCAGTTCCGGAGAAGGTCTGCGCGGCCCCGGAGATGTCATGGTGCGTGAGAGCCCGGGCCAAGTGTACATTGGCAACATCAGCAGCCCGTCGAGCTCGCAGTCATCGATGATCTCCTTCTGGGAGCCCACGTGGCAGAACGAACCCAGCGAATACGACGAGTACACAAATAGCAACACGTTGGACGCAGACAGCGGCCGCCGTCTACATATGTTGCAAACGTCGATGTGCAACCCTGACCTATCGCCGTCGGTCAGATCAATTCTTGCGACTGCGTACAGACAGTTTGAGAAGCAAAGTACTCGCACGCTGGAGACTCTTCCTCCATACACTCACGACTGCAAGCCGCCGCCTTATCTGGTGCGCTGAGCTGCTTGGCGTGAGGAGGTTCATTATTATAATTGTTAGGTTTATAGAAGGGTGGTTCACGGTTCTGTTTCTTGGAGAAAAAAACAACACGTATATTTTATTTAGTAAGAATCAATCGCAAGAATGCTTACAACGCAAAATGGACTCCAGTTGCTGGTCTGCCCAAACCCCATCTCGTGTTCCTGCACCGTGAGCCACGAAAGATGTTCGATGCCATGGGAAGAACATTACACTGGCCAACGCCTCAGCTACTGCCCAGTTCTTCCCGATCCTTGTCTTTTCTCTCTTGTTCATGGCCACGAATACTATGAAGGCAACCAGATTCCACCCTAACATAATCGTCACGGGGACGCCCGGCTGCGGGAAGACGTCGCACGCAGAAGCTTTGGTTTCTCATCTCAAAGCACCATACAAGCACTATAACATCAGTGACTTGGCCAAGGAAAGAAAGTGCTTTGAGTCCTACGATGAGGAGTTCGACAGCCATGTTGTCGACGAAGACAAGCTCTTGGACTCCCTTGAGCCGGACTTGCGTGAAGGTGGCGCTATAGTTGATTGGCACTGTTGTGACATTTTCCCTGAAAGATTGATCGATTTGGTGGTGGTGCTCAAGACAGATACCGACACTTTGCACGAAAGATTGTCAAAGAGAGGGTACAAAGACAACAAGATTCAAGAAAATCTAGACTGCGAGATCATGGAGGTTGTTTGGCAAGATGCTGCAGGTGCTTACATCCCCGAGATAGTCATTCCTTTACTGTCCAATACTGTCGAGGACATGGAGGAGAACGCGGACCGTATTTCGGCCTGGGTGGGTAACTGGGTGAACGATCACGCTGAAGGCGTGACGAACGAGTTGGATCCAAGCTTGGCTGCTGGTGAAGAGAGCGACGGGTCCGAGTAAATCGATCCAGGCAAACTGGCTTGTTTGTGAAAATGCACAGCTAACCAAGCCCATTGAATCTCTGCATTCAGGACCGTTGTTTCAAACGCTTTACCGGATAAGCACCGTTTTGGTGTCAAGCATGAGCGATGGGATGCACCCGGGACTTACCGTACAACAATCGCTTGTATTTCCCCAAAAGCACGATTGTCGAAACTCGTGAGGAAAGAGTAAGCTTTGACATATTAGATTTTAATTCACGTTCTTTCCGTATGCACAAAGAAAGAGATGAAAACATCACATTCAAGCCATGACTGTGACTCCGATTATTCTGTATTGCGCTGATATATACACCATCAATCTTCCCGAGATTAATCAGCGTGAAAGAAAAACAAACAAATCCCAAAACGCCATTAGAGACTATAAAACTTGCTCTAAAGATTCAAGGCCGCTAGGCAGACATCATCAAGCCAACTCTTGCAACGTAATAGAGTACAAACAACGCCAAGATCAACAACATCACATTGAATCCCTTTTGGTAGGCAAAGTACTGCCACGTGTTTTTGATCTTAGCCAAGTTATGCTGCTGTAACTCGTTCACACACTTGGCGTTTTGCTCGAAAATGTACATAGACTCATCGATGATTTCGAGCTTCTGAGCCTCCGTCAAATGATTCCGCGTCAGCAACTCGTAGTCGCGCTTGTATAAGAGTCTAAAGTTATCCTCATCCGGCACATCAAATTTGAAAAAGTTTGTGCCTAGCTTCACAATCTCTTCGTGCTTTAATCCGTCTTTATGTGGAAAAAGACCAGTGGCACGGCTCACTGAAGATCTCATGACACGGCCGCCAGCGAAAAGCGCCAAGTACATCACGTGCAAGTAGGCCAATAAGATGTATGGTTTCTCCTTCACGACAGCCTTGATGTGGTTGACAAACTCGATCTGAGCAGGCATCATTGGAGTCAAGAACTTGCTCTTGTCATCATCGTAGTAAAACATCAAGTCCTGCTGCCCACGGCTTTTTCTTGCCATTTCAGGCTTCCACACTTTCTTCAAAGTCTCGCTCCATTCGCTATCAGGCTTCTCCAATTCCTCGAAAAGACAATCTTCGACGGTAGCGAACACGTGATAAAAGCTTTGCAAACCCTGTCTGTAAACCTTGTAATTTCTTAGAGCAATGGCGAACTTCAATGTGACCAACTTGTCGATTTTGTTGTGAAGGGCACGGGTCTCCATGTTGATTCTGTTGGCCAAGGCGCCAATGTCGGTCTTGTGAGGAATAATCTCGTGCTGAGATAATTTGGTAGTAGCGCCGATGGTCTCTACTTGGGGAGTCATTCTTTAAATTTTGGGGGATATTTCTTGGAGAATAATAAGGTCCAGTCTGGGTCTATGAAAGGAAATAACAGTTTTGGTGATGCGGGAGTTGCGGGTATAATGTGTGGGAGTAGGGAAAAAACAAATTTGGTAAAATGTGGTTCACCAGAATACAAGACCCTGGGACCGGATCGGCTTTATAAGAGGGATCCAGGACCGATAAGTCCGTTTTTTTCCTCCCACAAGTCTTCGCATTTATCGGCTGGCGCTATTGTTGGCACACGCGTGCGTGGGGCAAGACGGAGAAGTCGCTGCCCCGGTCCTGCTCTTTTGTGCCACGTGATCGTCGCTCCGCAAATTTCAATCTTAGGGACGGTACAGGAGCGTACGTACATCACCGTAGTATGAATGATTGGTAGTCTTATGAGGCAGTATATTGGGAGGTCGTCAACTTGATTGGGTCACAGGGACGGGTCCGGTAGAGAGCTTTGACTATTAGGTTCTCCATCGGCATTCTTATTCGGCCCATCGTCCGATCCGGATTCAGGGCCCTTTCGTTTCCCATGAATTTGATCATTGTCGAACGCGCAGTCATCAACCCTCGCATATATTCCATTGTTTCGGTCCAGCTCACGGCGTTTCTCCATTCGCTCATTTCTTTCCGTGTATCTCTTTCCCTTATGAAGACGAGTAGAATGGCATTCTTTTGTGCCTGTTTTATATCGGAGGCCGTGGTGACCACTTTGTGTTCACTCGTGTCGAAACAGAACAATGTCGCCATTGTCGTATTGGTTCAATCTCAAAAGACCAATTATCTGCCGTTCCTTGTCTTTCTTGTGGGATGTGAATCCCCGTTCGACATGAGTAGAGCCTTTCGAGCAGCCTGATTCGTGTTAATTGACTCGATCACCTCATTTGTCTCCCGAAACTCTGCGGAAGCCCCAGTGTCAACCAACTCAATATTCGACCTACGTCAGCTCAGCAATATGTCACTTCCAAACTCATACCAAGCGTGCTGGTATCATCAAAGAGCCAGGCCAAATGAAACTATTAGTTTCTGTAGTTTATTCTCACCACTTTCGTTACAGGCCCGTGAACCATGGGCGTCCTCCGACAGCTTCTGGCTCAACTCATAAGCTTGTTCGCATGGAGGAAACGTTCGTGCTCCTGATAAGTTCCGGATATTGTTGAGTAGTGTTTGGCATGGCATTTTTGTCCTTGTCGTTTCTGGCCAATGCACACGCTGCTGTTGCAGTCTTGAGGATGATAGAGACGAAGTCTGGGAAGCGGCCAAAAAGATGAGAGTTCGAGTCAGATGTGACTTGTCAACACTCAGGAACCTTTTTTGTTCACCGCTAAGAGCTAGAAGCCCGTGAAACAGGAACCACAGGCGGAACCAATGATCTGAGGTGCGAGCACGTTGCAGTTCTCGTTCGCTCGATATCTCCCAACGATGCATGAATCGAGGCGGCAAAAGCACCACCTTGTCATATGTTGGTTGATGAAAACAACATGTTTCCTGGGAGAACCCATAGCATTGATTGATTTTCCACAATTGATTTCCACAATCGCAAACTCTGGCCCCAAGCATTCTACTGTCTTAGCCCGCTCTTGGTTTCCCAGATACAGTGCGAACTGCTTACAGAACTCGAACCATGGCAACCCTCTTGTCTTTCTTTCCCAATTGAATTTGCACACAAACTTGTTGTCCTGGGCGCTCGCAATTGCAGCTGCTTTTGACCGTGATGTCGCGTTGTCGAGGGCATCGAATAGGGCTCCAGGGGCGTTCGTCACTACACAACAGCGTCAAATACTCTGCCAGAACGCCCTTGAGCACCCACGCCTCGGCCGATTACAGCTCCAATAGGGGTCTGAAATAGCCGCTGGAGACAGAGTTGTTGCGAGTGCCATCTCTCGGTCACTTGCAGCAGATCATGGGCGTGTGAGACCACTACACGTGAAATGTAAGGTCAGCACACCAACTCCGCTTTGAGCAACATTATGAGGCTGAAAAGAGTACGCTGCCGTAAGCAGTTCGCATTGTAGCTGTATAAAGTGTGGACGGCGCTGAGAGATTTCTGCATTCTTCCGACTGAGTGAATCCTTCTCAAAACCACACAGTTGTATGATGCTGCACAAAGCGTTCCCGAACTTTCATCTCACGGACTGCCGTCAATTGGGCTGCTTCGAATTCCGAGATTGACACCTCCGCTCTACTGTTTTGGAGGAGACACAATGTCCGATAGGTAGTTATTCCAAGCCAACGCTGATTCCGTCTCTCTTCAGCTACAAAAAACACAGAAGTACCTTGTGTTCTGCGTGACGCGAATCAGCTGGTTTAGGCTTCGGGTAGCACAGTTGAGACTGAGGGTCGCACTGAGAGAATCAGTCTCACATTCTTCAAATATACACTGGAGGGTCCTCCACAACCGAGAGAAAAGTTCTTTCTCTCAGCCCGTTCTCTACGTGCATACAATGAATTAAAAAACATGCTATATTTCATTTTATCGTATATATCGTTACAAATCTAGTTGAAGAACCAGACAAAAAATTTGCTATACCACTTGGCAGCGGCCAACTTTTGCTGCTTCTCTTCGCGGTCCAATTGCAAAACCTCGGCGTCGACAATCGTTCTGCCGGTGAAAATATCAATTTCGGAAGTCTTGAGGTAGAACTTGTTCCAGCTCTTGGTCCACGTCTTGTGTCCAATGTAGCACATGAGCGTAAAGGGAATGGTGAGGTAGTTCTGGAAGAAGTTGTTGACGTCAGCATCAGACTCAGGGAAAAGTGCAACCCAGAATTGACCAATCAAAATCAAAATGTTGATGACGATGGAGTAGTAGGAACCTATCTCGCCAGTGTAGGATACAAATCCCAACGTCTCTAGTGGAATGTTGTGGTATTTTAAAGCAGCTCTCCATCTCAAGTGGCACAAGCAAAGACAAGGCCAGATAACGACAATAGACAAGGCAACAATGGACAACAACCAGTTGAAGACAACATCCTGTTGGTTGTAAGTGGCAATGAAGGCGAATGCAGCAGCTAAGATGGTGATGAACCATGCTCTAAGAGGACGCCCGGCTTTATCGGTGAAGTCAAACCATTTAGGTGCGTAGCCTTGTTGGGCCAAAGACCTCAATAATCTGGCTGAAGAGTACATGGCAGCGGTGGCGACAGAGGTAACAGAGTTCAAAATCACGGCGTTCATGATGTGAGGGATGACTTTGACGCCGTGCAAGGCGGCGGCCAACACGTAAGGCGAGGCACTGGTGGAGGAACCGCCAGAACCCATGAGTCTGTCGGAAGTACGAGGAACCAAGAGACCCACAAAGATTAAAGAGCCCAAGTAGAAGAAGATGACACGCACAAAGACAAGTCTGATGGCGACTGGCAAAGCGGTTCTTGGGTTGCGGACCTCGCTGACGGATAATGCCAAGAACTCGGTACCTCCCATGGAGAAAGAAGCAGTGGCGAAAACCGTGACCAAGCCTTTAAAACTGGTGAAACATCCGGGGTCTCTCCAGTACTTACCGCCGATGAAGCCACTTGATGAGGCGCCCAAATCTATGCAAAGGGCCATGATGACAAAACCAGTCAATGTAACCAATTTGATAGAGTTCATGACAAACTCGGCCTCGGCGTACCCCTTCACACCAAAGAAGTTGATGGAGCAAATGACAAGGAAGAAAATCATGACGAAAATGTCAGAGTCAATCGTGGTATTCCAGTACTTGATTGTCAACGCAGCAGTGACCAACTCCAAAGAGATGGTTGTAAGCCATTGGAGCAAATAGTTCCAGCCCAATGCAAAGGCCATAGACTCGTCCAAGAATTTTCTGTACCACTCATTGAAGCCTCCTTCCAAATTCGTGTAAGCGACTGTAAGTTCGCCGACGGCGTTCATTGTGCAGACACACATAGCTCCGACAAGAGCATATGCAATTAAAACCGACAAGGGCCCGCCAGTTCTCAACTTGGAGGCGGAACCAACTAGAAGGCCAGTGCCCATACCACTACTAAGGGCAATAACGGCCAAGTGGGCCATTTTCAAGTCTTTTGTTCTGACTTCTTTTTCTTCCTTCCTCTGGAAGGATTCCCAGAAGCCGACCTTTCTGGGCGTCTCATCTGACGAGTATGCTTTGATTTCCGAAATGATGGGCTCGATCCCGCTAGCTTCGCCAGCCTCGTATTTTGCGTTGCCCATTTTATTTATAATGCAAGTTTTTTAGTGGCTTTTAGTGAATGGGAAAGCAAAATCTGTAAAAGAAAATTTGGCGTATGATTTTAGAAGACTCTAGGGTTATGAATGTGCAAACACGCTTCTAAGTAAGTCGATGCCAATTCTTTATGTGTATTTCGATAAAATGCAATTTTAAAGACAGTTGCCAGCAGCAAGAAAAGCAAAAAGCCAGAGTGATAAACAGCAGATACCAAAGCGGAAATAAATGAGTGAAGCGGAGAAAATTGATGACCAAAAAAAAAAGAGTAGCAGGTAGGAGATTGTGTCTTTTTGGAACCTGGGGCAGTTCGAGAGTATTTAAGCTTCGCAAAATGTGCACGCCGCAGAGACTGAGGGAAGGAATTTCTTTTTAGTCGGGTCGTTTCTTACTCTTTTTCCATACAATTTTCATTGCGACCCTCCCAGTCTGACCTCGTGATCTCAGGGTACAAAGGTGACCGCGCGATAAAAGATAACGGTGGAAAATGGGAATCGATTACTGGCCATTGGTTTTCTAGCAGAGGCTGCGCCGTGGTGCCCAAGGCGATTTTCGCGAATAGTTGCAAAATTTGCAGAGAAGACCTGGTCGTATGGGTGCAAACGCCGCGACCGGCCAAAAAATGCCCCTCGGGATATGCAGGCCGTCTAATAGTATGCAGAGTGAGGAACATTTTGCCGTGTCAAGCCCTCACTTTATGCCGCTCCCAGCGGGCCACCACGGGTTTTTTCCCGAGTGTTTCATCCGATGTCTGCCCTCCCGTCATTATTTCTATTTTCTTGTGCCTGCTTTCGGTGGCCTCGCCCCAGCAGAGGTTCTTTCGTAGACAGCAGATGGGTGAAGCGAATGAGTAACCATTTGAATTGAGCAGTGCCGGCGAAGCAGGAGCTTTGAGTCCAGCGTGCTACTCCACACACCGGCCGAGCAAAACCGTTATTTCTTTTCTTCCTCACGCTCTTTTTTTTTTGCTGTCCTCTGAATTCCCCATCTAATTCTGCTCCTTTCGTCGATGACACGATGCATTCCTGTTACGTAATCACGGGCCCATACAGAACAGGGCCAGGGCTGCTAACCACAAGCACGCGAACACAGGCAAGGAAAAAAGAAACGAGAAAATAACAAACAGTGATGACAGCGAGCCTGTGGACTTGACGTGAAGCGCCGGCGCGTTCTGTGTTTCAATTGGTCCTGGGTGCATTCCCCAGAGACAAATGCTCGCCATGAGCTGCTCTAAAAGGTGAGGACTTGGCTGACTGGGAGGCAGCACAGAAAATAATCGCATTTTTTTACTGGCACATGGGCGATGTTCTCGGACTGCCTTTTGTGACCAGCACAGACTCCAGTGCTCTTGGGCCAGTTGCGTTTTGGTGTGCGTTATCAGGACTCCGATAAGATGATCCGGCCAATCTCAGTGGACTGTATGCGTGGGCAAGAAGCAAACTGTATGCGACACACCGTGGATGTCCAAGGGAGCGAGTGCGTTGCTTTTCCTCCTGTTGCCATATACCTTTCCCGACCCAATTCTTTTTTCGCGGCCCGTTGTCGCCGTTGTATCGGAACGTTTGCCGAAGAGCTTGGCCCACGGTGTTTGGGCCTTGCGCGGCACCACCCTGAGGGCGCACTAGCTGAGCAAGGCAATTGGGCGGGCCCGCTACAAGAGCCAAGAACAAAGCGTGAAGGAAAGAGACAGTGTGATTTGTGAAGCGTGCAGAGCAGAACCAAGCAGAGAACGAAGGGGGCCAGGAGGGTCAGAGAATCCATGCACGCTTCTGCTATTTCGAGACGGATGGCTGTTCCTCGCACCGGGCTGCGAGATTGTGGCCCCAAACCACACCCGGGCGTCGCACGGAAGTAGCGCATTGGGCCCATGGCGGCCGCCGCCTGCAGCCTCGACTTCATCCACTTTGTTCATGTAGTCACCCGAGCCCGTGCATTTATTGATGCCACTTCTCGGCTTTTGTGCTTTGGCACGTTTGCACATTAATGCTTTTGCCTCTTTCCGTAGCGGTCTGGGTCTGGATTCGGGCGATCTGCTTCTCTGTGTAATCTTCCTCTGATGCTCCCGGTCAATTTCCCACGCACCGCTCAGAGATCAAGCCAGTGCCACGCGGGCACCACCGCACTATTATCGATCATCTCACACCACCGAAGAACGCCAGGAGACCCGCTGCTAACCTCAAGTCCATTTTCGGTTTTTGGGCAACTTCTCCCAGGAACTGAAAAAAGCCGTTCCTCGAAACTCAGAATTTCGCCGTTTTCCGGTGGGTGTGTCTGCGACAATTACATTTTGCAGAATGGCCATTGGCCGCGCCTGGTCAAAAAAAATACCTCCCCTCTAATGTCCAAAGAGCCTCAGCGCATTCACTTTGCTCTGAAATCTCTTGATTCTCATAGCTGAGGCTGCCAATTCGCCAGCCGAAACAACCGCATCACGTGACGCCGGGCCAACCACTGCTGGGGGCTCAAGTTGCATTACTCAGTATCCATCCATCCATCCCCGTTTTCGACTCCAGATCCCCACCCAAAACCTCCCCCAGAAGAAAGCGATTGGCGCGTTCACACCGACCTCGCCCGCCACCATTAAATGGTTCAAATCTTCAAGTCGTCGCAGTTCTACGATTTCGATTTCAGAGCTACGTCTGTGGCGTACCTAAATCGGTACCCAAATCCATACGCGAAGCATGTGCTCAGTTCAGATACACTTGAATGTTACGTGGACGCCGAAGGTCGTCTCAACACTACGCGATTGGTCGTGAAAAAGGGTCTGTTGCCTGATTTCATCAAGCCTTTTTTGGGCCAGAGCCTCGAATCGTGGGTAATCGAGAAATCCATCATTGATGTTCCCCTGCGCAAAGTGTTGGCTTACTCAGCCAATGTGGACCATCGGAGGTTTGTGAAAGTACAAGAGTATCTCACTTACGACTGCTCCAGCGGACCGACAAACTTGACGGTGAACGTGAGATTCTCGTCCAACTTCTTTGGGTTGAAGAAAAAGATTGAACAGTGGAGTAGGGATAAGTTCACGAAAAACATGCTGAATCTGAGAGAAGGGTTCATGTATGTCATGAATAAATTCAAGGGTGGATATGCGGACCCCACAGCATTAACTGCATAGGCCAAGGGAAGAGCAACAGGCCCTGTGTCGTTTTTTTGGTTCAATTTGCTCTAGTTGAATGTGCTACGAGGGCCACTTTGGGTGCCTTGCACAGACTTGTACATAAATTTGGGATAGTATACGGTAAACAAGAAGGTGTGAGTAAGGAAGACTTTGAAGAAGAAGCATTTTATAAGCCTTTCTTCAGTTTTAGCTTCAATAGGACGCTCTACGAACGGGGATGGTTTTCCAGGCTGTCTTTGGCTCCCAAACTCATACAGCCCTCTGGACGACTGGTCACGTGACACCTGGGCTTGTGCTGAGTTCGATCTTCCAGTTCTGCAACACTGCTTCTACGTTGATTTCTGGCGCAGATTTCACGGATTCTTTGTCCTCGAGCAATGCTGAGCGCTTGTGTGAGCGGTTTTGTTCTCAAGGTGTGTTTTTCTGAGAAGTCCCACGTTCGAGACATCCCCCAGCTCCCCCAAATGGCAGTTTCAGGCAACAAGCATGGTATCGGACTGCATGTCGCCTGGCACTGCTCGTGATAACCACTGCTCCGCGGTGCCAAGCCTGGGGAGGGGCCCGACTTGGGCCCAGCCCACGAACCGTCTCCTGCCCTTGGAATTTCGGAGCCAGAGCACATCGGTTCCTTGGTATTGTTCTTTGGAACCAGGTCTCTGCAGGCACGCCAGAGTTTCACAAAGCTGCTTCCAAGCATATCACTCCCCTCTTCTTTTTCCGGGTGGACGACTCCAATTTCTCGAGCTGCTTATCTCACCTGATTTCCCCACAGCCTCGCAGCGCACGGGTCTTGTGCCGATAAAGACATTGCGCATTAAGCAAACTCAAGGCCTTTTTCAAACCCTCCTGAAACACAACAGGTGATCTGCCCAAGTGACCTTTTCTCTCAGTTTCATCTTTTGTTTCAAGCCACGCCAAACTCAAATTCTTGCTAGCCAGCTCCGCACCTCACTTTTTAAGCCAGTCTGTTGGGTTGCTTTATCTGCTGAGATCTAACGATACTTGCCGGTTCTTGCTCAGCCGAAAATCGCTTCTAACGGCGGGGAAACACGCACAAAAAAGGACAACAACAAGGAGAATGCAGAAGATAATGAAGAGTAGAGAACCCCAAATAATGACAGGCGATTCTGATGCCTCTTCCTTGTGCCTGGAGAGGAAATCGGGAGCATGCAGCTTGGGCCTGACACCATTGAGTCTGCGGAGAACATCTTTCCTTTCACAGACGATGATAGATAACGAGAGCTTCTCTGTCTACGACTCGTACACTTTCTCCCGCGGGCCTTCTTCGTATCATATCATTTCGCTTAAGGAATCGCAAGGCTTTCTTTTCAATCAGGATTTATTTGCCAGCACATATCAGCAACTGAGGACACTAATGCGGGAGAAGCAGTTCCGTGCATTGAGCTCTAAGAAAAGAAGCAAGTCTCATGGCACTGCCTCTCGGTGGCAAGCGCCCCTGAGCCGGCAGCAGCGGCGCCATACTACATACGGTTCCGGCCCCATGCTACATACTATCGGCGATGATTCTGCGGTAGATGAAGGCTCAAGTGACGAAATGTGCATTGATGAGTTTGCTGGGGCTGAGCACTCACAGAGCGATCCGCCTTCTACACTAGGGAAAGCTATGAGTTTTTCTGAGAATACTGATAGTGGGAACAGCAAAGGGAGCAGTGTTGAAAACACCAACATGCACGATGCCAAGGACGAAGAAACAGACAATGACTTTGATGAAGAAAGCGACGGATCCGACCCCCATGACGCCCACGACGCTCCAGACTTCACTCCGATCGGGTCAAACTACGTGCCTGTTATCGACATCTTTGTTGACGATATGGACCATATTCCAGATATTTGAAAACGAGGACAAGCCAGATTCCGAAGCCTTCTCTCTGAAATATCTACTACGGTTTGAAGACACCTCCGAGAACCGACTGAGAGCGGCCTCGAAGCTCTGGTGCAATAGGCGGTGTGCTAACACTGATCCCAAAGCCATAACTTCGAGAAATATTAAAAAAAAAAAGACCGAAAAGGAAGAGGCCGAGAAACACTCCCGACACTATGTCTCTATAGCAAATTTGACTTTCCTGGTTCTCCTTTTTTTCAGCCCCTGAAATGCTTCAATGCTCTTTTCTTTTGGGGGCCTACGCTTGGGCCTTCTGGCCTTTTTTGGGGCCGCGCTGCACACACATACCTTTCCAGCCTCAGTCTGCGCACCATGAAAACGGAGAAAAAAGCACCTCGGGCCACAACCTCGTGAGCCAAACCCACCACTTCACATCAAAGAACAGTTAGAAAGAACCTTGAAACATATTCGGAACCCATAAATAGATCATGTCAGATACAAACCTGCAATTTGAGGCGCTCTCGTTGGAGTTCAGTAAGGCTCAATCGTCGATGAACGAGTTGTTGGAAGCCCGTTCTAAGCTTGAGACTCAGTTTCAGGAAAACAAAATCGTGTTGGAAGAATTTGATTTCATGAATGAAGACTCCAAGATTTACAAGATGACAGGGCCTGTTTTGATGCCGCAGGACTACAATGAGGCGAAGATGAATGTTACCAAACGTATAGAGTTTATTCTGGGCGAGATCAAGAGGGTTGAAGATAAGATCGAGAAATCTCAGAGTGACATGGAGGAGACAAGGACGAAATTGCTTCAAGTGAGAAGTCAGATGGCGGCGTCCTCATAAAGGAAATGGACGCCTGGGCGGATTGTTTTGATCGCTGTATATAAACTTTAATGATATAGGTATGACAAAGACCCTGAGAAACAGGCGGTAGAGCTACAAACTCCCTCATTGGCTATCACCCTACTTGCAATATGATACAAGTGATCAAGTTTGCCTTTCCAAAAAACTCACCCCCGTGCCAACTGGCTCTTGATCAAGTTTGCTATGGAAATTGCATTGAAAACTGACCACTGCTCAACGGAGGTAAATGCAGTTCCCATTGACTTGACAGATGAAACACTGCTGTCAACAAGTTCCCTCGTTTTTTCGAAATCCTTAGAATTGTCTTGAAGCAGAAACAACTCGGACTTCACGTATATTGATGACAACAACAACCTCTTAGTGTACCAAGCCGAATCGTTGGACATATCTCCAGCGTAGAAAGCAACGTCATCGCTTAAGTTATGTAGTTCCTCCAACGACAGAGCCACGTTGTATGGGACTACAAGCTGAGAAAGTGCGCCCGAGAGCTGGCCAATCACGGGGGAGTTGAACAGCAATCTCTTGTTCAAAAGGTAGGCTGCGCGGTCGTACTCATCGCGAATACTGTGGAAAGGCAGTTCCACGTCCAAGACGTGGTCGTAGAGCTTCTGTCTTTGCAATTTGAGCCAGAATAAAACCAACAGATACTCCATTGAATGGCCCGTGGATGCGCTGACAGCGCTCTGAATCGAGTCCAGGTAACCTAAGTCATTGACAGCGGAATCGATAGCTTTGGTCGTGAAGCCAAACCTGGGCACGTGCTCAATAGCTTTTGAAAACAAAACCGCTTCAGGCGACTTGGCGTTGACGATGAGATTCGATGCTGGATGTGAGATGGAATGGTACGCACGGGCACAGGGGCGGATCGCACGGGCTCCTCGAGAAAACATGTTGATTGGAAGGTGACTTGTCTGAACGCACCGTGGTTGTGATCTCGGTATTCTTCTTTTTATTCTGAACGAGAGTCGGCCTTTTAACTGCGCTTACCTTTTGGTTTTAGGATGCTTTCTCCTTAAGATATTCTGGCGTGATCAGGAGTTTCCGAGGCGGTCTCAGCTTGAGCATGCAGGCTGTGTGTTGCGCCCCTGCGAGATCTCGAAGGTGGAGTTTTCGTGCGGTAGATGAGAACCCACTAAAGGATGTTGCAGAAAAATGAATCAAGACAGTAAAGAATTGGGAGGTCATTCCAGACACATTCTAGCGACTATCTTACCCCTCTCCAAACAATTCTTAGCAGTGGTTAGCTGGCTCCTTGCCATGTATTCGGTCGCAGTAGCAGCCGCTGGCGCAATCTGGTCGCCCTGAAGATTCGTGCCTCGTCCAAAATCTGGGGCCGTGGTTCAGCACCGCAAGTTGGGGCCAGGAGGCAGGGCCACTCGACCTGTTCCGCGCCACCAGCACCCCGATTTCCAGGCTCCGCATTTGGAACATACCAATAGACTCGGCACGAGAAATCAAATTCGGCAATTAAAAATGCTTGTATGTATCAATCTGGAAAAGGAGTCTCCCTCTGGTTTTTCTTTGTTTTGTTTGCTAACAAGTAGATCAAACAGTGGGCGGATAACCAGGCGGCCAGACACGTCTTGGACGACGAGGATGAGTATCAGCAAGAACCTTTTGCACCACAGGCACAGGCTAATCTTGAAAGCGCCACGTTATTTGAGCACGTCTTAGTTGTACCAGGCACCATGGCCGTGATTATTCAGACTTTGAAAAAGTCTGTTTGTGGAGGTATAAGTGTTCGATACCCCCAGCTAGAATCCGCGAAATCAACTGTAGATTTCGATGACGAAGAGCAACTTTACACCGCCATAAACATGGAAGCTTCGAGAAAAAAGTACCCAGATACAGACATACCACTTTACAAGCTCTCAGGGACAAGAAATGCAGTCTTGGCGATTGTGGTTCCGCATTTTGCCAACCCAATAGCAGAGAAGGTTGTCGCCAGCCAGATCGCCGAATTGGCGCCGAGTGCAAAAACATGGATTGCGCTAGCTCCATGCCAGCTTAACAACGGCATGTCTATTTGTAAACTAGACCTTTCATCGCGCCTTTTCCCTGGCATTCCATTGCTCCGGCCCCCTCATTTCATCACCGGAGCCAGCGCGGCTCTTGTGTCTGCTTTAAGGGAAAGAGATACGCTTAGCAGTGTGGGTGCTCTTGTATTGAACTCCGAGGGACATCCCGGATTTGAAAAAGTCGATGCAGACTCGATCATGGACGCAGCAACGGGTGTTTTTGGCGAGATTTTCGAAGCAAAAGAAAGGGTAGGTGCCACCAAGAACTTGAGCAGTGTGGTAAGGAAAATCAACTCGTCAAGCACTTCTGGAATGTATCTTTAGCTGCAAAACCGAGATGCTAAACAAATCTTTTATGACGTTGAGTTTCTCATGGACAAAAAACAGTTCCAGAGAACGGAAATTGACGATGAGAAAGGGACCTGGAAGTCGCGGGGCACAATTAAAAAATTAACGAATTGCACGGGGAACCATACGCAATAGTTTATGACCAATGTCAGGAGGTATAGTTTCTGTAACTTCGCCTTTGCGTCGGCCCACGTGCCGTTCTCCAACACGATGGTTCCATAAGTGAAAAAACAGAAGAGGGATATTGGCAGAAAGCAGAACTGGTCAGATAACACCTTCCTCAAAACCTCTACGAACTGCGGATGCTTCGAGTATATCTGTAGAAACCTGTACCACCAACACTGGACAAAAGCCATGACAAACCCCCAGCACATGAACCCAGCCAAACGGTTGAATTGGAAGAATGAGAGCTCGTGCGGCTGTCCCATATCTTCCACGCCAGGCTGTGCTTGGTAGGGTAAGCTTGTGTCCGACCGGAAGTAGCTAAGAAATCGGTCCAAGTTCTCTTCGTCGACTTCAGAGTCGTCACTGCCCATGTCATTCTCATCTACGAGATGGTTGTGACTCTGCGGCGAGAGAATTGACCCGACTTGCGTGTCTAGTGTTGCTGGATTGTAGGGATCGTAAGTGACCAGAAGAGAGAACGACAAAAGCGGTGCTTGAGCACTGAAATTCAAGATCGACTGTGCCAACGTCTCCGAAATACCATAAAGAACCAAGTTAGTTACTATGATGGTCACAAGCGAGTTTTTCATGTACAATTCCTTGTACTTCGTCGTGAGCTTCGCTAGAAAGAAGCCCAAGATCGCCACTATGCATAGATTCAACACGGGGATGTTGTGTATTCTAGCAGCATTTATGACATTGTATAGCTGCCTCTTCCAAGTGAATCTGACAAAGCGTGGATGCTCAAGGTCGTCGGGCAATTGCACCATCGAATGTGGTTTACGGGGGCGGGGGTCCTTTCAATTTTTATGTTCTTCTGTGGGGCCAGGTTCACTATGTGGCGTTATCTGATGGCCCTGGGAAAGCGAGCGGCCGCATGCGCGCGGGGCCGAATTTGGCTGTGTGGCGGGGCCGCTCTTTTAATTTGGGGCCATCAAAGGTAAAGTTAGAGTCCGCTTTTGATATCGTATGCTTTAGAAACTAGTTGTTTTCAGAGACTCGAGTTCCCAGAGGCCTGGTTTCATCTACTATTGTCAAAATACGCTATCGGCAATTTTTGCTGTCGTGGAGCACCTGTCTCAAATTATCTGTCATTGAAAGTGACGGGTGCAAACTATGAGGCGCCGTGGGAGTGGTTAGAAATTAGACGTGACAAGGTGTGGATGGCAAACACGGGAAGATCATCGCTATTCTCTAAGCAGGGAAGTGAAGCCTCAGCCTCTTTTCCAACGGAAGAAGTTTCAGCAAGAAAGCTTGCTAATATGTTCGCTGAGTTTGTATGAGTTGAGAATTAAACTGGTTAGATCACCCGTAAGAGCCATTCAACCGGGGCAGCTGGAGACGTCAGTATACTCCTGTTCTTTGGTGTAGCGCTTTCAATTGGGCAGTTGGCTTTTTTTGATTTGCCATCTTTCCTAGCACTTGGATACCCGAGTTTTCTGGAACTCAATTCACATCTTTTTTTTTCGGGACACGCTTGATAGGAAAGGCAATGATTACTCCTTCTTTCTTGGTCACGGGATTGTGCTGTTTCTGATTTTTTTGGGCGGGTCTGACAAGGCTTTTCAGCTTTGTGTTGCCAAAAAGACAGAGTCTTCTGGTACTCATTCCAGCAACTGATCGGTTTCAACTCTCAAGTCGTTGCTCGTTCGGGGCACCGAGATGCTCTCTTCTGGCCTCCATTACATCTCCAAACAGCTCGTCAGATGACAACCTTGAATGCAGAGAGTCTTGGGACTACAGCTGCGCTAACAGAAATTTTCCTTGGAGTGGATGCACGGGGTTTTCGCTGGGCTGTATTGGTGGCCCTGTTATCGGCTCAGTAGTTCCTGCCTTCGTTCGAACGGGCCGCCCAACAATTGGCTTCACAGCTCCTGCCCTTATTTGTCTGTGTTGATTTGAGAGATCACGAGGTCTCTTCGGCTGTAGTTTTCTGTCATTGTGACTAGTTTTCTTGATCAATGACCGAGGACTTGCACTTCGTCCAGACGTTCCAGAGGGAGTATTTCACCTAGATAGATCATGGTATCCATCCGGCTGAACACTTCAAGAGGCCCAAAATACTTGCCCTTCTTGATCCTGGATCTCAAGTACGCGTCGGCCAAATTGTTGATGAAGAACTCCTTGATCAATTGCGGACTCACGCGGAATTTGCAGAACTCGTTTTCGTCGTGGATGTTTTGAAACTTCAACTTATACTGATCGATACTGCCAGCTTGCTTGGTCTCGATCCAGTCGGTGATAACGTCTCTCTTATCGTACATGAGATCGAAAGGTTTCGAGAACCAATGCTTGAATCTGGGGTAATTCTTGAAGGGCGGCTGGAGTTAAGCGGCGCTCTTCGCGAATCCAATCAAGTTGTGAAGACAAAACGAAGCTTGCTCCTCCTGAGTCTTTAGCTCTAGCGATTCAAGTTTGTCTTCCATTTGACTTAGCTGTATTTTGGCCGCATATTCAAGCAGGCTTCTCTCTTCACCGCTCGTATCTAGCGGACACTCGGTATCTCCGAGAGTAAATCGATACTTCTAGGCATCCTCTGCTGCTCTGTGCTTGTCAAACGGCACCAGTCTGATCATCATTCTACGGCTATCTTCAAGTACCGGCTGAACTTGCTCATCTTCGTATGCTTCCTGGTCGTCGTACACTGTCCGGGGTCCAGACTGTTGTCGACCTTCCCAAGCAGGCTGAGTCTCAAAATCAGGTTTTGAGTCATGCCCTCGTGGGAAATCGTGAGCTGCCGGAAAGACAACTCCCGTTCCTATATCATGCGCTTTTGGAAAATATGAAGGTGGTCCAAGAATGAGTCCGTCTGAGTTTGTTTCAATCATATTATTTGCAGACTGCTCTAGGGCAGTCTGTTCTGGCGTATTTGCCGGCGTTTCCTCCAGTGAGCAAAATCTCTCTTTCACCACACCTTGCTTGATCAATTGCTGTGCAAGTCTAATGATGTCTTGGAAGGTTTTGTGGCTGCCTTGTAGGAGAAATTTGCGCAAGTCGACGTTTTTCAAGTTCTGGTCAAAAATCTCTTTCATTTCATTCCCGCTGACAAAAACTTCAAGCCTCTCACTCTCCTCACGGAGCTTTTCAAATGCAACACAATGGTCATGAAAACTGCCGGTCTGCTCCGTCAAACGCAACTTCTTGAAGAACTGGAGTTTGGCACTGTCTACTAGGATGCACTGTCTGAACCAGGTCTTAAACTCTCCAAAAGTATTGAAAGTGCCATGTTTCGGGGTATCATAATTAGGAGACCGTTTCAGGTTCCAAAGACATACCCTCACTTTTCACGTGTCATTGGAAATTTTTGCAATATCCTTTTTAGACTCCATTCGCTCCAACCAATTCACAACTGCCCCTGCTGGCAGGTTGGATCTTTTATCCTCCATGTTGAGATTGAGCCGGATCATTGAGCCCACATTTCTGCTCGGATTTTCCATCCGGTGATGCGCAATTACTTGGAAAAGTGGATCTATTTGCGGAGATTTTTCGAAGATTACTCTATTTCTTCTTTTTGCCTTGGGTGGATTAATTAATCACTGAGACTCCATGATAGCACATACGCATAGCGCACGCAGGTGCAGCTGGCCAGGCGAGGTTAAGTGCCGCAACGGGCTCCCATTTTCAGTCAGCAGGATGCTTCGAGAAAGAGGGCACTACAGAGTGTTTTGCAAGAAGAGCGAGGTCTCGATGATCCTTTTTTCAAGAGCCTTCGAAGGGCACGAAGGCTGTCAAACAAAAACAAAAGTAAAAAAGAATTACGCTGTCTCTTTTCGTCTGAGCTTTTCGGCCTCCAGTGTCTGCACTCGCGGTGGTGCTGCAGAGCCCCAGGTGGATTCTGCGTGTACTCGTTTAGGCGTGCATATCGGCCAATCCAGCGAGATAATAACCCACGAAGTCGCAGGGATTGGATAAATCAGAAAGGTCTTGTTGATTTGCTAAAAAAGCCCAAATCCCCTCAGGCGTGCTTTTTCCGATGCTATGATGCTCGCACTTTTTACTCTTGTTTGTGATTGAGAGAAATTATACATGAATATCTTTGTGTTTGCGGCTCAAAACTATTTCGTGCCACGCAAGTCTTGTTGGATGCAGGATGCAGGCACAGACTGTGTCGAGCTAAGACTATGATTGTTGTAGACGAGGCAAGTCGTGTGGCCTGCCTGTCGCATTCTGGGAAATGGCCGTATTCAGTTTTTTGGGAAGAGGATGGAAAGTCTTCACTGGCCTTAATTCAACGAAAGGACTTCCGTACATCGGTAACATCACGGTATAAGGCTCAGACAAGAAGTGTTTTTACTACATGCACTACCTCCAAGGTCAAGCATAAACGAGTCTTAGAGGCGCACTTGACGAGAGGACCATGCTAGAGAAAGCCACAATGCACTACTCGAAATGTCATTCATCACCTGACGGAGCTCGCTTATGATTGACAGAATTTTCCCTCTTTCCCGTCTGGGCTCTCAGATTTGGAGACGCTTAAAAGAGGAAGGAGGGAAAGAAAGACAGGAAGTCTAATGGCAGAGTTTCCAAAATGTCCATGGCTTTGTGGCATCTTCGCAACGTGAATATTGTAGTGCGACCATAAAACCCGGCTCACTGAGCGGACGTGGAGATCACTAGTTGATTAGGTAAGCGCTGGAAAACCAGGCTTGAATTTCTCTGTCTCGGCCGCTTTTTCGTGGTCAGACACCGGAAGATTCCCTGATGTCATGGTTAGAACGACTCTCGGTTTGTTTGTGTGCATCCTCCACTGACATGCGAACAACGCACGTTTCATGTCTCAACAAGCGTAGTTGTTGTGTAGCACTCGAGCCATGTTTCTCTTTACTTTTCTTTTTTCCAAGATTCCGATCTCGCCAAAATGCTGTCTTTGCTAAGGACTTTGGGAGTTGCAGCTCCTTGCGTAGAACAGAATCTCCGCATCAGATCCGAAGAGATCCGGTATTTTGAGTGCCTGCTGCCAAACAAATGAACGAAATGAGTTGGCATATGAAGGCAGAGATTCTCTCTTTGATAAGGCGGTGGCTCCGGCCGGCCAGAAGTAGATTTGGAAATCCCGTTGTCAGTTGGTTTCTTTTTACCCGTCCTGGAGCCAGGCGGAATACACTGCCGGGCAGATCTTGTCCCCCACGCTGGATATCTAATGGGTATATCACCCAGATCAAGCAACACCTCGGCCGTTTCAGTGTGTTCTGGAGGAGCTCGAGACTTCGCTGCCCGTTCATTTTACTGGAGCACTGCACCGCTCAAGTTCTCAACGAAACACTCATTGACAAGTTCCGGGCTCACCAGGATTCTACAGCTGCCGTTCTCAACAGAGAATTTGCGATACTGGAAAGGGTGTTTTCGACGGCTTCCGCTTTTTCAAGACCTCGTTAAGCCACGAACTATATCTCTCTTCTGATCCTTGATTCCGTAGGTGTCTTGAACTTCCTGCAATATAATCATTGGTGTTCCGGCTGATGACTCGAGCAGAGCTCCGTGGTGGTCTCTGTTTCTTGAGTTGGGTGTATTGCGGGACTTGTGTGTTGTTGGTTCGCTGGGCTGGACGCATACGGAGAAAGGATTCTCGTCGATACGGCCTCTTCTAATCATTCCTGCCAAACACTCGATTAGCGCATCATAAGTGGTAAACATCTGGTTCAGTAAAAGTCTTTGTCAACATGTGTCTCTCATTTTTGTGAGAAATAAACTGATAATTGTTTGCTCACTAACGGGGTGTAAGCACACATCACTCATCACACAAACTTTCGGGAACATTTGCTCGTACGCACGGAAACTGCCCGTTTGCATCGTACTGATTGGCTCCTGTTCTACGTCTTTATTAGCCACGTCCATACCGACAGCTTTCCCAAGCTAGGCCTGGCTCGATTTTCGCCAATTTGTCAGGTTACGAAGACACGCTGCAATTTATCCCTATCCTCGGTGGTTCTCCAGCCCGCCAAATTAAGCTCGATTCTGCAAAACCAGTGTTCTGCTGCTTTTTCTTCCAGGGAGATCTTAAATCTCCAAAATTCAAAAGAATGTCTAGCTCTTAAGTTCCGACTGATGGTGAGATCTTGGGGTTCTGGAGGGTGGAGCTGAAGACCATGGAATTCTAGCAAGCTACAGTGACTCTTCAGCAGGTCTCCTGGCAGGCTGGCACGAAGCCTAGCGAGGTGTAAGCAAGCGGGGCGACAAGGACTGTTCGCTTTTCAAATGCTTCCAGGGTGACTTTAACTGGCCCTACTCCGAAATTTGGTCTATGCGTTTCACGGCGCCCCGGATGCATGTGTTTCTACGTCCGGGCAGCATAGTACTGGCCACTAGCACCCATGGAACACGGAGCTTTCAATCCCGTTGTTCCTATATCCAGAGATTTATTCTGCCCCTTGACGGCTGGACAGATCGGCAGTTATCTGTTCACTGCCACCTCAGCATATCTTGCTTCAGCCCATCTGAGGAACGAAGCCCTATGCAGTGATAATGACACAGCAGTGGACAGTAACTAGACTGGCAAAACAAGAAGCAAACACAGGGAAACCTGGTTTCAAGAGGGGTATCAGTTACTGTGGGCTCGCTTTCAGCCTACGCGTTTCGGAATCCAGTTTCTGTCACTTCGCTGTCGTGTTGCATTGATCTGTGTCGCTCTCGGGCGTAGCCACCGACACCCACCGAGCCGATGTAGAGACGCAGAGACGCAGAGACTGTCTGGCAGCACGACAGGTTTTGTGCCAATGAGGACTAGTTTTTTTTTTGGGAGGGCCGAAT
Source organism: Metschnikowia anglica (assembly GCA_030573055.1). Lineage (NCBI taxonomy): Eukaryota > Fungi > Ascomycota > Pichiomycetes > Serinales > Metschnikowiaceae > Metschnikowia > Metschnikowia anglica. The sequence continues at coordinate 164,316 of JAJMCP010000017.1, forward strand.
GCACGGAATTCGGAGGCTTTCAATACACGCAAGCAGACAGTCAGATCTGAGAACCTCAAGTTTTCCAAAAGGCAGCTTTTCGTCCGGACTATCTCCTCTTTCCACTGCTCTCAGTCCGTCGATGTGCTTCACGCGAAGGCAGTGGCCGCAACAAATCCACGCCTAGCAGAAAACTTCCCCTACACTGAAAATGATACGTTAACCAAGATCGACGGCTGGGTGGATTCGATCTTGCCGCAAAAAAACACAGCCAACCGGCCCTTCTCTAAAGCTCTCATCAAGCATCCTAGGAAAATAAAACAGGGTTGAAGTAAAGGTCACGTGACTCCCGGTCTCCGCACGTCGCCCAATCAGAAAAAGACATTTCGTAAAGCCAAGAGCACCCAGCTTCACTTCTACAACGAAAAAGCATGTCATACAACAAAGCGTACGAGCCTGTGAGAAGTGATCCAGCTTGTGGGGATTACGAGCTCATTGACGTGGACCCTCATTTCAACAGAGTGGTTTCATATTTCAGGGCCTCGGACTTGGGGATCTGGGCAGCCTCCACCGCTGCTTTCCCACTTTCTTTAATAGCCTGGGAGAGATTGGATCCGGTAGCCGGGTCTTTTAAAAAACCAACCCCTGTGCCAGGAACAGCTTTGAGAGCTGCCACGCTTTTGGGGCTCACTGGTGGATTCTTTGCCGCATACGTGCGCTCCTCGAAGAGATTCTTGGGTTGGTCGGAGAATGCTAGGGAAGTCAAGAAGGACAGATACGAAATTAAGAAATTGTTATCGGAAGAGAAGTTGCCATACCACGAGAACGAGTCTACGTTGGACGACAGAATGAAGGATATTGCCAACAGAAACTCCCAGTACTCTTTTGCTCTCATGGCCGTTTTGCCTTGGTTTAACTTGGCGTACCATCCTTACCACGGAACCGATATCAGAAAATACTACGAGACAAGACCCGGCGAGGAAGAATGGGGCTTCTCCTTGAAGCCATATGAGGAGATCAAAGCGAAATACGCCACGGTCATCGAATAGGTGTGTACGGACTGTAATATACAACATTTGCATTGGAAAATTCGGAAAACCATGGATATTAGGGGGCGGTCTCTAGGGCGGAGCTCAGCATTTGCAAGCAAGCTCAATCTGCTTGACATTGAAACGGTCACGATTGATGACAGAGTAGAAAGATTAAGTTTGGATGAAGTAGGAGTCAGGAAATGGAAGTCATGAAAAACTCGGCAGAACCCATAGAGCTACGCAACAATGGTCCTTTGATGGTGATTTTTGGATTCTGCTTTTCTTGCTGATTCGTGCCTGCCATCCCATCTTCCCATTGCAAGCAGGTCTAAATCGACCGCCTGTTTGCCCTCACGGGTCGGGGCCTCCAAAACGAGTGCTGCGAAAGTCTTGGGGAAGGACAGGAGGCTCTCTTCCCTGGCATCAGATTCTCACCAATGACACAACCTTACAAAAGAGGTCACGAAAAGGAAATTGCATGTGACCAGTCCTGCGAGTATAAGTAGGCGTGAGGATCCGCCTTCGCCAATTTGCACATTTTTTTATCTTGTCTGCCACTCCGCTGTTGCGGCAATCACTCCTGTCCTTTCTCACTCTCTTTCTCGAGCCATCGCTGCCTCCTCTGTGCTTGACCGTGTGCGCATCTTCGCGGTCCCGCACCACTGTTTATTTACAAATATCGTCACCTGTGGTTTGCACCAGTTCCCACATAACTTTCACCACTGACCGAAATCTTCTCTTGCCGACATTCTCATTGTTTCGAGATCCCAAGGCTTCGCAATCAATCATGAGTGAAGACCAAGACTACTCGCTGTTGCCCGTGGAAGAGAAAATCTCCCACAGTATATGGAAGGTGCGTTTGGACGGCTACACAGCTTTGATTTCCCAGTTTGAAAATTCCAGAAATGACTTAGACCCGTGTTTTTCCGCTTTCAACTCGAGGCCAGACACGCTCAAGGCTCTTGTTCTCGACCTGAACGTTGTCGCACAAGAATCGGCAATTTTACTCGTTTGCAAGTACCTTGAATTTGGGTGTCCCGCTGACAGCGCAGCTAGATTGAAAAACTCGGGGATTGTGCTGGCTCTTTGTGAGAAAGGACTATCCTCGAGTAGAGCAGGCACAAAGGCCAAATCTGTTGAAGCCCTTCTACTGCTCGTCGATGTTTCGGGGTCTGCTGACTGGATTGTCGAGCTGATCATCCCATGCCTCGGGAACAGATTGCCAAAACTCGTAGCGGGATGTGTTCACGCGCTCCACCAGCTCGTACAAAACTTCGGCTGTGTGGTGGTGCCTTCAAAACTCATCATTCCATCTTTATCGAAACTTTTCGCTCATGCAGACAAAAATGTAAGAGCAGAAACCACGAAATTGACCGTCGAGCTATACATCTGGCTACGAGACGGGCTTACGCTGCTCTTGTTCCCAAATTTGAAACCTGTGCAGCAGCGTGACTTGACTGCTGAATTCGGTAAAGTTGAGGGTGCCAAGCCAGAGCAGAACAGATTAACAAGAGCCCAAAGGGAAGAGTTGGCTGCCCGCCAGCAAAGTGACGCGGTCCTGGAAACTGCTGATGTGCACATGGACGATGCTTCAAATATCGAAACGGCCCCTGTGTTTGACCCTTACGATATGATGGAACCAGTTGAGGTGTTGGCAAAATTTCCTGGTGACTTATATTCGAGAGCATCTTCGGCAAAATGGAAAGACAGGGTAGAGGTCCTTGAAGAGGTCCAGTTAGTTCTTTCTAAAGCTCCGAAACTTGCTAACGATGACTACACTGATCTTGTTCGCTTGTTTGCCAAATGTTTCAAAGATGCTAATATTCAAGTCGTCCAGCTCGCTGCAAACGGTGTTGAGGCTCTATCTAAAGGTTTGAAAGGCGGGTTCCTGAAGTATCGAGCTCTTGTACTCACGCCTATAATTGAGAGGAGCAAAGAGAAAAAACCAGCTGTTGCCGACGCGCTAGCCAGCGCCTTGGACTCCATTTTCGCATCCTCTTCTCTCCTGGATGTCTTGGACGAAACTCTCGCAGGCATGAAACACAAAACCCCTCAGGTAAAGATCTCGGCCACGAACTATCTTCAACGATGCTTATCACACACGTCCGTGGCCCCCAAAAGCGCCCAGATAGATCAAATTATGCAAGTCGGGGTCAAGTTGCTCACAGATTCACAAGAGCCGATCAGACAGGCAGCCACCGAAATGATCGGAACGCTTATGAAGATCACAGGGGAACGCGAGCTCAAGTCTTCGCTTGAGAACTTAGACGAAAACAGACTAGCGAAAGTCAAAACCGTGTATGCAAACGCTTCTGTGAAAGTATCTGGTGTCGTATCAAGTGCACCTAGTTCTTCACACAGACCAGACTCTGCGCCTAAGACCAGCGTACCACAACCTCGTCTCGGAGGCACGCCGACCCTCAAAAAGCCCTCCACGTCTCAGGCGATTCCTTCAAAACGCCTTGCAACTTCTCCCGCCAAGCGTGCTGATTTGGGTACAAAAGTGCCCGTGAAAAGCTTCACCGGCAGGCTGCTTATTTCGCCGTCAGCTAATGGAACAAACAACGTTCCCAAGCCTCGACCCGAAATCCCTTTGATTCCTCCTTCCGTACAAGAAGAAATCAGAACACTCAAAGAGGAAAACAGGCGTTTGAAAGAAGAAAATGACCTGGGGCTGAAGGCACAGGCCACATTGATGGACGATTTGCATAAATTCAAGCAAGAAAATTCGGATTTGACGGAAAAATTGGATCTGCTCCAAAGGGATAACACCAATGGCAATCTCATGGCAAAGCAGAAAGATACGCAAATTATGCGTCTTACAAGTGATTTGGAGAATGCGAAGTTGAAAATCAAAAGTCTAGAGCAGACAATTGAGATGATGAAGCTTCAGCAATCTACTACACAATCGCAGCCTATACAATCGATACAGCGTGATACGTTTGGGTCGCCTTTCACGTCTCCAGAGCGTTTTTCTCTGTCCGGGTTAGCTCTGACTGGGCTCAGCTCCCGCGTCAATAGACTATCGATTGAAGGTGGTGTCAATTTCCCAAGCAACACAGACTTCCAATCGCGGGGCAATTCTGCGGATGAGCTTGATGCGAGTGGTTTTTCGCGAGGAAGCACTTCTGACAGCTTCGATCATCTGCTGAGGTCCGACATCAAAAGCTCAGGCGATGGAGAAGAGAATTGGAGAAAAGCTACAGAGGTCACCGCCCAGCTCAAGGCTCGAATCGAAAAAATGAAGCAGAGAAATAGACTCTCAAATAGATAGAAGCGGGTCGGGATTTTTGGTGTACTGCAGGTTGATGGCCGGGCTCGGATGGTGAGCATGGGAAAAACTCAAGTATGAGAAAAACCCGAAGCTTGAAGATCTGGCTAGATCAAAGGAAAAAAAAAATTAGACACACACTACGCGATGTCGACCAAGTTGAAAATCCTTGTTCCAGTCAAAAGAGTCATTGACTATGCCATCAAGCCTAGAATCAACAAGGCTGGTACTGGGGTCGAAACAAAGGGTGTCAAGTTCAGCATGAACCCGTTCTGCGACATTGCATTGGAAGAGTCATTAAGAATCAGAGAGGCCAACAAGGGCCTTGTTGAGAAGATTCACGCAGTTTCCATCGGACCAGCCAAGGCCCAGGATATTTTAAGAACTGCACTTGCCAAAGGAGTAGACTCCACGACCTTGATCGATGTTGGGGAAACCGAAGTGGAGCCATTGACTGTGGCCAAGATGTTGCGAAAAGTCATTGAGAAAGAGCAGTCTAACTTGGTTATTTTGGGAAAACAAGCAATCGATGATGATTCCAATCAAACAGGCCAGATATTAGCAGGTCTATTGAATTGGCCACAGGCTACCAATGCATCCAAGGTTGAGATCGACGGTGACAGAGTTAGTGTCACCAGAGAAGTTGACGGTGGTTCCGACACGTTGAGAGCAAGCTTGCCAATGATTGTTACTACTGACTTGAGATTGAACGAGCCAAGATACGCCTCATTGCCCAATATCATGAAGGCCAAAAAGAAGCCTTTAGAGAAATTGAAAGCTAGCGATTTGGGTATTGAGATTGTCAATAGGTTAGAAACCCTAGGAGTCGAGGAGCCTCCAGTTCGTTCCGCCGGTGTCAAGGTTGAGAACGTGGATGAATTGATTGCCAAGTTGAAGGAGGTCAAGGCTATTTAGACATGAGAAGCAACTGCACATTTACTGCTTCAGACACGTTTTATTGGAGGGCGAAGGCCATATCGCATTTTGAAAGCTGACAACTGGATGATCATTAACAAAGTTCAAACCGAAAACAGAAAGAGAAACAAATGAAAAGAACAGTGTAGTTGTTGCTGGAGCCCATTAAGCAGTAGTATATGAACTGAGCTCTGAGTATGGCCAAGACTGCGTGGAAACGGCCTCAAAAAGCGGCCCCACAAATTGGCCCCAGAATAAATGTGGCCCCCGAAAATGAGGGTCTCAAAGGGGCCTTGCGCGGGGCGGAAAGCCTGCCAGGATGAATACCCTCCCGTCTTTGATCTGGTCCGCCTGGCCATAAGCGACAAATAGTCATTCAATTCACCGGGCACTATTTCGTATTTTCTTCTTTTGACAAGCACGAACGAGCACCCATTGCAAAGCCATGTCCCTCGAGATTACCGCCGATTTTCTAGACCGTCAGTTGGCGACGTGGACTCACCTGAAGCCCCTCGTGATGGGCATTTCGGGCCCGCAAGGCTCGGGCAAGTCGTACCTCGCAGACCATTTGCTCATTCACCTCCAGAGAAAACACCCCCGTCTCAATTGTATTGGCGTTCTGATCGATGACTTCTACTTGACGCATGCTGAGCAGGCCAAAGTCTCGGCGGAGGCCAGCAAGTCAGGGAACTTCGTGTTGGTGGGGAGAGGTCTTCCTGGCACACATGACTTGCCATTGGCCCTTCACACCATGAATGATCTTTTATCTAAAACACCCACGAAAGTGCCTCGCTATGACAAAAGTGCCTTCAATGGAGAAGGCGATCGGTTTCCTGATGAAAAGTGGCAGTTTGTGGAAGAGCCGGTGGACGTGGTTGTTTTCGAAGGGTGGTTCAATGGGTTCAAAGCCATAAACCCCGCAATTTTCCCGTCAGCGTATCTTACAAATGACCCAAGTGGCGTTGTGCAACGTAGCTCCTTGCACCGTCTCGAGGACATAAACAAAACGCTACTGGAGTACGAAAGACTATGGGAAACTTTTGATTTTTCGGTGATTCTATGCACCGACGATTTGGACTACGTTTACAAGTGGAGACTCCAGCAAGAAGCTGATTTAATCTCCAAAAGTGGGCTGGGCATGTCCGAGTCTGCTGTAGTCGACTTTGTCCGCAGGTACATGCCAAGCTATCACCTTTACTACTGGAGGATGTGTGACAATGGAATTCTGTGTAAAGGCACGAACTTGTGCCTTCTGATAGATTTCGATCGAAACGTAACCGAACAAACATTGACGTGACGCCGAAAAAGTGGAAAGGATTGACCGTTTTCTTGTGTGTATTCATGAAGGATTCTACATTGAAAGTTATCAGACCATGGAAGTGATGGCCCCAAGCTTATAGTCACATACAGCCGATCAATCCTTGATCAACTGTTTGAGAAACAATTTGTCGTAGCCACACCGGGATCCCCACCGACGGGTGTCAGGCCTTTAAAAATGGTGAGTTGATCTTTGGGTTTTGTCGCATAAAATCCGTCAAATTCTTAACGTTGGTAATCTTCAGGGTAGAAAATCAATCTCTCGACGCCAGACTCCGTCAAAATCACCATTCTGATAACTCCTCCCGACAGGCCGTCCCATTTGATGGCCTCTGAAAGAGCTGCCTTGATAAAAGCGACACATTCGTCTCTCTCCATTTCTGGTTTGAAGTTCTCGTCACACCAACCGTATATGAACGTAGACCCGGAACCAGCAATGGCGTACTCTTGTTCGTGGATAGATCCGCCTATTGGGATCGAATAAACGGATCCCTTTTTGTGTTTATCGTAACCGGCACAAATGATACCCGCCGTCAAGTTATCTTTGTTATTGTAGCACATTTCCTGGAAAATCGATGCTGCGACCTGGGTAGTGGGTTTTTCGCCGGGAGGCAATTGCACGGCGTGCATCTGTAAATGATATTTCACGATATCAGCAACAGCCTGTGTGTCTGCGGCCGATCCTGACCGACAGCAGTAGATGGTGTCGTGGATCTGGGTCAACTTATCGGAGACTCTGTTTGCGATATACGTGCCTGTAGTGGTTCTGGAGTCTGCCCCGAGAATGACTCCGTCTTTAAACTTCACCGCCATGATGGACGTTCCCAACGACACCTCGCCTTTCTTCAAGTGGTTTATGTCCACTGTGATGCCGTTCATGTTTTGTATTATTTGTGGTGTTTTGGCTGTGTTTTGATGTGGATTGGCGTGGTCTGGTTTCACTCAAAGCTGTCCGTTGGAGATCCGCTGTGGGCTTTTAGGGTATCGCCACTTGATGCAGTCACGTGGCCGAGTCTGGGAGCGACTGCCTCTGAAGTGCTCGGGAGCCAAGTGGGGCCCGGTGCGACCGGGCGAGGCAAGATGCTGAGCACGAACTGGTGGACGCGGAGCGAGCGCGGGGCCTGAGGCGAAAAAAAAAAATTTGACCCTGCGCGCCCGATTTCTCGCCCGATTTCTCGCCCTATCTTCTTAGGCCATGTGTTCTGAAGATATGATTGAGGACTAGAACGACATATCAAGATGAACTCACCCTAGAATCGAGAGTTTTGTTCGTGAAAACTTGAAAATTGTTTCATCTGCGTTTCAGCAAAAGGCCTCTTTTCTTGGTTTTCTTTCTCGTTGTCTTTTGCTATTTCGGCTGAGATATGCTGGGGCAGTCTACGACTGTTCTCAGGACCCAGAACTGGCCTTCAGATTTGCTCTCTAAACTAGCTGCCGCGAAATCTCCAAATTACGACAGAGAAGCCTCTGCATGTACTCCATGTCAGGCTGCTGCGTCCTCCGGCGACCTTTAGTGAGATACAAGCGGATAAAGCCCAGCTTTTTTGAAGGAAGAAAAGCAGCAAGATACACGGCAGTGACGTTTTGAACTCTGTGGAAAATTTTTTCAATAAGTTCACAATTCATCATCATTCTGTTCTCCCCTTCTTTTTTCTCCACACATGTCAGTGTCTGCATCTTGCATTGACGCCAAGCATTTAAGCGACTATAGCCTGCACGTGGGAGCAACTTTGGACACGTCCTTCTTTTCTGGAAAAACAATCATTCCCCTTGTCCTACCTCCGACAACAACACCGTTTCTTTGAGAGATTTTCTGGGCTTCCTGATTTGCTTGTCATGAACCCGCTTCACCTTCTCCAATTCTTGGCTTTGCCGCTTCTCGCTTTATCTGCTGCTAGTGTGGCTTTGACTTCTGAGGAGCTCCAGCACTTAGAAAATGACCCGAAAGTCACGGACTTCGTCTATTTTGATGTCAGCATTTTCAAGACAGAAACTGATGTTGAACGTTTGGGTGTAATGAAATTCGCTCTCTTTGGAGAGCTTTTGCCTATCACCGTGGCGAATTTCATAACTAGAACAGAGATGACAATTAACGGTTTCTCAAATTCCCTCTTGCACAGAGTGGTTAAGAACACTATTATCCAAGGCGGATATTTGAAAAAGAACAATTGGAAAGAGTACGACCCAATCCCTTTTGACAAATTTCCCTGTGAAAACTTTGATGTTCTCCACAATAAGCCAGGCCGGATCTCGTTGGCCAACACTGGCGGAAACACTAATGGATGTCTGTTTTTCATCTCTCCTGGGCAATCGACCCCGTTTTTTGACAAAAAATACGTGGCCTTTGGCCAGCTCGTTGATGGGTTTGACGTTATGAAAAAAATCGATAATATGGAGATCAATGGAGAGACCCCCTTGCATGAAATTGTCATCACTAGAGCCCTGTCCTCGGACCTCTCTCCGCCTGTAGTCCAGACAATAAGACAAGTCACGGAGGAATATCTGCATTACTTGTACTTCTGTGCTGCTGCCGTGGTGATGTTGATCCTTTACCGTTTGAAGGGCCGCAGGGCTCTTGTTGATCTTAAAACATTCAAGATGTGATCTTGCTGGGTTGTTTTCATTTTTTTTTCTCGATGTACGATCGGCCTGTCTAGAGCACCAAATCTTTTCAGTCTCTCTTGGTTTGGCTCTTGAGGCCTCGCTCAATTGATTTTCATCTTATTTCTTTAGTCTTAGTGGCCCTAGAGGTCTTTTTGTAGATGTCTAAAGCTAGTACTCGAAATCAACTGCACTCATGGAGGAAACTGTTTTTTGGATTGCGTCTCAATTGCACTTGAATAGAGTGTTAGTGTGGAATGCGGTTCGCTTTCAATCTCTAAACTACGGGATGTCTACTGAAGTATTCGAAGTCTTTTTTTAGTGGCGGAGCAGTCTGGCCAGACATGCGACGTGCTTAGCCCCTCGGCTGGGGTGTATATACGACTAGTCCTGGCCTAGTGAGGTGGTTGAAACGGGGAGTAGCTAGGGCCACGCAATGCGTGAAGACTGCCCGACGAAAAGGACCATTGGATGAAAGAGTGATTTTCAGCTCGACAAGAGAATTGCAGAAGTACTTTTGTTTTCTCCTCTTTGATTCTCTCTCTTTCCCCTTTTTCTTTTTTTCTCTTCTTCTCTTCTTCTCTTTTTTCTCTCTTTTCTCCTTCGAAAATGGTGACCCTCATTTCCCATGGGCAGCAAAACCCGCATGCTTCCCACGCCTCTGCCTGGCCTCAGGACCACCATTCTGCTGTGCGCGCACCAAGAGTATACCTAGCGCTAGGTGGAGGAGTCAATCGCTTCTGCATCCAATTTTCCAAGTCTTTCATCTGGCCAAGTTCAGTTCTCTGACTTGTACTCTCGCGGATAGAAAAGCTCTCGTCCCGTATCCATTCAGTTCATGTCTGAGCTTCCAATAGTCGTGGTGAAAAACCTACCGTACGATGCGTCCACGGCTCTGCTCTATGACCTCTTCTCGAATTTTGGCAAGATCCATCAGCTCAGAGTCTCCGACGGGTCCGTTCCTCAAGGAACCTGCTACGTCGTGTACTTGTCTCTAGATCACGCTTTGAAGGCTGCAAAAGAACTCAACGGTGTCAATTTCAAATCGAGGTATTTGGTGGCTCACATGTACCAGGTGAGCGACGAAAAGCTACGTTCAATCGAGCAGTGAGTCACTGTTCTGACGAAAGAAAATGTGCCCAAGAACCCAAAACATTCCGGATACGTATCCCTCTACTCAGGCCCGAACAGCAACACAATGCAGTCAGTGATTTCATGTTTTGTTATTCTTTTTATCTAACTCAGTTTCTAATCGAAAGGTCTACGAGTCCCAAGGAATAGTAGCTCATCAACCCAACAAACACAAACCCAGCTATCTTGGCCACTTTGTGCCAGAAGCTAGCAGCAGAGTACTTGTACTTAATCAACACTTTGGTCTCGGCCAAGGAGTCAATCAAGTTTCTGAATTCGAGTGTGACCTTCACGTGTCCCTCGGAGACGTCAAGGTAACTCAATTCTGTGCCGACCAGAATGTTATCCGCGCGTATCAAAGCACTGGCGTTAAGAAATTCGGCGTTTTCGGGCAAGTAGAAGTTTATGTAGACTTTATCATAATGGACGTTTCTGAGCGAGTTCAAAAGAGGGAATAGGGCGACGTATGTGTCCTCCTCGCCCGAAACTTTACGCACAAATGTATCGAGAGAATTGCTCCAGCCCATGGTAAAATTGTACTTCCACCCACCGAAAAGTGGGAATCTTGGTTGCATGACAACGTGGCCATGCGTGATTTGATGGGTCGAGACTTTACCCACCTTATCTGTAATGTAATAATCGTTATATGGAGCATTATTGTCAATGGCAAACTCCAATTGCGAGAGCGCGTGATGTTCTTGGATTATATCGTAACGGCCTTTCATCCAGTCGCCGCGAGAAAACCCTGTCTTTAATTCTGCGCCCTTATTGTAAAGCTCATAATACTCCTCCGTTTGCACAACATCCACATCGGACCCAGGCAACCAGAAACTTCTCTCAAGGTTGATAACGTGGGTCAAAGGTCTGTTGTGGTCATATACGAGACCCATAGGAGATACAGAGTATGGTGGAATAGTGGCTTGAATTGGGCCATAGGTCAACGAACGAGACTGTGTGTCCACGCGGGCTTTCAACTCCGGCAAGTCAGCGGTACTGTTTGTGATAGATGTCAATTCCATCTCTTGGCCTTTTACAAGACCGGTGAATGTCAACGAGTACTCTGAAGTCACATACGGAGAGTAGCAAAACTTGTTTAGCTTGAGAAGCAAATGCTGGCGCTCATCCAAATTGATCTTGGCAGGAAATGGGGCAATTGGGTCTGTATACACAAACATAGCATTCATTTCAATCGAGGACCCTGGGGCAATTGGGTACGGGAATTTGATGGCATAGATTCCTTCTCTAAGCTCGACGACATGAGCTTTTTCCTTGCGCTCGACAAGCATCACCGCATAATGGGAGACGTTGAGTATGGAGTCGAAACCGTCATTCACAGGCAAGATGTACAAGTCCTGGGGCTCCGGGGAAACGTTTTTGACCTCAATGAGAGCATGCTCCTTAATGTATGGGTGGGAGAGGTCAAGGTTTCTATAGTAGCGGCTGTTCTCCCACAACGAAGGATCGATATGAAACTGCGTGGCTGCTGCAATTGCGGCGAGAGCCATGTAGACAGAGAGCCACGACCAGAGCATACTTTTCATTATGGTTGCAGTGGGGTTTGTACGTGGGTCTGGAAAAAGTTTACTCGTAGAGATTTTAACCGGAAGCTGGAGTATTGGCAGTTAGCGTATTTGACACTTGGCCAAGTAGCGCGCAACGGTGCAGGACAGAAGTAACGGCGCCAGGCGAGAATTCTACTTAGAATCTCCAATGCAAGGCCGATGAGAAACAAGTCCGTCCTACGAAAGAAAGGGTGGAATGAACACAGAAAAAAACAAGTTTGAGCATGTGGTATCCTCCCGAACGGCAATGAAGAAATGTCTCGAAGCTTGAAAATTACCTGAAACGGGTGGTTGGAGCTTCGCGTAGGCCTCACGCTTTTTAGCGCGAGATCAGCTCGCACAGGTGAGGGCATTACCGCGGACCTGAGCAGAAAGCTAGAGCGGGATGGGGCCAGCACACAACGAACCGCGCCCCAAACTCCAGACACAGCAGACAAAAGAAAACCTTAGGAAACAGACCTACCGTAGCCTGGGTCATGATTTTTCTTCGCGGAATATTGTTCTTTCACTTCTGCGAGAGCGGCTTTATAGCACCAGAGCCTTTTTGGTTTCCCTGTCGCATGTGATTTTTAAGGGACACATCTGTGTTTTTCACTTTCACCCCCGGCACGCCTGATTCGGGCAAGGCTTCAAAAGAGGCAGTGCCTCGGACACCACGATTAAACTACTGGGACACGTGGTCGCGAGAGATCTGAATCAAAATCACCCTGCACAATCGGAGTGAGATCGTGTTGAGTAAACACCTTTCTCGACACAAAAAACGACCCAAATTACGTTTTCTGCGTGGATTGCGTCCTTCTACGGGCAGTGGCAATGTCCCCACGAAGAACCCCGGACCGCTGCACTGGTTCCAGTGACCGCTTGCTCGCGTTGACGTCGCGCGCGGTCTGGCTGAGCGCTTGCAAATTTTAGATTTCCGAGTGTGTGTCACGTGACACGGACGGCGCAACCTGGGAGAAATGCCTCTGCTTCCAATTCGTTCCAGCAGCGACCTTGCAAGTGGTCACAAAGGCTTTGTTCAGCTGAGCCACGAATCGGGTGCCAAATTTTGAAAGAGTTTACCAGCAACAATTTCTGCAAACTGTTGGAGGAAGCCAGTTTTCAATTGCCTGCGGAGCTGCAGGCGCTCGCCTAGACCACCTTGAGAACACGAAAAAAGAAGCCAGATTGTACTTGGTGGTTTCTTGCGTCTGGGTCTCCGAGGAGGAAGCCTGAAAAAAAAATAAAAAAAAAACCTGAGCAAACTAAAAGCGAGTTTTCCGCAGTCACGACAAAACGCCAACACCACGACCACTGCTACCTCCACCACTGGCGCCTCCCAAGGAATTTCGAAAGCCAGCAAGAACTTTTTCTGAGAAGTTCGTGACTGGAGATATTTAGATTGCCCTGTTTCTACTGGCCCTGAGCTCTTTTACTTGAGAACACACCCGAATCTCACGCTATTTATTTTCTTGTTTGGCCGTCGTTTCGAAACTGATCTGAAGTCTTTCGCAAATCCTCATTGGCCCAGGAATAAGCAGACTCAAACAATACTAGTTTCCAACCTGACACACGCCTTCATCGCCTTCTTCGCTTTGAACCATTATAAAATAGTACAGTTTTGCATTCCTCTCAGAAAATCATTGAGAGAAAAAATCACCTGATTGATAGCCAAGAGAGACCCAAATCATGTCGTTGCAAGATCTCATCCCAGTGGTCAACAAGCTCCAAGATATCGTCACTACGACACAGTTGGCCGATATCGACTTGCCAATCTTGGCTGTGGTTGGATCCCAATCATGCGGGAAATCTTCCGTGTTGGAAAACATCGTGGGTAAGGACTTCCTCCCTAGAGGAACAGGCATTGTCACCAGAAGACCTTTAGTCTTGCAATTGATCAACGTTACCAAGGAGAATCCTTTAGTGAGAAGCTACAACCCGGCGGATTTGCATGAGGCAAACGCATACTCTCTGTCGTCCGATGAAATCAACTTGGAAGACCACCTCAGACACCGGGCAAATGGATCCAACGGCCCCAACGGCAACACTTCTTCTTATCAAAACGACGAGCCAATGGAGTGGGGAGAGTTCTTACATATTCCAAACAAAAGATTTTACAACTTCCATGCCATTAGACGCGAGATCGAGAAAGAAACGGCTCGCATTGCTGGGAAAAATAAGGGGATATCTCGCTTGCCTATCAACTTGAAGATTTACTCCAATCGTGTCTTAAACTTGACTTTAGTCGACTTGCCTGGCCTCACAAAGATCCCGATTGGTGATCAGCCTACTGACATCGAGAAACAGACTAGAAGCTTAATTTTAGAATATGTCTCGAAACCCAACTGCATCATTTTGGCTGTGTCGCCAGCTAACGTCGATTTGGTCAACTCTGAATCTTTGAAATTGGCGAGACAGGTCGATCCCACGGGCAAGAGAACTGTGGGCATATTGTCTAAGATTGATTTAATGGACCAAGGAACAAACGCTCTCGATATATTGAAGGGCAATGTTTATCCTTTGAAGCTTGGATTTATAGGTGTAGTGAACCGTTCCCAGCAAGACATCCAGGAAAACAAATCCTTGGACGATTCATTGCTCGCAGAACAACAGTTCTTTGTGAATCACCCAGCATATCGTGCGATCGCCAGCAAGTGTGGGACTCGCTACTTGACTATCACTTTGAACAAGATCTTGATGAATCACATCAGGGACCGCTTACCTGATATCAAAGCCAAGTTGAACACCTTGATGGGCCAAGCTGAACAGGAGTTGGCTTCTTATGGTGACTTGCCCTCTTTAGCGGAAACGAAGGAAGGAAGATCTGCTCTTCTTTTGAACTTGATGACAAAGTTCGCCAATGGTTTCGTCAGCTCGGTTGAGGGTACATCTTTGAGTGACTTCTCCATCAAGGAATTGTGCGGAGGAGCCAGAATCTACTACATTTTCAATGAGGTTTTCGGATCTCTGTTGGCTTCCATCAACCCTACTCACAATTTAGCCGTCAAGGATATCAGAACTGCGATCAGAAACTCCTCCGGCCCCAGACCCTCGCTTTTCGTTCCCGAGCTAGCATTTGACTTATTGGTAAAGCCTCAGATCAGATTGTTGGAAGAGCCTTCTCGCAGATGTGTGGAGATGGTCTATGAAGAGCTCATGAAGATCGTACACAGCGTTTGCAACGCAGGCAATGGCGTGGAGATGAACAGATACCCAAGGCTACAAGCCAAGCTAATCGAGGTAGTTTCCGATTTGTTAAGAGAGAGACTTGGCCCAACAATAAAGTACGTTGAGTCGATGATTGAGATTCAGCAGGCTTACATCAACACGAACCATCCAAATTTTGTTGGCGCTGCAGAGGCCATGGGGTCAGTTGTTGAAGAGAGGCGCAGACAAAGAGAGTTGGAGCTGTCATCTAAGCTCAAGCTCGCCACTCAACGCATCTTGAGGAAACCAACAAAAGAAGAGCAAGAAGCCGAGGAAGAAGCGATCGAGGAGGAAAAAGCTGCAGAGCTAGATGTAAGCCAAGTAGACGATGACGTTAAGCCTGTACATCGCCACAAAAGAAGTGACTCCAGCAAAACAAGCTTTTCCATCAAGTCAGACTCCATGCATCACACCCAGGAATCCTACTTCAACTACTTCTTTGGCAGGGATCCAGTCATGCATCAACAGCACATGCAGACCCAAGCCCAATTGCATCCAACGCCTTTCAAGTTCCCACAGGCTCATGAACCCACTTTGCAATTCAACAATAACTTCATCAACAACGGGACCATTCATGACATGAAAGATTTACACCTCGATGATCGTCTCACCCACAATCTTCCGCATCAACACGCAGCTCTTTCCATGGACGGAATGGTGCACCAACATAACGTGGAAGGAGAAGAAGATAACCTTTCTGAATTGAGCGAAAGAGAGCAATTGGAGACAGAGTTGATCAGAAGGTTGATCGTGTCGTACTTCGGTATCGTGAGGGAAATAGTCCAGGATCAAGTGCCTAAGTCCATCATGTGCTTGTTGGTGAACTACATCAAGGTACATATCCAGAATCGTCTTGTGGTCAAACTTTATAACGAGAATTACTTTGATGAGTTGCTTCAAGAGGACGAGACCATTCAAATGGAAAGAGAAAAGTGTTTATCCTTGTTGAAGACATACCGTGAGGCCTCTAGAGTTATCAGTGATGTGGTGTAATGAAACGATGAGTTGTACATAAATTCATGTTGATGCATAAAAATGAAGGTTCAGTTCTAGCATAGCAATTTAGATGATCATTCAGAGCAAGGAGCTTTCATGAAAGTGCGAGGTAGGAATGCAATAAAGAAGCATGGTTCGAGATCAAATGACAGAAAAAAAATGCTTTCTTATGATCGTGGACGATGTAGCACGTATAGGTCAAGCGTGTTTATGACCTTGTTATTTAGAAGTCGCTGGTTTTGTAACTTATAGCTGATGGATTTCTTCTCGTCTAGATGCGAAAGCTCGTCTTCGGAGGCAGGCTCAGACTTGACAAAATCGAATTTGACGTTTCTTTGCAAGAGAGCAGAGTCCTTGGAGTCTCTGAATTCAAGCTCAATATTTTTTTCGTCGAGAAAGCGGAAGTCGCCAGGAGCCTCGAGACACGATAGTTTATATCGCAAATCAGCCAAGTACCCTAGAGAGACAACCACTTTACATTTCCAAGTATTTGACAATTCCGAGACTAGTTTTGAAGAGCGCAGGACACCACGCTGCGGGAACAATTCTGAAAGAGCTGTTTCGAGTAGGATCGTTCTCAATTGCGTTCCGATGTCGAGAATGAGATTAGTCAAGTCGAAGTTACTGAGTCTGATCAGGTTTATCGAGGAAAGTTTGATGATAGACTTCTCGTTGACAGCAACGGCACTCAGCAGGAGCAATTTCTTGCGGTTCACAAACACGCGTACGGGGATGGCCGTAGATGGCGCCACGGAAATGTATGTGATTGTGGCAGGCATGCAACTGTGTTGGGGTAAAGTCTATTATATGTGATCTGTGCGCTCAGTAAGGCGTAGTTCAGAAGGTTGCGATTGGGGCCCATTGCGGCATGCATGGCTTGGTGTGCGCTGCTGCGGCAGGGCCGTTTTTTTCCAGCAAGAGCCAGGCCCGGTGGAGCGAGGTTGTTTCGAGGGCCGTGGCTGTGGCAACTTGCACGGAAAGCAGTCGGAAAACATGTAAAAAAAACCAGCCAGGGCGAGGGGGTGTTTGTATTCCTCCGTGTAAGAAGTGCCACTTGTGAGTCTGTTCTCTTTTCTCTTTTTCTTTTTCTTAGCACGCGAAGTATTTCGCTGGCAGCAGTGACCTCACCTTTCAGTCTGATGAGTGTGTGAGTATAGGCTTGGTCGCAAGGAAATTGAGGCACAGTGAAAGAGCTAGAATGTAGAGGTTGTGACCCTAAACTTGAGATTTTGAGCCTCCGGGCCTATTGGCTCAGACCAAAAATGTGATCAGGCTGGCCAAAAAGCAGCTCATACATAGCTGGGTGTTCTCCAGACGATGTCTCTTTAGGGCGAACAGGAAGCCGTAGTTTGAGGTTCATGCCGTTCCCCCATACGCGCAAGTACACGTTCAGCTCTAGATGTCAGTGAGTGATGACACCGGCTTTCGTTTGATGGAAAGCGCCTTCTTGGCTTTCACATTCTTGGGGCCAGAGGTGGTTCTGTGGCTGATTTGAGGAAAAAAAAGATTGCAGCACCACAATTTCGCATATGGTCTCCCACTACACTACTCAGTGTGGCCCTAAGTGGCTTGACTAACGTTGATCGGACGGGAAACAGTATTTTCCACTTGGTATGGCCGCAACCGACAGTCCTTAATCTGTTGTGACTAAATTAAATAACGCCAAATACTTGTCAATATTGAAGCCCTAAGATCTCAAGGATACACCAAACTAAAAGCAACAAAAAGTGGAGATTGAAGACATGCTGCGCAGCTCGTATTATGCAAAAGGCACTCGGAGGATAAAATTCATTGGGGCGAAGACACACCAATCATTTCTGTTATAAATGCATCTCGTGAGAGAGTGCCGGGCGCTGGGCAAAACAAGTCTCTGGGCTCTTGTAAAGAGGTTGGAATCTGTTTCAAGCTCATTCTACACTTAATGGCCTCTAGCCTCTGACGGGCGAGAGAGGCACTCTATAGGAAATGCCTTGCAACATGATGTTTCTTTGGTGAAACAACACTCTACAAAAACTCTGAAGTATGGTGTTTCTTTCGTAAAAACTGAATGAAGCTTTATGTTATACATTAGGCTTTTTTATGACGGAATATGTTCTAACAAAACTGCTTTTTGGGCGCAATAGCGTTGTCAGTATATGACTAAGAGCGAGCCGTGGACCGCATGCCATACAAACCCTGCGTGTGACGTTTCATTTCTTTTTCTTTCGGTTTTGAATCAGAACAAAAGCCCTGTCTATTAATTGTAGAGAAGTCTTTTACACACCCACGGAGTAAACTAGCGAGCAAGAATACGAACTTTCTGTCTCTCAATATCAAGCCAAGAAGCAGTACTGTCACGAATTCCGTTCTCAAGCGACTTCAACATCTCTGGATGATTCCGTATGATTGATAAGGCAAGATAACAGCTTGAAAAACGCACGAGCTCGAATCACCAGCTGTTTAGCATCTCGCAAGCTGGGCAGAGAGAGGAGCGCACATCAACTACACGACTAATCTTTACTTTCTCTTCTTTCTGGAAAACGGCTCAACTGTTTTGAATCTGGATTCCGAGGCTTTAGATGCAAGAGTCCACTCGATCCAATTTCGGACTTCTAGCTTCCAGTAACTGCTACTCATCAATATTGTCAGTGACCAGAGATTACCCCCAGGACACCTTTATTCTCTTAGGAAGGAGCAGATGGTATCACAGGAAGCCGCTATTTAAGCAATCTAATACCTCTAGGCCTACAGCGGAAAAGTCTGCAAGACATCCAAATAGTTCCTTTTTCCTTCGAAAGAGACATCATACAATAGAGTCTTATTGATAGATTGCCTCACTCACATACCAGTCACTAAAGACCGTATGACTACAGAAAGAGCTTGTAGCAGATAGCAGCCTCAACTCAGATGTGACTTGGAAGGCCGACATGAGGTTCTCCTGGATCGCTTCATCCACAGTTTTGAGTATGACTGCTGGTGTTAAATCGTGAGGTTTATTTTCTTGTGATAGTTGAGGTCAGGAGAGACTGCGTATTTTTGGACCTTGTATACTGGACATTTTTAGAATCTAAGCATACTCAAAATTGAAGAAAAAGGATAACCATGGCAAAATTTAGTAATCAAGTTACATGATATAGTTAACTTAAAATCAACCACTTCAACATCTAGCAGCGCAGTGGCGCAGTGGAAGCGCGCAGGGCTCATAACCCTGATGTCCCCGGATCGAAACCGGGCTGCGCTAGTTGTATTTTTTGCTTGTCTTACAAGATGCTTCTTGACAAAAAAGGCTCCCAGAAAAATTGTAGACGATGTACTGTCCTGAAATCACACCCCTTGAAGGTTTGTTTCTTTGGTATGTCGTACTTTGATTTTCACCCTTATCGCCGAGTTCAACAATTATAACCTGCATATAAAAGCGCTCACCACCTACGTGTCTACATTATTCGAGTCAACTCCACTTTATGTATCTAGCGGATCATGGTATGTTTACATTTGATGACTTTTGAGGGCTCTTTTACTCAAGAATTTTAGCAATTATTAACATGTTCTTAAGGCTTATCAAACACAAAAGCAAAAGGCTGCAAATGCTAAGTTTGCCAAGTTGAATGTCAACAAGCAGGGCAAGCCAAGAAAGAAGGCCCAGGCTATCGAGTTTCCCATATCAAGAGGCTGGGTCTTGTTGTTGGTATTCTTGGTTTGTGGCGGTGCTATCCTTGAGCTTCTCCGTATTCTCTTTTAGAAGTTTTTCGCAGCTGAAGAGTCATTCGCTACGGTCAGCGATCTAGAGCAATGCGAGACATGCTCATGATGTGGATGAACCATATAGTCTGAGGGACACGTCACTTTATAATAAACAATAAATCCATTAGCTTGGAGGCTCTTTACCATTCCTCGTGAATCTGCGTCGAGTGCGGTCGTTCGTAATGCTGTTCAATGTCTAGTTCGATCCGATCCGCATTTCTCACCTCTTGTATTTCAGTCCTCCTCATTTCCCGAGCAAATGATTAAACCTTCATTTAGGTGTTCAGTCAAATCATTTGCGCTTGCGGAAGAAGTCTCGTGCTCGTCAGGGCCGCTGAACTCATGCACCATACTCGGAACTTCATTGCCGAAAGTTGAGAAATGATTCCAGAACGAGTGTCCCTTTTCTTCCGCGTCGAAATTGTATGAGCTTATGATCACATTTCTATCCCTTGTGATGCTCAAGAATGGAACACAAGTCTCGATTTCTGTCTGAGATAATGGTGTGTCGAAATTTTGCTGCGCCAGGCAGCTGTTGTTGTCGTTATGAGAGAACGGAAGCCATGTTGCATAGGTTGTTCTGTCCTTTGTTTGAATGTTCTCGCTCGGCTTTTCGTTCAATTTGTATTTGAATGTGTGCTTTCCATTCAATGGTGACACTAATCTCAAGTTGAACTTGGTGTCGATGAACGCGAGCTGGTTGCACCGACCTAAGTTTGACCTCTGGTTGTGAGTATCGATGGCTTCGCGGCTCATGTCATTAGGCACATTTGAGAAGCCTGGAAGTTTGAGGAGCTTGACAGCGTTCATCGAGGGCAAAATCCAAGAATCCAAAAACTGACCATTCTTTGGGATTGCCTGTGACAGTAGCTCCATCGTGTTCGGAAAGTTGTCATTTTCATTTGCACAAAATAAATAATTTATATTGTACCAGTGAATTGAGCCCGTTTTTTTTGTGATGCAGCCAAAACCTGAATTTGTGACTTGCAGCTCTTCTAGCGCTTTGTTATTCACAAACCAAAAAATCTCTTTTATAACAGCGCTTGTTTTGCCTCTGAGAAATTTACCCACAAACGACACCTCGTTAGGTAGCTTGTAAAGATCCCAAATATAAAAATTGTCGCCCCTCAAAGTGGCTTGTGCCAATTGCAAATCGTACTCGCTAAGGGAAAGATGTGAGATGCCTCCAGGGGGTTTGAACGTGGCCATAATCTGCCCATTGGACAAATCGATTATCTTAATAATTTCATTCTCTCCAATCAAGTCAGCTTGCTTTTTTATTTTGTTTGCAGTCGAGTAAAATGCATTCCCGATGGATTTGCCTATCGTGTGAAGAGAAATGTCTTTATCAAATAGGCTATTGTCAGGATTCCAATAGGTCTTCACCTTTTTAGTGCCAATCTGAGACAACTTGAAGATATTGTCGATTGCCGTATTTGCCAAACTGGACGCGGCACGAAGAAGAATGGGCCCATTTGGCGGTAGTTTCACCGAAGTGTATAACTTTTTCCTAGCGGTGTTTGAGATTTTGCTTTTCGTGCATAAATCGTCGTTCGAATGCATCAAGTTCTTGAAGTATTCCGTCTCGACCCTCTTCGGGCAGTATACAAGCCAAGTACCCACAATATCGTATATTGCAGACCCATCAAATGTTCCGGTCTTCAAGAGAACAGTTTTGTTGGACGTGTCTTCAAGTTTGTACTTCTCAACGAGAGCACGCGTCGAATGGCTGTAAACAGATTGGAGAGAGCCATCGAAATTAGCATCCACGAACAAAACTAAAGTGTTGGGGCAGTATTTGAGAATGTAAAGAAATCCTTTGGACGAAGAAACCATTAGGATTTGCAGTGAAGCCTTTAACAGAATAGAATCACCTTGTAAATAGTTGGGGAGAACCAATTCCTGGATTTGAGATTTTGCTCGTGCTTCCAAGTAGTACCGGCCCAGCCGTGAGAAAACACTCACGAAAACCGGACCGTCTGGCGAAGACATGAATGTCATTGCCGTGACGGATCGGCCTGGGGCGACGAATCTTGAGAGTAACGAGAGCGAGTCCCCATCGTAAGTTTCCAGATCAGCGACTTCTGAATCGTAGAATTCATGAGACACAATGGGGCCGTCCTCCTGATGCGCCGAGTAGGACGATACGGTGGCCCAGCCCCAGATTTCGTAGGTTGATTGGGCCTCGAACCAGATGCATATTTCGCCGCTGGGTCCACTCTCAACGAGATGCGGGGACGTTAAATTCTTCAAATGACCATTCTGCAAAGCGTCTCCCTTGCTTTCTCCAGAATCCTCGGCTTTGCGAGTCTCTGTGGCGGCCTGTTTGATTTTGTTCCACGTGGCAGAAGAGGTGCCAAGACGTTGACCACCTTTAGGGTGTGTGAGGCTAATTGCTTGTTAATAACTTGTGTACTTTCGTTTTTTTTTCCGGATAGCAGAAGAAATAGATTTGGCCTGACTCAACACAGACTGGTATAATTTGGGTGTCGGAACACATCGGAAGATGAGCTAAGGCAAGTAGGTTTGATAACCTTTGTGAGATAATGGGGGTCGTGTATGAGGATCGATCAAAACACCGTGAAGGAAACACCAGATATGGAAAGAGGGAACCTGGAATCCAGGAGATTTTGTTTCGCTCTAATGCCTTGTCATCAATTTCCAAAAAAAAAAATTTCGTAGTGCAAAAATTACATACACTTTGTGTAGTTGTGTCCCTGACATTGGCCCTATAGTAGTAGTAATAGTAGTAGTATCAGTTTTGTGGTGACGAGACGGTTGTGCGCTGCGAGAATGCGATTACGAGATAAGATATGAGGTGGGGCGAGCCCAGACTAAAAACGAGCAGGATTGAAACTCAGGCACGTGAGCAGAGCAAGCAGAAGCAAGGAGGAGCTTGAAAAGGGTGCAAGGCGGGGAAGGAGGGTGGCTGTGGGCAAAACAGGGACCAGCTGGGGGCCTATAAAAGAAGGCCCAGATCCGATGCTGGCCTGGTGCTTTTTTTTTCTGGTTTCGTTTTTTTGATTTTTCTCGTTTTGTTTGTTTTTACTCTCACCCTCTCCTTCTCTCCAGCGTGAAGTGCCAGACAGCATCGAGGTAACTTATCAGTGTAGTGTACGTAGACGTTATCTATGCGATCCCTTGCCCTAGGGAAAGTTGGGACACTGATGTTTCACGAGCAGACTGGGGAGAGCACCCGGGGCAGTGTGCATGCAAAAGCGCACGAAAGGTCAACTTTTGGAACTACCCAACGCGATCTAAGAATAGGCCGAGACTGCACCACACCGCTTGGGCAAACTGATGAAAAAGACCAATGAAGTACACTCGGGGAAATGTCAGGGTCCGAAAAAGAAATGCGCAAGCCCGGAATCGAACCGGGGGCCCAACGATGGCAACGTTGGATTTTACCACTAAACCACTTGCGCTTCGATAAAGACATCTCCAGTCTGTTTGTACCAGTCAGTTCAAGCGTGATGGGGCCAAGAGAGTGGCAAATCTTCCTGCGGAAATATTCAGAAGATTGCGGAGAGCAGAGTTAAAACTTTGGAAAAGGCGTCTGGGGCTCTGCCATCAAGGCGAAACGCGTGGTGAGAAGATGTGGATCATGTAAATAGTCCCGTGAGGCTACCGAAGCTCAGATGAGCACGTCAGACAGGGTGGAGATGATCTCGGTTTCTCTTCCAACAGCGAAAGTGTTCTCCCAGGCCATTTTAAACTGAAGGTAAACGAATACATCAGGGCAGGCGAGAAGGCATACGCGTTGGAGCTTCTACATGGAGGTTGCTCAAGGCAGATACGTTTATTGATGTGGGAAAAGAAAGTTGGAAGAAGGCGAGGGCTTTTTTTTCGCTTTTATGGCGAGTAATTGGGCCGCACACGACTCTCTTTCTCTCTCGTGCCGAGTCCGCGAAGACCGAGCTGGGGGCAACCGAGGGCTTGCCGAGTGCTTTCCCAAGGATGCCTGAGCGGTATTGTTGGGCGAACGTATCCCCACGAAATTTTGTCCGGAGAATTTTGTCTGTATCGAGCCCGTTGTGAGTTTCTTGTTTGCGGGGCTGTGTGCTGTTTTTGCGCAAATCGATTGCTGATTTTTGGCCGAACACTCCGGTCTGCCAGAAGACCCGGAATCAGTTAGCCCTGCTCCGGAATGCAAAACTGCTGCGGGGCCCCGCAACCTCTCCTATGAATTTGCCCAGAACTAAGTCCGGATCCTACGTTCATATTTTTGTACTGCTGCTGATCCGGCGGTTTTTCAGACAGCCAGGCAGAGACTTCCACCGAGAGAAGAAAAGAAAATAAAAGTAGAGACTTCAACCAGGAGAAGAAAGAAGTACCAGTAACGTTGGGCCAGAAGATGGTGGAGGGCGTGATCCGACACTTCTAGGCGAACGCGTGGTCTCTTCCGTACATCACCCGGCTCCGGTGTTTGTGTTTCATTCCACACGCAGCCCTTTCAGGGTCGTGATCTGCGCTTGGTTTTGCGCCGAACTGACACAGGCCTCGGGATTCCTTCTGATCCCACTTCTTGTTCTATCAAGCCCTCGCGCCGCGCGGCTGAAATTCCAGCACCGAAAGGCGCTGAACGGAACGGACTCACATGGTCTTTTCGTGTAGCGGTTTTTTTTCTTTTTCTTTTTCTTTTTCTTTCTTTTTTTCTGGCCTTGAGCACACTGTTAATGGCCGGCAAGGTATAAGAAATTCAGATACTCTGTTTGGCCCTGACACGGGTGACCGAAATCATGTGGGTTTATCAGCGCTGCGAGGCGGCAACAATAGCGTGCAGATGTTCCGCGGGGCGCCCGCCTGGGCCACTTTGGAACAAAGCTGGAGCACCCGTCGACGTGTGGAGCCGAAAGCTAACGAAATCTGTCTCGTTTTGTGAAAGGGGATCAGTTCAGGAAAAGTTCAATGTGTCTCTTCTGAGTGCAGTCACGGTCCGAAGGCAGGCCTGCTGAGAGTAGACAAAAGTAGGAAATAGTTGAGCTGCCACGCATGGGAAGCCACGCTCCAGCAATTGTAGAATGACTTCGAGGAGCACAGGCCATGCCCGGCTCGTTTGTATTTCGCCAAGGCAAACAACGATGTGCAGAATTGAAAAAAGAGAATAGAGAAAAAAGCCAAAAAGCCAAAAAGCCAAAGAAGCAAAAGGCCAAAAAGCCAAAGAAGCCAAAAACCAAAGCACACCAAAAAAGCCAAAAGCTAAAACACACCACACCAAAAGCACTAATGCTTGAACAAACACAGCCGTCTTGGGCCTCTGATCAGCGCGAGGCCCCGTCAAGCAGACCGCTGCGTGTAACCATGCTCCGAAAAGCCGGGCACTCAAAGCGGCCTTTCCACGGCACACGCAGAAACCACACAATCACGTCGAAAAAGAAAAATACACCGCAAGAAAAGACACGCGGCCTGGCTGCTTCAATTTTCTTTCGCACCCAAGCGTGGGCCCGGTCCAGGGCCATACTCGTGTTCTCGCTGAACTTCCACAACATTTATTGTGTCGAGGAGCCTCTGAACACAGCTTTGCTTCCTTTCTACACTCAAGTACAAAACATTGAGCTAAGACAAACGAAGCGACTTCCGGCGTGGTTTCTGGTGACTATTGTCTCACTGTCTGCTGCTCGTAGATAAGCTCAGCTACGGCGCCAGCGCGGGCGTGCATGTACGCTTCAGTTCCCAACATTTGCACCCAACTTCCAACCTTTTTTGTACTAAGAGCGGTTTCTAAACGCCCATGCAGTCCATCTTTGGAAAAAACGAGGCCCAAGCTTCCGCGTCGCTTCCCAATATCTTGCTGGGCCCATCTGGCGCTCATACATATACCTAGGCTTTTCTCTCTTCTCTGTTTGTTCTTTTTTTTCAACCAAGAAATTCTGAACACTTTTTCTTGTTTTTTTGTTCCTCTTTACAAAACTCAACCTACACATTCTGATATTTATATTGGAATATTCCTAGTTGAAAAAGAGAGAGAGACCACTTGTTTCGCTTCTGGGCTTTGGATTTTATTTCTACACTTAATACCATCAATTCTTACCCAACGCTTTACCTATGAGACCAGAGATCGAGCAAGAACTCTCCCACACGTTGTTGACGGAGTTGTTGGCATACCAATTCGCCTCTCCCGTGAGATGGATCGAGACTCAGGACGTGTTCTTGAAAGACCACAACACTGAGCGGGTAGTGGAAATCGGCCCTTCGCCTACTTTGGCCGGTATGGCTCTGAGAACCATCAAGGCCAAGTACGAGTCGTACGATGCTGCTTTGTCTTTGCAACGTCAAGTTTTGTGCTACGCCAAGGACGCCAAGGAAATCTACTACACTCCTGAACCGGCTGAATTGGAGGCTGCTGCCGCCAAGGCAACTCAAGCTCCAGCTCCAGCTGCTGCTGCCCCTGCTGCCGAGGCTGCTGCTCCAGCCCCTGCTGCCGCCGCCCCTGCCGCCCCAGCAGTTGCCGCTGCTGCTGTTTCGGACGAGCCAGTCAAGGCTTCTTTGGTTCTTCACGTGTTGGTGGCACAGAAATTGAAGAAGAGCTTAGACGCTATCCCAATGACCAAGGCTATCAAGGATTTAGTCAATGGTAAGTCTACTGTGCAAAACGAAATCTTGGGTGACTTGGGCAAGGAGTTTGGCTCGACGCCAGACAAGCCCGAGGACACTCCTTTGGAGGAATTGGCCGAGTCTTTCCAAGACTCTTTCAACGGACAATTGGGTAAGACCTCCACTTCTTTGGTCAGCAGATTGATGTCTTCCAAGATGCCCGGCGGTTTCTCCATCACCGTTGCTAGAAAGTACTTGGAGTCCAAGTACGGGTTGGGTTCTGGAAGACAAGATTCCGTCTTGCTTACGGCTTTGGTCAACGAGCCCGCTGCCAGATTGGGTTCTGAAGGCGAAGCCAAGGAGTATTTGGACTCTATTACCCAGAAATACGCTGCCTCTGCTGGAATCTCTTTGGCCTCGGCCTCTGCTGGCTCTGGGGGTTCCGCCGCCGGTGGCGCGGTCATCGACAGCGCTGCTTTGGACGCATTAACTGCCGAAAACAAGAACTTGGCCAAACAGCAGCTTGAGACTTTGGCCAGATACTTGCAAGTTGACTTGAACAAGGGTGCTAAGTCTTTCATCAAGGAAAAGGAAGCCTCCGCTGTTTTGCAGAAGGAACTTGACTTGTGGGAGTCTGAACACGGTGAATTTTACGCTAAGGGTATTAAGCCAATTTTCTCCAAATTGAAAGCCAGAACTTACGACTCCTACTGGAACTGGGCTAGACAAGATGTGTTGTCCATGTACTTTGACATCATTTTCGGTAAATTGGACTCCATCGACCGTGAGACCATCAACCAATGTATCCAGATCATGAACAGAGCCTCTCCAGCTTTGATCAAATTCATGCAATACCACATTGACCATACACCAGGATACAAGGGTGAGACCTACCAATTGGCCCAGAAATTAGGCCAGCAGTTGATCGACAACTGTAAGCAGGTTTTGGACGTCGACCCTGTTTATAAGGACGTATCTAGAATTACCGGACCTAAGACCACTGTTGACGCAAAAGGTAAGATTGTTTACGAGGAAACCAACAAGGAGTCTGTGAGAAAGTTCGAGCAATACGTTTACGAAATGGCCCAAGGTGGACCAATGACTAAGCAAGTCCAACCAACGATTCAAGAGGACTTGGCCAGAGTCTACAAGGCCATTTCTAAGCAATCTTCTGTGTCCAAGGGCACCAAGCTTGAGCTCGATCAATTATACAGCCAATTGGTGAATTTCATGGAGGGCAACAAGGAGATTGTCACTGACCAAGCAACCAAGGATGCCTTGCAGGTCGAGACTGGTGCTAACACTCCAACTGAAGAAGACGAGATCACCACTTCCGATGATGAGATTGCCTCTTTGCCTGACAAGACCTCTATCTTGCAACCAGTGTCTTCTACCATTCCTCCTCAAACCATCCCATTCTTGAATCTTCAAAAGAAGACTCGTCACGGATGGGAGTACGACCAAAAGTTGTCTTCTGTCTTCTTGGACGGCTTGGAGAGTGGTGCCGTCAATGGTTTGACTTTTAAGGACAAGTATGTTTTGTTGACCGGAGCTGGTGCTGGTTCTATCGGTGCCGAGATTTTGCAAGGTTTGATCTCTGGTGGTGCCAAGGTCGTCGTCACAACCTCTCGTTTCTCCAAGAAGGTTACCGAGTACTATCAGGCAATGTACTCTAGATACGGTGCTACTGGCTCGACTTTGATCGTTGTTCCATTCAACCAAGGTTCCAAGCAAGACGTCGAGTCTTTGGTCGACTACATTTATGATGCAAAGGACGGCTTGGGCTGGGATTTGGACGCTATTATTCCTTTCGCTGCTATTCCAGAGAACGGTAACGGATTAGACGACATTAACTCTAAATCCGAATTGGCTCACAGAATCATGTTGACCAACTTGTTGAGATTGTTGGGTGCCGTCAAGGCTAAGAAGGTAACCGACACTAGACCAGCTCAAGTGATTTTGCCACTTTCTCCTAATCACGGAACTTTTGGTTTTGATGGTTTGTACTCCGAGTCCAAGATTTCCTTGGAGACCTTGTTCAACAGATGGTATTCTGAAGACTGGGGCACCAAGTTGACCGTATGTGGTGCAATCATTGGTTGGACTAGAGGAACAGGCTTAATGGGCGGTAACAACATCATTGCTGAGGGTATCGAAAAGGTTGGCGTGAGAACTTTCTCTCAAAAGGAAATGGCCTTCAACATTTTGGGTTTGTTGACTCCTGCGATTGTCAACTTGTGCCAAGAGGAACCTGTGATGGCTGACTTGAATGGTGGTTTGCAATTCATTGAGAACTTGAAGGAATTCACAACCAAGTTGAGAACTGATTTGGTTGAGAGCTCTGATATCAGGAGAGCTGTCTCCATCGAGTCGAGCATTGAGCAAAAGGTCGTCAACGGTGAAGGCGTGGACGCCAACTACTCTAAGGCTACTGTTCAGCCAAGAGCAAACATGACTTTCTCCTTCCCAGGCATGAAGTCTTATGAAGAAGTCAAGCTGGTCTCTCCAGAATTGGAGGGTATGTTGGACTTGAGCTCTGTTATCGTTGTCACTGGTTTTGCTGAAGTTGGTCCATGGGGTAACGCTAGAACCAGATGGGAGATGGAAGCAAGTGGCGAATTCTCTTTGGAGGGTTGTATTGAGATGGCATGGATCATGGGATTGATTAAGTACTTCAACGGAAAAATTAAGGGTAAGACCTATGTTGGATGGGTCGATGCTAAAACTCAACAACCAGTTGAAGACAAAGATATCAAGGCCAAGTACGAGGAGGAAATTTTGGAACATTCTGGTATCCGTCTTATTGAGCCCGAATTATTTGCCGGCTACGATCCAAACAAGAAGCAAATGATCCAAGAAGTCGTCATTCAACACGACTTGGAGCCATTTGAGGCTTCAAAGGAAACTGCCGAGCAATACAAGCACCAACATGGTGACAAGGTTGAGATTTTCGAAATCGAGGACTCTGGTGAATACACTGTCAAGGTTATGAAGGGTGCTACTTTGCTCATCCCCAAGGCTTTGAGATTCGACAGATTGGTCGCTGGTCAAATCCCAACTGGTTGGAATGCCAAGACTTACGGAATTCCAGAGGACACCATTTCTCAAGTAGACCCAATTACTTTGTTTGTGTTGGTGTCCACCGTCGAGGCTTTGTTATCCGCCGGTATCACCGATCCTTATGAGTTCTACAAGTACGTCCACGTTTCTGAAGTTGGTAACTGTTCTGGTTCCGGTATGGGTGGTGTCTCTGCATTAAGAGGTATGTTTAAAGACAGATACTCTGACAAGCCAGTTCAAAATGACATTTTGCAAGAATCTTTCATCAATACTATGTCCGCTTGGGTCAACATGTTGTTGTTGTCTTCATCCGGTCCTATCAAGACCCCAGTCGGTGCATGTGCTACTGCTGTCGAGTCTGTTGATACTGGTATCGAGACTATTCTCCAGAACAAGGCTAAGATTTGTATTGTTGGTGGTTACGATGACTTCCAGGAAGAAGGCTCCTACGAGTTCGCCAACATGAACGCCACTTCCAACGCTCTCGATGAGTTTGCTCACGGAAGAACCCCATCTGAAATGTCCAGACCAACCACCACCACCAGAAATGGTTTCATGGAGGCTCAAGGTTCCGGTATTCAGCTTATCATGACCGCTGACTTGGCCATCAAAATGGGTGTTCCAATTTACGCTGTCTTGGCTATGACAGCAACTGCTACTGACAAGATTGGTAGATCTGTTCCAGCTCCAGGTAAGGGTATCTTGACTACCGCGCGTGAACACCATGGTGACTTGAAATACCCATCTGCTATGTTGAATATCAAGTACAGAGCCAGACAATTAAAGAAGAGATTAGAACAGGTTGCCGGCTGGGAAGAATCCGAGATTGAGTACTTGTCTGAAGAGGCCGAGCTTGCCAAGGAGGAATATGGGTCCGAATTCTCTATCGGTGAGTTCATGCGTGAAAGAACTGAAGAAATTCACAGAGAGGCCAGCAAACAGGTCGCAGAAGCCAAGAAGCAATGGGGTAACAACTTCTACAAGAGTGACCCCAGAATTGCTCCATTGAGAGGAGCTTTGGCCACCTACGGTTTGACCATCGACGACTTGGGAGTCGCATCTTTCCACGGTACCTCGACCAAGGCTAATGACAAGAACGAGTCAGCTACCATCAATGCTATGATGAAGCACTTGGGTAGATCCGAAGGAAATCCAGTCTTTGGTGTTTTCCAGAAGTACTTGACTGGTCATCCAAAGGGTGCTGCTGGTGCCTGGATGTTGAACGGTGCCATTCAAATCTTGAACAGTGGTATCGTTCCAGGAAACAGAAATGCCGACAATGTCGACAAGGTCATGGAGGATTTCGAGCACGTCTTGTACCCATCTAGATCCATTCAAACTGATGGTATCAAGGCTGTGTCTGTCACTTCTTTCGGTTTCGGTCAAAAGGGTGCCCAAGCAATTATTGTTCACTCCGACTACTTGTTTGCTTGTTTAGACAAGAACACTTATGAGGATTATGCTGCTAGAGTCACTTCAAGAAACAAAAAGGCCTACAGATACATGCACAACGCCATCACCAGAAACTCCATGTTTGTGGCCAAGGACAAGGCCCCATACGCCGATGAGTTGGAGCAACCTGTTTACTTGGATCCATTGGCTCGTGTTGAGGAAAGCAAAACTGGTTTGGTTTTCAACAAGAAGGGTGTCCAATCTGACAAGAGTTACGTGTCATCTGTCGCTGATGCCACTTCTAAGGCTTTGAGCAGCTTGAACAAAGGCTCGAAAGGTGTTGGCGTGGACGTGGAGATGATTTCAGCCTTGAACTTGGAAAACGACACTTTCATTGAGAGAAACTTCACTTCTCGCGAGGTTGAGTACGCTTCCAAGTCTGCATTTCCACCGGCCTCTTTTACCGGCACTTGGTCTGCTAAGGAAGCAGTCTTCAAGGCTTTGGGAGTCAAGTCCAAGGGTGCAGGTGCTGCTTTGAAGGAGATCGAAATTGTGCGTGATGCCAATGGAGCTCCCACGGTTTCATTGAGTGGATCAGCCAAGGAAGCTGCTGCGAAGGCTGGCGTGAAGAAGGTGAACGTTTCTATTTCTCACGACGACTTCCAAGCCACTGCAGTTGCCTTGAGCGAGTACAAGTGAGCTCGCTAAGCTTGTTCATTGAGCCGCGACTTAGTTGAAATTGTTTATTGTTTACAAAGAGTTTGCCAATCTGAATGAACCTTATTAACTGACAATAGAATTTTTGGCTGTTCATGTAGAGAGAAAGAGTAAGCTAGCTTCATCGTCTACAGATGAAAGTTCTCACGATCCAAACTGGATCTTCTCGTGAAAACGCGCACACACTGTAAAAGCATTCAATGTTCATACCACACAAGTAGGGGTCACGACCATACTTATTCTGGGATCACGCTGGGAATACAAAGCTCGGTGACAAGTGTACTGATATTGATCGTACTGGGGAGGAAGATCTCGCGAGCGGGACCCGCGACACCGAGAGCCAATAGAAAGAAGAACCAAGCCTCCAAATGCACGCAAGGCCTGACAAGGTGAAAGGACATGCAAAAAAGCTCGGGAAGCCAATTCCATTTGCTGACACAGAATACTTGCAAGTGCAGTGCCGCCCAAAAGCCGGGGGTATATTAATATTTTCCCGCCAGCAGTGTGTGGCTATTGCTTGCTTCCGGAAAGTCCTACCCCAGAACAAGCATGCGCACGTGAGCATCAGCACGTGCTTTTAGTTTGTCTCAATAACACGGGTAAAACTGTGCGGGTTCGAGGCGAGAAAGCCCAAAAAAATATCAGACGGAACCAAATCACCTCCAATCACTAGACGAACACGGCTAGAGTTGCGTTCCTGGAAGTCGCCTGCTCAAACATTCAACAGAGAATTTCGCTTCCGAAAAGCCCACGAGTTATTTTAAATCGATTGCTCGAGTTCTGACCATCCCCAGCGAGTGTTTTTTCTGACCTTGAATATGAGCGACACGCGAGCCAGTGATGACCAATCCGTGGAGAATCGACGCCTTGAAGAAGCCAATGGTCGCGGCAGCCATGAGCATATGAGGCGAAAAAGTCCAGAAGCCGGCGGCAGCGAAAAAGCTGGGTCCAGCGGCGAGAGTAATGGGAATGGCGAGAAGGCAAACGCTGATTCTGAGGCTGGAGAAGAAAGTCTAGATGCAGCAGCGACTTCCACACCTAAAAACGGTACTGAGAAGCTCAATGACGAGGCGGCCGAACAAGAAGCAGCACCTGGGACCGAAAACAAGCTGCCCGCTAAAAAGACGGCATCTGATGTGGATTCCGAGGTGGGCGGAGGCGAGTCGGCCCATAAACTGTCAGTTGCCGCTGAAAACCCAATGAGTTTAAACACCGAAGAACCATCGGCGGGAACCGTAAGCGGGAATACAGGCGATTCCAACAAAACCAAAAGTAATAGCGAGCACGCTCAGAAGACGGCATCTGAAGGCGAAATACTGCTTCCAGACTCGGCCAACGCGTCGGTGCCAGAAGAGAGACCCGAAGTTCTCGTAAGAAAAGATCCGGGTGTGAATGGCGAGATAACAGGAAAAGCAGCCCAAGAAAAGGAGCAGCCGAAGACGCCGCAGTTGGAAGTGCCCTCTTTCACGTTGGCACCTGAAAATGATCAGCATTCCAAGAGAAGAACGTCGAGCTCCCTGGCCCACACGCCGGCAGCTTCGTCTGCCGCATCGCCACGGAAGTCAAATAATGCCAAAGTCGATAACACTGCGATCTTCAAAAAAACATTCGAGACGATTTTGCTGAGTAAAGAAGCACAGAAGAACGCCGAGTTGAAGTCTGCAACACAAAAGGCCATTGACTCTCTTGACAATTCAGCTTCAAGAGACCCCCACGTTCTCTTCGAAGCTTTAAAGTTGTCGTGTCAAACTTCAAACAATGAGTTGAAATCAAAAGCCGTGGATTTATTTGCGAAGCTCTTCGATCACGCCCTGTTTGATGACGAAGATGATCGCATAAGCTTGACTGATGCCTCCGTAGAAGTGATTTCTTCGTGCTTTGAAGGAGAGGGTACTGACCCAGAGCTAGAGTTACAGGTTGTTCGTGCTCTCATCCATAGCATCATCCTCATGCCCACACATGGGGCTTCTCTTTTGAAGGCCGTGCGTCAAATTTACAATGTCTTCATCTTCTCGTTGACTCCTCGTAACCAGGCTGTTGCGCAGGGAACGTTGACACAAGTCATTACCACAATTTTTCAGAGAGTCAGTGAGGCAAGCTCTAGTGCCAGATCTCAGGCATCACGCTCGAGTTCTGACCTCAACATAAGAATTGTCCCCGAATTCGAGAAAGACCAACATAAGTCTGGGAAAATGACTCTCGAAAAATTGCAAAACCTCAGTGGAGACTCTGCTGATCATGATCGTGTCAGTGAGGCTAATCGTGCTTCTGAGAAGGACGAAGACCTCGTCGTCAAAGACGCTTTTTTGATATTCAGAGCCATGTGCAAACTCTCGGTTAAAGACTTGGAGACTGACAACGTCGACATGAGATCGCACTCCGTGAGGTCCAAACTCCTCTCGTTGCATATCATTCACACAATTTTGAGAAACAATATTGATATTTTCCTAAGCAAAGATGTGGTGATTCTTTCTTCTAACTCTGACGATCAAACGCGTTTGATTGATGCGGTAAGAAGCTATTTATGTCAGGCTCTCATAAGAAATGCAGCTTCGCCATTGGCCCCGGTTTTTGAGTTAACGCTCGAGACATTTTGGCTTTTAATATCAAATTTGAGGTCCGATTTCAAGATGGAGATCCCCGTGTTGTGGGAGCAGATATACTTTCCAGTCGCAGAAATGAAGACTTCAACACCGCATCAGAAGAGATATTTACTCTCGGTTATAGAACGCCTTTGCAATGATTCAAGATGCATTATCGAATTCTACCTCAACTATGATTGTGACAGCACCCAACCTAATATATGCGAGGCCATCATCGATTATTTGGCAAGACTCGCATTGTCAAGAGTTGAGGTGTCATTGACGCAGAAGGTAGCTTTTCAAGAAAACAAAGGAGCAGGTATATCTCTTTACGATGTCAGTAAAATTGACAATTTGACGACCGCAACTATGTCATCGAAACCTCCTGAACCAGTTATCTACAACTTGTTTCCATTGGAATACTCAATGAAGATCACTTCGTTGAGCTGCGCTGTGGCATTTTTGAGATCCCTATATTCCTGGGCTCAGAAAGGCTTTGTTTCGACACACAAGTTAGCAAATTCCTTTTCAAAGATAACAGCATTAGGGTCTCCTCATTCAACAAAAAACAATTCTCGCAACCCCTCATTTGTTGGCAATCAGCAATTAGTGTCGGAAAATGAAACAGATGACCCAGAGCAGTTTGAAACTCAAAAGCAGAGGAAGAGAGCCTTGGTCGAGGGGACCAAGCAATTCAATCAAAAACCTAAAAAGGGAATAGCTTACTTCATTGAGAATGGTTTCATCAAATCAGATACCCCCGATGACATTGCTTTGTTTTTGTTGAATACTGAAACTTTGGACAAGGCAGCTTTGGGAGACTTTTTGGGTGATGGTAGTGAAAAAAACGTAGCCATCATGCATGCGTTTGTTGACCAAATGAACTTTCAGGACAGCTCTTTTGTTGACTCATTAAGAACATTTTTGCAGCTGTTTAGACTACCAGGAGAAGGCCAAAAAATCGATAGATTCATGTTGAAGTTTGCTGAAAGATACGTTCTTGGAAACCCGAAAGTGTTTTCAAATGCTGATACTGCCTACGTTTTGGCATATTCTGCTGTGATGCTCAACACAGATCAGCACTCTAGACAAGTGAAGAATAGAATGACCGTGGACAATTTTATTATGAATAATTCTGGAATCGATGATGGCAAAGACCTCCCGAGAGAATTTATCGAACAAGTCTATTCTGAAATCCAAAACAATGAAATAAAATTGCAGTCTGAGCACCATGCTGCATTGTTGGCCGGGGACCAAAATTTGGCGTCATCGGGGCAATCTGGCTTTTTCGGAACGAGGGACTGGAACCGTGAAGCCTACATACATGCTTCAAAAGAGATGTCAACAAAAACCGAAAAGCTCGTGAAAAATTTGGGGAAAAAAATGCGGTCAGAAGATTCCTCCAACCATATCTACTACGCTGCCTCTAACGTTCAGCATGTCAAATCGATTTTCGATACA
The DNA here is from genome assembly GCA_030573055.1 of Metschnikowia anglica. Taxonomy (NCBI): domain Eukaryota; kingdom Fungi; phylum Ascomycota; class Pichiomycetes; order Serinales; family Metschnikowiaceae; genus Metschnikowia; species Metschnikowia anglica. Next base: position 199,771 of record JAJMCP010000017.1, read on the forward strand.
ACCTGGATGTCTATCTTGGCAGGATTAACAGGCCCATTCAAAGAATACGATGAAAAGAGTGTTATCAAAGTTTGTTTAGACGGTATCAAGCTTTCAATTAAAATTTCTTGTATGTTTGATTTGCACTACGCCAAAAAGTCCTTCATCGGTGCATTGGTTCAATTTCAAAACCTTAACAACATGGAGGAGATAAGGTCGAAGAACGTGGATGCAATGCACGTGATGTTAGAAATTGCTGTGAGCGACGGTAACTCTCTACAAAACTCCTGGATAGATGTTTTGACGTCGATATCCCAGCTTGAAAGACTTCAATTGATAGCGAAGGGCATTGATCGGGACTCTATTCCTGATGTTTCTACTGTTAAGCTCGTGAACAGAAGTTCTCTCGAGAGCACCTCTTCCCAACCATCTGGCTTCTTCAGCCTGTTTACGAGAGAAACGTCTGCATCGCAGTCGGCTGCTATCAAATACCACAACCAACAACTCTCTGCTGAATCAGCTCAACTACTTTCAAGGACTGAATTGAGTGTTGCCATTGATAAGGTATTCACTAACAGCTCTGAACTATCAGGTGAGGCAATCAAAGACTTTGTCGAAGCCTTGAGCCAAGTTGCATCTGAGGAAATTGATTCGTCTGGTCAATCCTCCAATCCAAGAATGTTCTCCTTGCAAAAGGTAGTTGACATTTGCTACTACAACATGAGTAGAATTCGTCTCGAATGGTCTCAATTGTGGGTCATATTAGGCGAAGTATTTAACAAAGTGGGGTGCAATCCAAATCTTGCTGTTGACTTCTTCGCTCTTGATTCATTGAGGCAGCTTTCCATGCGCTTTATGGACATCGAGGAATTAACGCATTTCAAATTCCAAAAAGAATTTTTGAAGCCATTTCAACATATCATCATGCACAACAGATCATTCGAGGTGAAAGATATGGTTCTAGAGTGCATAAACAATATGGTTTTGGCGAAGGCTAGTAGCATCAAATCAGGTTGGAAAACGATTTTTGAGGTTTTGACAGTGGCAGCAAAGGACAAAAAGGATGTTCTTGTTACGAAGGCCTACAAATTGGCCTTCACTATTAGTAAAGAATTCAGTGAAGAGGTAATCAGGCAAGATTCGTTTGCGGACTTGGTCACTTGTTTTACTGAGTTTGCCAAGAACGAGCAATTACAAAAGATAGGTCTTTTGTCTTTGGAGGTATTATCCAGGTTGATAGTGCGTGTAGCGAAAGCTTCCATCGAGCTCAATGGCAAGGAAACGATCTCAGCGAAAAGAGATGCCGCAAGTGGAAAATACGAGAAGCTCATGAAGCTTTGGTTCCCCTTATTATCTGGCCTTTATGATATCATCATGACCGGTGAGGAGCTCGAAGTGCGTTCCCGCGCATTAACTCATTTCTTCGATGTCCTTCTCAAGTATGGCGATCACTTTGAGACTGACTTTTGGGATCTAATTTATCAAAAGCTCTTGGCGCCAATATTCGGTGTAATTGCCAGCCCTTGGGGTTTGAATTACGACGACGAATCCGCACAGTATGGCGGGAGCATGGCAGACAATGACAAGATGTCATTTTGGGTCTCAACGACTTTTATCCAAGCTTTGAATGGTATGGTGTCTCTTTTTTCGCATTATTTTGATGCTCTCACACCTAGATTTGATGATTTACTTGTCTTATTGGTTAACTGCATCTGCCAGGAGAACGATACAATTGCCAGAACAGGAAAATCATGCTTTGAGGAGTTCTTGGTTCAAAACTGCCATAAGTTCGAAGAAAAACATTGGGATATGGTTTACGAAACTTTTAACAGATTGTTTGATCTCACAACCGCTAAAGAATTGTTCATCTTGGATCCTTTGAGAGAAGACGATGAAAATTCTGATGTCAACTCTTTGGATATCAATGCGTTGGATACCTCGCACAGTAAAGAAGCTGATCATGAGACCACCAGCGATAAATCATCCATCGTTGTGAAGTGCGTGTTGCAGTTATTGATGATCGAAACACTTCTGGAGCTCTCTGTGAAGGAGGAGTTCTACGATGCCATTCCAGACGAACATCTCATGAAGCTCTCGAAGCTTCTATACAAGAGTTTTGACTTCGCCAAGAAATTCAATGACGATTACGATTTGAGAGTAAGATTGTGGAATGCTGGAATTATTGAAAGACTCCCAAATTTGTTGAAACAAGAAAGCATGTCAGCAGCAGTATTCCTAAATGTGATGTTTAGGCTATACTGCGATGACAAGAAGGCCACAAGCCACGCAAGCAAACAAGTTATTATGGATTCGGTCGTGCCCCTATGTTATTCGATTGTGGGAAGATTTTGCGAGCTTGACGAGGCCAATCAACAAAAAAGCATTGCTACTTGGAGACCGGTGATCACGGAAATCTTTGAAGGATTTGTGGAAATGGACGTGAGTGATTTTGCCAGCCACTCCCCGGATTTGTACAAGCTCACGCTCAGCTTGTTTGACCGGAGCATGGGCGCAGACTTGCGCAAAGCTCTACAGATGTTTATGGCTAGAGTCGGTGACGTTTTTGTCAAAAAACCATAAATGCACTGCGAAAGCAAGGCTCACAATTGAGGTTCGCAGCCATTGTAGAGATGCAGATCGCACCCACAGTTTATTCAGGCTCAATGCTCGATGCACGTGAGCGCTGTATAGTCACCGACAACGCAAGCAAAAGTTGCTCAGAGCAACATGGCTAGACCTTGAAGACTCAATAAAATTCAATCGTGCAAACTAGTGAAACTCTCTTCTCATGAGAATTCACCTCGCCTCAAAATACAAGCACTTGCTCCCCTACTACAGGGTCTTGGTAACGTGCCTGGTTGTACGTAGCAACAGGTAAATAGCAGACCCGCAGTGCCCTGATCTCTTGCTCTTAGCATCAACCGCCGTCGCCAAAGCCATTTTCGAGCGCGCATCCGTACACCAAAGAACGTCACACTATAGTTGTCGGTGAGGAAACCGCTCAGACTACGCAAAAAAAGCTGAAAATTTTTTTGGACGTATCCTCCCTTTCTTTCTCTCAGACTATCCCAATTAGACAAAATGTCTTTCGAAAACAAGGTATGTGCGGCGACGCCCTGACACGTCCAAGGTGAGACTGTGCAACTGGGGAAATTTTTCAAGAATCACAATTCGTACATACCAAAAGTCGGCCGTTCAACTCCGTAACTTGCGGGGATGATTGAAGGAATAAGGAAAGGTCCCACGGCATCCAGCATTGTGAAGCAATCATTAATATTTCCCAAAATGTTACAAATGATATCCATTTTGAGATTGTCGAACCTTTCATATGCTCCAAGCTTGAAGGCAATTCTTAGATGAAACAATAGCAATTCAAATGCAGCTCTCCACAGCTTGGTCACTTGCATGAAGATCCTTTCGATTGTCAGTCTCTGACGCGGAGGAAAGATTTGATGGCCAGCCGCTAGCAAATGATCTGTTCCAGTGCCGAACCGTCTCGAGCCAAACCCTGATTTTTCCGATACATCTTTTTGGCTTATTAATTGTGCTTCTGGGCCGGCTCAGATCGTATACTAACATCGTCTAGAACTTGTACGCTTTGTTGGGCAATGACGTCGAAGATGACACCGTTGCTCCTGCGCCAATGCCAAAGGAAATTGTGAAGGCCACTACCTCCTCCAAGAAAGCCGACGTTGCACCCCCATCCGCTGACCCAGCCAAGGCAAAAAAGAATAAGAAGGCTCCAACCGGTAACGATGCTGCTTTGAAGAACAAGACCAACAACAAGACCACTCCAGGTCCAGCTGCTACCCCATCCAAGCACGCAAAGAAGCCATTTGACCGTCACTCTAGAAGCAACAAGACCGACTCCAAGAAGCAGGTCAAACAAGCTTGGGGCGATGACAAGAAGGAGTTGGAGGACGAAAGCCGTGCTGAGGCTGACGCCGCCGCCGAACTCGTTGCTGAGGCCGAGGAGAACCCATCTGGCCCAGCTGCAAAGTCTTTGCAAGATTACTTGGCTGAGTTGCAAGCCAAGGAAGCCGCTTTGGGCGGTGCCAGAGTTGTCAGAAAGGCTAACGAAGGCGCTGAGACCAAGTGGACCTCCGCTGAAAAGATCCAGAAGGAGCAAATCAACTACGTTGAGCCATCTTCTTCCAAGAAGCCTAAGCAAAAGGCCCCAAAGGAAAAGAAGTTCTTGGACTTCAACGCTGTCTTTGCTGACGAAACCCCCAAATTCAGCGACAGAAAGCCTGGTTACAAGGGTAAGAAGACCAATGCTAACCCCAACTCCAAGGTTGTCAAGAAGGAGCAGAACTTCCCATCTTTGTAAGAAAGCACCACTCTCGGAGCGTAAGTACTTTGTTTTCGTTTAGTACGTGACTACCAAACGAGACGAGGATGTCTGAATGTACAATTTCAAAGAATAATCATAAAGCAAAAAACAAGATTCACTTAGATTTGATCAAAAGCCGCATGGTGCAGTTTTTTCTAACAGTACGGGAAATAGCGCTCGACCCACTGTGGGCAATTCAATGAGCTCGGCAATAACTCTGAGGACGTAATTGTCAGTGACGTAGTGTTTCTATATTAGTAACGAAACTTTCTGCAGCTTGACACATTTGAGCCAAGGTCGCATATCGTAAAACAAATGTTATTTTTAGTAGCAGAACAATCTCATCTGTGTGTGAGCTCATCCAGACCTGCAGCAGAGCTTGACTCACCCGAATTGAGGTGAAGTCTCGTCAGCCACTGAAGCAGCCGTTCTCCGTCTGGCGAAAAGTGTCTTCGAGCTTCGGGATTCCGAAGAAAAAAAAAGACTGACAAGCTTCGAAATAGATCAATCTCTATTTACTTCGATCACTTGCTCTTTCGGCGGAGTCACCAACTAGCGCGAGCGATTCGTCCATTGCAGTTGCCAATTTTCCCCGCTTGATCTAACACCAAGCCCAAATTTTCGCGCCACAAGTAACAGCACTAAGCATGCGAACCACGGTCGTCATCGAATAAACGTCCTGGGAGAAGTAGTCCTTCACTGTGGCCAAAATCCGCCAATTGAAGTTTCGGCTGCAAATGGTCTCGGAGGCCCTCCTCCATGCATGTCCTCCAGCGAGTCGGTAAATACGTCCCCATTGGGAAAACGTCTTTTTCTTGGAGCACGCGCGCTAACCGCAAGACCGTGCGACCCTCTAGATTAGTCTTTTCTCTCGCATTACCTTGAAACAAGGCTGCCACATCGCAGACCCGCCGAGATATAACTGCCCCCAGAGTTTCCCCTGAACAAATCACACCAGGATAATGTCCCGGACACAATTTTGGTGAGAGTCGCCGCCTGACGTGAACAAAGTCTAATTCACTCAAACCCTTTTCCTCTGTAAAACTTTGTGAGCGGTTAGCCGCTGGCAGGACTCGCATTAGCCGCGCCAGCACCAAACCCGCAAAGGGAAACTTGGGTGGGCTAGTGGCAGAAGGAAGACCCCGCTGCCAATCCGGCCAGAGCGTTTTGGTTACGGCGGCAAGAAAACAAACCCATGGGATTTTCGACGCCTTTTTTGTCTTCACGTGGCCTGGCTTTGCGGCGACTGTGGTTTGTCCTCACAATTCATTTTTGAAAGAAATTTCAAGCGCCACAGTTTCTTTCTGAGTGTGTTCGGTGTCGAGTTACAGGCAATTCGAGTTTTTTAGTATATGGCTTGTTGTTGTTTCTGGCTGTGTTTTCTCGCAGAGGTTAGCAGCGAGCACCGCAACGCACACTGGAATAAACTTAGGCTTTCCGAAAATCATTTGGCGGCCCCACAAACACGGTAAGCGCGCGTACCTCTGGCCTCCATACACGCCTAATTTTTCATGCCCGTGGACTTGCGAATTGCTCGGAGGATAAGACCCAACAGGTAATTTTCACGAAATAAAAAAAGAAACAACGAGTCATACTAGTGTTTTTTTTTCAAAATTTCGAATTCTGGGTCCGACAACATTTGTCAAAATCCGGCTTTTTTCAAAGAAAACCACCCATTGAATCATCCGACTTATTTATCTTACTTTGGGGATTCTCAGAGATATCTTATCTGACTCATTTGAAGACTGCCTTATCTATTTATTTTGTGCCACACCTCAATTTCAGCCAGACCTCCGATAAACACTGACAAGAGCCACGGCAAAGAAGCTTGTTTTCAGAACGGTCTAGCCCAAATAACGCAGCGATAAACAAGGGCCAGAAAGAAAAAGAAAATTACGCCAAAGCACAATCTTTCAAAACAAAATATGGCGTTAGTACCACCAACTAGTTCGCAGAAACTGTCACCTTCGCCAGAGACCGTCTCTGGCTCCGTGGACAAAAAACACGCAACAAAGTTATCGACATCGTCGCCCGAGGCCATTCGCGTTGCCTCGGCAATCACCCCCAACAGACTTGCCAATTTACTTATTCGCAAAGGCCCCTTAGCAATACGGCTCATAACGGCACAATTGTCTATTGAGGTACCTGGGTTCGACCTTCTCTCGTTGTCCAAACAGAGGCGCTTGATCATGGCTGCCATGGAACAAGGCGACCCTGAAAATGACGTTGTTTTTGAAAAGATTGGATGGGGCCAATGGGCCGTTCGCCACGTGGACTCAGACTACATTGTCACAGAGCCGAACGGGTCTCTCGATGGCAATGCTCGCATGAACATTCATGAGCTCAGGGAAAAAGCAAAGTTGGGCTGGCTGAAAAAGTCTGACTCCGTCTCAGAGGAAGCCTTAGGACCGATACGAAACGTCAGTTCGACTAAAACCACCACCAGAAGGGACTCCATCTCGAATAACAGGTCAAATATGCACAACTTCCGTCTTCCCGGTGAAAAATTGGAGTCTAAGCCGAATGGAATTTCTGATTCTGAGCAGGACTCAGATGATGAGGAAGTGGATCAGAATCTAAGCGTTTTGGATCAAATTTCCAACATGCGCAATTTGAAAATGAGGTTTCTTAATGAGGGCGACGATAATGCCATAGAAGAAGATTCTGATGAAGACATGATGGATGAGGATGAGGCACTCTTCAAGTTTGAGGACGACGATCACGGCCTGTCGATCTCCAGGTTCAAGAAATCGCCACCGATGAAATTTGCTAACAGAGTTCCCACGAAGTTTAGCCCCCCACCTGCGCTCTCTGGAAGTCGAAGAAAATCATCATCCGCCGCGGTACAAAACTCTGTTGTCAAAAACACGAGTCTCCATGGCTTAAATCGTCATCAGCTTTTTAATCGGAGCCGGCTCAATTCGATCGAAAACTTGGATGATTACATTCTTTCCTCAGCGAGAAACTCCTCACTCTCGGTGCTGTCGCCTACAATGCCAAACAGCTCTCTTCCTTCCACATCCCCGTTGGGCTCGTGGAACGGAAAAGCCGAATATCTCAACCAACAAGAGTTCCCGCTATCCCAAGACCACATAGCCTCTGCTATCCAAAATGCTGGCAGAAGAAAGCTGTCATTTAACGAGTCAAGCATTCGATCTACGCTATCGTCGTCTTTACCTAGAGGTCATTCCGTTTCTCAAAGGCCTTACGAGAGTGGGTCCAACTCAATCTCATCATCAGTCGTTTCTGGCGCAAGTGGCCGCAAAGCTGCAGTAGCGCAAGACGTCGCCAGCGATACTGATGAAGAGGATTGGGCTACAATGGGAGCGGAGACGCTACGAAGCCACTCGGTGGGCGTGACTAGCCCAGCAAACAAGGGAATACAGAGTGAGGAGAGGACAGCGGCGAGAGCGCTCGTGGACCTCATGGGTATCTGAGGAAATGATTTTTAAGAGAGGGCGGACGAAAAGAAGAAGAAAGAAAAAGATTCTCATCAAGAGTAGATGATTACCCGTGGTGAAGATTAGAACTTGTTCAAGTTCACTTGGAAGAGGGGGTCTTTTTTATCATTGTGTATCTCCGTGCGGAAAAGACAGTTAGCTAAACACGTGGCCAGCGACCCGAATATTTACCGAAAAAAGTTTCAGTTCAATTCAATTCATTTCAAAAGACGGAAGACAAGCTCTTTTGTCATGAATTATACTTATCTTGTTGATGCCCGCCTGCCTGTCGAAGGTGAAGGCCTGCACGCGTCGACCCGCACATTGTTGTAATTTCGCCGAAAAGGGAAAAGTGATTGGGATGCGTCCGCGTTCATGGCTCGTGCCTCGAATACATCCACCATTTTTTTTTTTTATTACTCCACTGGCTTTCCTGTCACACGTCCTTCACTTCTGAAAACATCAAAGTCACAAAAACCGAAAATGTCCACCACAGTGGCGTTGCCAACAGTGCAGATCAACGTCAATTACAATGACATCAAGAACCAGGCCCGGGACTTTTTCACCCACTTCAAGGCCTCGGCATCCGATGCCATGGAAACGGACGAGCTAACCACAGGCGTAAAATACTTGGATCTTTTACAGAAAATCGCCAACAGAGAAACAACCACGCTCCTCATCGAGCTCGACGACATTAAGCTGTACCAAGAGAACCAGTTTTTTTCGTCTCAACCTCTCGCCAACGACTTGGTCAACCAGGTACAGAAGAACGCCCACCACTACGTGGAGTTGTTCAGTAGTGTTGTGGATGAATTGATGCCCGAGCCCACAAAGGATATCTCATACAAGGATGATGTGTTGGACGTGATTTTGCACCAGCGTAAGTTGAGGAACTTGCGTGTGTCGCAGGAAAATGCTGACCAGATCGACAACTTGCGTAACGGATTTGGCGAGAGTGGCAACACAGAGGCTCAAGATTCGCAAAACGGCGACTTGTTGACGGAAAACTTGTTCCCGGCCAAATTGACTAGAAGGTATCACTTGTACTTCAAGCCGTTAGCGTCTTTGACGAAAGCTTTCGCTGTGAGACAGGTGAAAGGATCTCACGTGGGCAAGTACATCACAGTCAGGGGGATTGTCACCAAAACACTGGACGTAAAACCTTCGGTACTCGTGAACGCTTACACGTGTGACAAGTGCGGGTACGAAATCTTTCAAGAAGTCAACTCCAAGGTATTCCAGCCTCTCACTGAGTGCACATCTGCCGTTTGTAAAACCGACAACCAAAGAGGCCAGCTTTTCATGTCGACGCGGGCGTCCAAGTTCCTGCTGTTCCAGGAAGTCAAGATTCAAGAAATGGCGAACCAGGTACCCGTAGGTCACATCCCTCGGATGCTCACGATACATGTGGAAGGTGATTTGGTGCGTTCTATGAATCCAGGGGATATTGTTGACGTTTCTGGAATCTTCTTGCCCTCACCTTACACCGGGTTCCGTGCTCTTCGTGCGGGGCTCTTGACCGAAACGTTTTTGGAAGCTCAGTACGTCCGCCAACATAAGAAACAATACGAGTCACTTGACCTCACGGACGAAGTGAAAGAGAATATCTCAAAGTTGCACAATGAAGGCGGGATCTACAATCGTCTCGCCCAGTCAATTGCTCCTGAGATTTACGGTCATTTGGATGTCAAGAAGATTTTGCTTCTTCTTTTATGTGGAGGTGTCACCAAGGAAATAGGCGACGGAATGCGTATTCGTGGTGACATCAACGTTTGTCTCATGGGTGATCCCGGTGTGGCCAAATCTCAAATGCTCAAAGCAATCAACAGAATCGCGCCTCGTTCTGTCTATACGACTGGTCGTGGATCTTCGGGAGTTGGGTTGACCGCAGCCGTGATGAGAGACCCCGTGACCGACGAGATGGTCCTTGAAGGCGGTGCTCTTGTTTTGGCTGACAACGGTATCTGTTGCATTGATGAGTTCGATAAGATGGAGGAGAGCGACCGTACTGCGATTCACGAAGTTATGGAGCAACAGACGATTTCGATCTCCAAAGCTGGTATCAACACTACGTTGAATGCCAGAACGTCTATTTTGGCGGCCGCTAACCCTTTATACGGGCGCTACAACCCTCGCTTGTCTCCACACGAAAACATCAATCTTCCAGCTGCACTTTTGTCACGTTTTGATATTATGTTTTTGATGTTGGACCATGCCAGTGAAGCTGGCGACGAGCAATTAGCTCGCCATGTCACTTATGTGCACCAACACAACCACCAGCCCCCAATGGAATACAAGCCGCTTGATCCACAGACTATCCGTCAATACATTTCCATTGCAAGGACATTCAGGCCCATTGTGCCCAAGGACGTGGGTGAGTATGTCACGCAGTCATACATCAACATGAGAAAAGAGTCACACAGAAACCAGGACTCCGTCAAGATGTTTGCCCACATTACGCCACGTACGTTGTTGGGTATTTTGCGTCTTTCACAGGCATTGGCCAGAATCAGATTCGGCGACACTGTGAATAAGAACGATGTGGACGAAGCCTTGCGTCTTCTTCAAGTTTCTAAGCTGTCGATGGACTCTCGTGAGCACGAAAGAGAGGACCCTACATCACAGATCATTCATCACATACGTCGTCTTGCCAAGGAGGAGCAAACGAATCAAATCAGCATGCCGGAACTAAGGGCCAGAATGCTTGCCAAGGGTTACACCGCCGAGCAATTCGAGACTTGTATTGAAGAGTACCAAGGAATCGGACTATTCCAGCTCCTTGATGGAGGCGAGAACTTGTTGATTGTGGATCAAGACAGCATGGAAATGTAAAGCCGCTGAGTACATTAATTCGGTCAGTATTCGTGCATGTTATGGGTGAACTTGAGGAAACTGACCGACAAATACGTTGATATAGTTGGATGTTTGTGAGTATCAACGAACAAGACAATTGCACCGACCAGCATCGCGACCGCAAGAAGAAAAACTGCCAGCCGATATGAGAATAATCGATATTTGTGGCACTTGCCATTTTGGCATGGAATTCCCACACCCGAGATGTAGCATTGGAATCGTGCTACTCGCTACTCGGAGTAAAAGACGTACACTCGGCTAGTTTTGTTATGTACCATTAATTAGGATAAAACCCCGGCACGTGAGCCGAATACACTTGAAATGAAATCTCAGTTTGGGATGGATCAATTTCAGTTTCGCAAGAATTCCTGGTGTCTCTGTTCCATAAGACTCCTAGCAAGTTTCGTGTTCTGTTTTCCAGGAAACCGCACTGATGACAGGCGCAAGCAGAGGAAACAACGGGCACAAGGAACCCCTTTTCTTTTGCTGAGCTGGCATGTCGCAAGCCACACTTGGATCTTTGAGTAAGAGAGCATCGTACAGCAGACAGCAGAAACGCCCGGGCACCGGATGCGGAGGCAACGGCGATGGCATTCGAGCTAACGGTGATGGTGCTCGAGATGACGGCGGGACACCCGAGCCACCAACCGGCTCGCAGAAAGACGACATTCTTCACAAGCATTGGGCAGTGGCTCTTTGGAGAACACACTCGCTCATACTTGAAAACCAAGGGCTGGTTGCCCGGGACCATTTGGCCAACGAACGAACGTATTTGGCTTGGACGCGGACGGCGCTAGTGATGATGACATTGGGGCTCGCGTTCTTGCAGTTGTACTCCATTCAAACACGGGCCCACGAGGCAGTTTATCGAGGAAGCACGTACGCTTTAGACGCCAGCCATGGATCAGAGGCTCTACTTTTAGCAGGCAAGCCGTTTGGCGTGCTAATTGGCGTGTTTGCGCTTGGCACAGTGGGGATTGGCTTCTACCGGTACGCCGTAGTGCAACTGGGCCTACGGCACGGCGAGTTCCCTGCGACTCGTTTCTTGGCGGTGGCGGTCTTGCTTATGTGTGTTGTGCGGATGGTGTTGATTTTGATAATAGACATCAAGTCATTATGATCAGCGCGTTTGCTTGAAAGACATGAAAGGCCGTGCTCAAAGAACAAACTGTATAAGATAGGGTCCCGGGCAAAAACGTGTTGGGGGCTCGAAGGGGAACTACGGCTTGCACCCCACCCCTATGTCCAACTTTTGATTGTTTTTCCTACGTTCCGTTTCGTTCTTATTCGAAGACAACCGCTTGAGCTTGTTTGAAACCCAACCGCAGTCTCTGGTGTCTTTCTCATGATATCCTCAGGTACATCTACGAGATACTTTCCACGTGTCAGCCTTCGTAACACCTCGAGAGGTGGGGCGGAGACCGAAAAAAGGAGAACAGAGAGGGAACAAAACCGCTTGGTTCTCTTTACTTCACCCATATCAAAATAACTCCAGGTTTGCGTTCCGGCAGAGTTCTTTTAGACTAAGCGAACACTCACAGGGAACTTGATAGGTGGCATTATTGACCACCCACTTGCGAGATTGCATGATTGATTCTCACATTGCTACAGACGATCATCTGCCATCACGAAATTGCTCCTGGACACGGACATGGTACTCTGAGGTCTTTCCACCCGATTTGGCGGATACGCGCGTGTTTCAAGTTGGAGGTCTCTCCATGGGTGGAGCCATTTCCTGTTCATTGTGATGGCCTCGGCTTCGTGTCTTCGGACTGCCAAGGCTCGGGAAAGAGAGGAGATTCCACAGGAGATTTTGGCAACCGGATTGCAAAGAAGAACGGGAGACGAAACTCTACGTTCTGATTGAGGATATAGCAAGATGGCAGGGAAAGCGAGCAGTTTGCCCTCGATCATCTTCCTGGATCCTTTGGCAATCCAAGATTCAAAACACGTTTAATGGGGCCTTCGAGGCTTTTCGCCATCTCGAACTGACCTGTATGCGCGCGCGTCGTTCAGTTGTTCACCGAACTCAATATGTGTCTCCACGCAAAACACCTTCGCCAGACAAAACCCAGGTTAAAACGTCTCTTCCCCACGGGACCCAAGAAAGAACAGATAAACCTAGAATAACAACTATGTCGCAATACGCCTCGTTGACAGTTGCTCAATTGAAGGATGCTTTGAAGGAGAAGAACTTGCCCACCGATGGAAAGAAAGCAGATTTGCTCGCGCGCTTGAACGAGGCCGAGACGGCCACCGAGCAAGCTGACGAAACCCTACAAGAATCTGTGGACCTTCAGGAAACACAACCCGAGGAGCTCGCCGGAAATGGAAGTGCCGGTGCTGGTGCTGTTTCTGAGAGTGCCGATGCTACAAACACCGAGCCTGCAGAAGCCAATGGCTCCGAGGAGAAGGGGCCAGAACAGAAAGTAATGTCTCCCGAGGAAAGAAAGCAATTGGCCGTAGATTTGTTGACAAAAAAAATCAAGAGAGCAGAAAAATTTGGCGACGAGGCTCTGGCTACCGCCGCCAAAAAGGATTTGGCCCGTGTAGAGAAATTTGGGGTTGACCCAAGCACGGCTTTAGCCAAAGAAATTGGAGCCTTGAACAAAGACGTCAATAACGAGTTGGCCGCGAGGAAATTCAACAAAAAGGGCAAGGGCAAGGGCCAGAACAAGAAAGTGCTGAAGAATTGATAAAGGAGCCTTGAATGGTGATTGTTTCAAACTGATGAACGAAGGAGAGAGCGAGCAAAAAAGAACAAAAATAGAGGACTTCACTGGACGTTGGAGGATATGTAACAATACAAGACATCGTGTAAGACGCCAAAGAAATAATCCGAGAGATAGAAGCTGGAAGAAGACACTCCGAAAATGTGACATGATGTACCCTTTGTAGAATTTTGACTTCTGATTTTGCTTGAAAAAAGTAACTGCGAAAGCTTCAATCAGGTCTCAAAAGAACAAAAAGGAAAGATACATTGAACTCCACAGAATCGATCTCATTTACGCACCGGGCCAAGATTTGAAGAACGAGAGGCCTTGACACCAAGGGTGAATCAACTCCCCCTGAACTCAGCCGGCACGTAAACATGCCTTTAGCCGAGGCGGGGTTGTGTCGCCGGCCACCCTGCAAATTGTCACAATTGCTCGAGCCCACCTCTGTTTTCAAGGCCAGGCTCGACATACAGGCGAGTTGCAGTCTTTGCCTTTCCTTGTAGCGCTGCCTGGCTCAGCCCTAGGTTACTGGAAGCAAAAGAACACTCTACGATTGCTTGCTGAGTTTCTAATGCCTCGTGACCATGACGAGGCCTGAATGCGATTTCAAGAACAGAACTATCGCGTACCTAGACGCGGGGAAGGTGGTCGTGACATGATCGGCACAAGGTGAAGCCACCGAATGCACCAGGACCTAGTCAGTACCAAAACAGGGGCGTTTGAAGCAAACATCTCTCGCACAAAGCACGAGGGCACAGCAGCAGAAGGGCACGAAAGCACCAGTTGCAATCAGTTCCTCTCCCTGCCATCAAGCTTGCTCTCTCCGTTCGCTGTGTTCTGCTTCGAACGGGAAGCCAGTCACGGTCCAGGGCCAAAAGCCCCACGGCAGTTCGCACGCATAGTAGCACACTGCAGACTCGTTTGCCAGCGGGCGAGACCGGCTGTTCAGGGAAGACAGATCTTGACCGGTGACGTGGTTTTCACCCTAAAAGCCTCGCCGAAATCTCTGTTGAAGAGAGGGGATCGGGAACAAAACAGCGTCTTCTTCAGGAGAAACAAAGCGCTCCTCAAATAGAGGAGACAGCGAAAAGCGGAGAGAAAACCGACTGGGCCGCCGCACCCAGTTCCTCGATCGCAAGGCATCTTTTTTCCCAGATCCCGCGGCCGCGGCGCACCAACAGAATCCCAGGATGTACTCCCGGCCTCTGGGACACCCCATAGACAGCTTTCTGCCATGTGTTCACCGTCCAAACCCTATTATGAGGCGTTGCCCAACGCTCTCAAGCCCGTTCACTATGATGTTTCCGTCTACGACATCGCGGAAGATTCCTTCCAGGGCAAAGTGAAAATAGATCTTCGCATACAACGCGCCACTGACGAGGTCCACTTGCATTATAGGGACTTGGAGATTGGCTCTGCAACGGCCGAGCACCAGGGAAAACGTCTCTCCGGGTCTGTGGCTGAACAGAACGAGAAGAAGGAATACGTCGTGTTGAAATTCGACTCCGGGTTTGCTGATGTTGGCGCAGTTGTATGTGTCGAGGTAGAATTCAGCGGCAGGATCCAGACCAACATGGCCGGGTTCTACAAGTCGTCCTATAAAGAAGACGGCGTGACGAAGAACATGCTCTCCACTCAATTTGAGGCGACGGACGCCAGAAGGGCCTTTCCTTGCCTTGACGAGCCTGCTTTGAAGGCCACGTTCACCGTCCATGTCACCACTGCTTCATCACTAACAGTGTTGGGGAACATGCCCATTTCGCAGGAAGTTCCCTTAGGCGACGGGAACAAAACGGTCACTTTTGAGAAAACTCCAGTGATGTCTACTTACCTCTTGGCCTGGGCAATCGGCGAATTTGACTACATCGAATCTTTCACAGAAGATTTATACCTCAACGAGAAACCGCTACCCGTAAGAGTTTACACTACAAAAGGATATACAGACGACGCCAAACTCGCGTTGGAAATCGCGCCCAAATTTGTCGATCTCTTCAGCAAAGTGTTTGGCGTCAAGTACCCCTTACCGAAGTTGGACCTTATTGCTGTCCATGCTTTCTCCCACAATGCTATGGAGAACTGGGGTCTCATCACCTACAGGTCAACTGCTCTTTTGTACTCGGCGGAAAACTCAGACCCTTCATACAAGCAGAAAGTTGCTTACGTGGTTGCACACGAAATTGCTCACCAGTGGTTTGGCAACTTGGTCACAATGCAATGGTGGGACGAATTATGGCTCAACGAGGGTTTCGCTACGTGGGTCGGATTTTACGCCGTTGACTGTTTGTTCCCCGAATGGGATATTTTTGCGGATTTTGTCTCTACGTCTTTGCAAGAGGCGCTCAGGCTTGATGGCTTGAGAAATTCTCATCCGATTAAAGTGGCTGTCATGGATGCTTTGGATATCGATCAGCTTTTCGACGTCATTTCGTACTTGAAAGGTGCATCCACGATTCTCATGCTTTCCACTCATTTGAAAACAGATGTTTTCCTTCAAGGTGTGGGCAACTACTTGAACAAGAATAAGTTTGGCAATGCCACTTCAGAAGACCTCTGGGATTCCGTGTCTGAAGTCTCGGGACAAGATGTCTCAAAAATGATGAACGCCTGGATCTCGAAAATTGGGTTTCCCGTCGTGAATGTTTCGGAAACCACTGAAGGTGCTCTCAGTTTGAGCCAGTCTCGTTTCTTAAATGGGGGTGACGTCAAACCAGAAGAAGACGAGACCACGTGGTGGGTGCCCATCTCTGTGCTTGGGGAGAATGCCACATTAGCTGCTGACTCGTTCAGCGAAAAGTCACTCGTTGTTGACGCTGAAATCCTGGGTCTCTTCAAGTTGAATAGAGATACGGCGGTCCCGCTAAGAATCAACTATGATCCTCAGTTCCTCAAAGAACATGTTCTTGCGCATTTTGGTGAACTCTCCACCAAGGATAAGGTGGGAGTCATCGCAGATGTTGCGGCTATCGCTGTTTCGGGGGATAAGCACACTTCAACGTCCACTTTCTTGGAGTTGACCAAACAAATCGCTCTAGACAATGACTACGTTGGCCTCACATATGCCACATGGCACGAATTGGCCACAAGACTCTCGGCATTTGCGCTTACCTTTGGGGGAGCACAAGAAGAATTGAACGAACGAGTAAACGGTTTTTGCAAAGAAGTATACACAAAATTGGCCACCAAGTTCGCTAGCGAGGATGTCAATAGAGACAACTACTCTAGTTTGAAGTTGAGAGCTCTCATCATGAACAATTCTGCCACTTTAAACATTCCTGCGTTGCAAAGTTTGGCCGCTAAAATCTTTAAGAAATGGAAGTTGAGTGGAACAATTGACTCTTCCATGAGAACATTTGTCTTGAGATCCATTTTGTCATCAGGGAGAATAAGTGAGGAAGATTTCGACTTCATCATGGGACAGGTTACTCACCCTACATCCTTGGATTCAAGGGAAGTGGCGTTGAGCGCTTTAGGGTGCACTTCGGATATTGACGTCGCACGCAAAATGATGTCCTACTTGATTGATGAAACGGTGATTTCAACTATGGATGCCCACTTCCTTGCAGTCTCGTTGTCCAGGAACACCAGAACTCGAGATTTATTGTGGCAATTCTTCAAGGACAATTACTCGAGAATTTACGCTTTGATGTCTACCAATATGGTAGTGTTGGACCGCTTCATAAAATTGACGTTGTGCAATTACCAGTCGTATGACATGGAGAAAGATGTGAGAGAATTTTTCGCAGATAAAGATGTTCATGGATTTGAAAGAGCGCTCAGCCAGGTCTTGGACCAGATTCACATCAACGCTTCTTGGTTTGAAAGAGACCAGGCGAACGTAGACCTGTGGCTCCAGAAAAACTCTTGATAAAAAACAAATTGAGGGTGTCGGACAAAGTATGAAAGAAAAAGAGAAACAGAATCGACACAGCTAATTCAAAGATGGGAAACAAAACTAAAAGACACAACAAATCGATCCCTTTCCTTAATGTATTTCAGAGGTATCCGGTATAAACGTTTGAACATATAAACAGCTCGGGACTGAGCTTTTCAAAAAAAAACCACTTGACTCAACTCTTTAATTGTCAACCTTGTGATCGTGCGTGCTAGCATATCTTCCTGAAGGGTCAGCATGACAGCCCCACTCGGCTTTTGGAACCCATCTCATGACTGTAGAGGCAGCAGCCTTTGAACCGTTAAACATCTCGTCAAACTTGCATCTGTACCAATAAGCTTCCTTGGTTTCAGGCACATCGTCTCCCCACTCGGGCTTGGGGTTAGCAAGTTCTTTGTCAGAGACAGCAGCCTCAGCGGCATCTTTCAAGCCATCGATCCAAGAGTAACCAACGCCATCTGAGAATTGTTCCTTTTGTCTCCACAAAATCTCCTCAGGCAAGTATGGCTTCACACCTGGCTCGTCGCTAGTGTCGAAGGCCTTTCTCAAGATATACTTCTCAATCTTACCTTCTTCAGGCTTGATGAGCTTGTCCTCTGGGTTAATGTTCATGCAAACTTCCAAGAACTGCTTGTCCAAGAAAGGAACTCTGGCCTCCAAACCCCAAGCCAAGGTGGATTTGTTGGCTCTCAAGCAGTCAGCGTAGTGCAAGTTCTTGACTCTCTTGACACATTCTTCGTGGAATTCAGCAGCAGATGGGGCGTTGGCGAAGTACAAGTACCCACCAAAGATCTCATCTGAACCTTCTCCAGACAAAACCATCTTGACACCCTGAGCCTTGATCTTTCTCGACAACAAGTACATTGGTGTAGAGGCTCTGATGGTGGTGACATCGTAGGTCTCCAAGTGGTAGATGACGTCGTTCAAGGCATCCAAACCTTCTTCCAAAGTGAAAGTGTGAGAGTGGTGAATGGAGCCAATGAAGTGAGCGACCTTCTCGGCAGCAATCAAATCAGGAGCATCGGGCAAACCGATAGCGAAAGAGTGCAATCTGGCGAAACTGGATGTGTGCAATGATCCGGAAGCATCGACACCAGACAACTCCTTGTTGGCGTCGATACCATCTTGAGAAGAAGCATCAGTTGCCCTTTGCGTCTCTCTGGCAGCAATGGAAGCGATCAAAGAAGAGTCCAAACCACCAGACAAAAGAACACCGTAAGGAACCTCGGCCATCAATCTCTTCCTCACGGCCATCTCCAATGATTCTCTCACTTTCTTTAAGTCCACACGCTCCTTAGGCACCTTAGATCCATCCCACCACGTTGGCGTGAAATATCTGGTGATTTGGTCGGTGTTGGAGTCGTAGACGTGGCCTGGAGGGAAGGCGAAGATCTCGTCACACTCGTCAATAAGACACTTTAACTCGGAAGCGAAGTATCTGGTGTTAGATGCCTTGGAAGATTTACCCATGTACAAGGTGACGATACCAATAGGGTCTCTGGCAGCGATGATCCTATCGGTCTTCTTGTCGTAGTGGACGAATGCGAACATACCGTCCAAATGCTTTGGGGCATCAATGTCGTATTTCTCGATCAATGGGATGATAGGTTCACAGTCAGATAAGGACTTGTACTTGTAGCCTTGCAACTCCTCCCTCAACTGGATGTGGTTGTAGATTTCTCCGTTGACGGCCAAGGAGTATCTCTCGTCTGGGGAGATGATTGGTTGGGCGCCAGAGTCCAAGCCGACGATGGCCAATCTCTCGTGACACAAGATGGTATCGTTGGCGATGACGTTGCCTGACCAGTCTGGACCTCTGTGTCTGATCTTTTTCGAGTACTGAAGGGCCTTGTCTTTGAACGACTCCACGTCTTTCTGCCTGAAAGCAGCGTAAATTCCACACATGTTTCGGTGATTTATCAGTTGGTAGTGGACTTGAATTAAACAAAAGAAAAAGGACGAGATGTTAGTAATCAGGCCGGTTTTCTTTTCGGTATTTTTTTTCACCCTCGGATCTCGCGCGCGGTTACTCACTTCACAAAGCATATTGCCAGTCCGTGGGCGGTTTTCCTATGCTTGCCTCAGCTACCTTAACTGAGCTCCCATTTCCGGGGGGAGTCACTGCCCTCGGATTGACTCATGGTATGACTCAAGTAAATGTAACAGCTGATGGTGACAGATAGCAACCAGATATAGCAGGGCATTGGCTTTCCCCCATGATACTTGACACCTGGCCTGGCGTTGAGCAACGCATAGTACTGCCAGTCGCTGGTGTTTCATAGAGAAACGCTGCTTTCCATAGTTCCAGCTGTCTCCATGTGCGTTCAATTTCTCGGTGAAAGTTCCCTCGTCACCGGACACGAGCAGTACGCTGAAAAGCTGCAATCCCGTAACTCTCCGCCGTGCGTTTGTATCAAGCAAGGGCTTGGCTGCGGTCTGTTGATTACAGCGTTCTGTGCCTTGTGGCAAGATGGGCATTTCAAGCTGTGCCGTGAACTTGTCCCTCACCAGCACGAATAGGCGAACTGGACACGCCCGAAGACGAGATGTGGCCCGCGTTTAGATGCTTCTTCACTTGAGCTCAAGATTTGTTCACTGGGGGCAAAACGTAGCACGGACCCCGTGGACCAAAGACCACTGTACTTCTTCGTCGTTCTCCGAGATGACAGTGGGTCCTTCTCCATTGTAGTGCGTTTAGCTGGGGCGCAAACAGCCGCGGCTGACAGAGATTAGGCACACATCTTGTTGAGAATGAGAGCTGCTATAGGCTGCCCGTCGCCGAGCAGGCCGGGGGCACACGACGGCTCCAGCCGTGCCAATTCTCTCGCCAGAAAAATCAACACAGCTGCATCGTTTTGTGGACGAGCGTCTGCGCCACTGGAATTGAGACGTCAGACAGCACTCCCTCAGAATCTTGCGGCTTCCATCGCCCCGCTAAGAGCGCACATACCCACAGTTCGTGCTTCTCACGGAAGTGTGTCCCAACAGCGGTCTGGACGAGATGTGTTCCAGCGGCGAGAAGATTGCAGGACGCTTTGTCTCCCCATCCCAATGCCCGTGAGGACGGACTGAGTGCAGACCTCACGCAAACAGCTTCTCGTGGTGCCACGACAAACGGGCGAACACGCCGCTTCTCGATGTGCGAAGAAACACCTCGAACACAGTGCTGGGTGCCCGCAGCCATGGCCATGTGTAGAATGACCCACACGAGACGAGTTTCCTGGTCAGCCCGTAGATCCTTGCCTCTATCTGGCCCCCAGTCGCACGCTCTGACTGCTTGCCAGAGCGAGCCTCCACGCCTCGCCCTCTTCGACCAGGAGGAGTCTACGAGCAGTCAAAAACGCCACGGGCAATTGGCCTGAAATAAACGCCTGAGCCCCGGGGCTGGCCGGGCACGAAAGAGCGACATGGTCGTGGCGCCAACGAAGCGGCCGTCTGTCCGTGTTCTCACCTTTCGTCTCTTTTGCACCCACGGTCCTTGTTGTGGCCACCGGCTTAATCGCGCATACACGACCAGTCCGCCACCTCAACCTGTTCTCGCTCCACTGCTGGCCTCAGCGACAGTGCTCTTAGACATTGACAAACAGTCTCCTTCTTCATTTTTCTTTGACGACGCCGGCCCCAAAAGCACGAAAGCAACCCCAAAAGCACGATGGCTCTTCCCAAACTCGCTGAAGAATTGTATGCGCTGTTTGACGCCGAAAACTACGAGAAGTGCCAGCGGCTCCTTCCTCCAATCAAGATCGAGTTGATCAAGCACAATTTGCTCGTGCCCATGGCTTCAAACACCAGCAACGAAGAGCATTTGAACGACTTGAAGATTTCGGAACGGATCTTGGAAATCGGCGCTTTGCTGCTGCTCTTGGCCGCAGAATACTCCGGGTTTGAGAATTACTTTGCCTCGTTGAGACCATTCTACTCCTCGGGGAAATTGCACTCCCAGCGCGAGGCAAATACAGATTCGACAAAGATCATTTCGTTGTACTTGATATACTTGCTTTCTCAAGGACACATCAGCAAGTACCATGTGGAGTTGGAGGCGATTTACAGCTCGCCGCTCATCGACGTGGAAAAGGACCAGTTTTTGCAGTACCCAATAGATTTAGAGCGGAATTTGATGGAGGGGAACTACATCAAGATCTGGAAACTGTTGCAGGATGATGCCACATTGCCTTGTAAAGAATACAGGCACTTTACGGAGAGTTTACGCAACACTTTACGCGTTGAAATTGCGCGTTCGCTCGAGAAGACTAACGATTCTATTCCCATCACAAACTGCAAGACTCTATTATACTTTCCACAAGAGCAGTCTGACCTGGCCTTTGAAGAGGCATTGAGCCTGGAACTAGATGTTACGAATTGGGTTTTTCGTGATGGAATGGTGTATTTTGACAACGGCGAGAAAAATGATCTGGCCTCGGATAATGCTGCCATGATCAAGAACGTGTTGAGTTATGCCGAGCAAATAGAGTCCATCGTATAAACCCAAGACGAAAGAGGAATTTATTGCCACTTAAACGAATCATGGAAGTTTATCGAACAGAGAAGCTGATGTAAATTCATATGTTGAAGTTCCGATGCTACTCTCAATGAGTATCACCTGAAGGTAGAGAGCAAAGCATTGGCGTGGTGAACTTGCCCAGACCATTATAAGGACCTCAGGCCCACTTTGACAATGCTCTTTGAGTTGACATGCAGCAGCCACTTGTATTTCAGCGGCAAACAAAACTTGTCCACTGCATTAAATTTCTCGCTACACGACGATTAGAAGCCGAAACAACGGTGTTTACATCAAGTCTGCTGAGCCTGTGTTTTTCTCCCTGAGTTCTTTTCGAGCTGTCCTGGTAGCCCAAACTCGCCAATTCCAACACGCCGCAGAGCAGTGCTGAATTCCGTGTTTTGAGTTGACAGTGAGGTCTCAGCAATGATCCTCCGTTTATTTGGATCAGACTTTCGGATTGAGACAAGACCTCTAAACTTGCTCTATATTCTGTAATAAACTTGTAGGTGTCTCATTCCAAAGAGTCGTAGAAGCCACGGTACGATGCATCCAAGTCCTGGAGGAAAAGCTCCGAGTCGTCGCTGGACAAGACGTCATTCTCTGATAAGTTGTTGAGCTTGATGAGCCAGCTGACCAATTTCGACTTCCCCGGGAACTCAAGTGTAACTGCACGGCTATTCTCGCGTGTGACCATGTCGTTGAGACTGATTACCAAGTTGCTGAGAAGAGGGTGGAGCTGTGACTTTGTGTTGTAGTTCAACTTCAACGCATCCATGAGCGTGATGAAATTGCCTGTAGCTTCTGCCACGAGCCGTGCACTTGCAGCAGACAGTTTCTGGTTCCCAGATTGGGTTCCAGGTTGTTTTGCAGAAAGTGGAGTCGTGCCCCCGGAACCAGCCATAGGAGTCAGATCAGCGCGTTCCACGTGCTTATGAAGATGTTCAATAGTGGCAGGCACTCCCTTTGTAAGACGGTCAACTGCCAAAGGGGCATGGAGATTGAATCTCGTCGCTAGAGAACGGAGCAAGTTGCTATAGTCCAGGTTCAACTCGGGAAGGATCTGAGCGAGGATCTGTTCGTGTGTGGGGCTTGCTCTGAAGCTCTCCATGAGGATGTGACACTGGTTCACAAGGCGCATTATAGTAGAGGTATATTTCTCCTTGTCCAAAATATAGTCCTTCACGTAAGCATTCTCCACCGTCTCAGTGACGGTGAGAATCGAGTAGAGCTCGCAGAGAGAATCATAGACGGCTTTGTGGATAGAAGTTGGGATGAAAGACGCTCGTGAAATCTCCTCGTGGTAGTTTATATGTGTGTTTACGTCGGCCGGAGTATAGTACGTGGTGGTGGTCGGAGCATAAGCTGGAGGCGCCGACATTGAAAAAATGTGAGAATTATAGGCGACGGGGGATCAAATAGGAAAATGTGATCCCGAGGGAGATGTAGAGTTTTCTTTGCGATCGTGGCGCTTTTCGATGGTTTGCATTGGGAGTGAGGTGACCACTGATCGCACTTCATATACCGGGGACAGACACCGGGGCCAGATGCTGGGTGCGAAACATCAAATGTGAGTAACATGCAAAGATTGATTTTATTTTTGAATAATTTTTTTTGCAGCTGGTTGCTGATCATCCAGTTTCGTGTTTTGGGGCTTGGGAGTTGAACAGCCGTTTTGCAAAAGGGCCGTGGTTTTTTGATGCTTAGCTAATAAACACCTCGATCCATTTATGAATGCTTTGCCGAATTCAGCATGAACAGTTCCCATGCCATTTCATGAAAGATGTAGCTGGGCTCATCTCATGCGAGGACGGGTGCTGAGAGCTCCACGGTTTCAGATTCTGAATCTGCTTGTTTTCCCCTTATTCCTTTCAATCTCCTCTATCCCACTGCCTTAATCGATTTCACAGACGTATCTTCGTTCACTGCGCGGGCTATAGAACGCATCTGGGTTGTACCCCAATTCCACCCAGTCGGAAGGATTGTAGGAATATATAATGGGTGGAGCACAGAACCGCTTTGTTTTTCGGTATATGTCATCAACGCGGCGACAGCTGACGATATCGGCCACGGCATCTCGGCCAAATAGATTCCGTGCTATCTGACATTCGCTCATGATCCACAGCATTAGATAGCCGCAGCTGGCTCTATTATACGGAGACACAGTGAGTGGGATCGAACACACCACATCTTTGCCATGCGCAAGTTTCACTTTGAGTATGATCTCGTAACGAAGAGCAAATAGTTTTCCTAGTAGAGTGAATCCCTGCACGTGACTTAATGGGATACCTTCCGCCAATTTGGGAGAGTTCTTGTTCTTGTTGAACGATGCAGTGATATGAGTCACCTGGCTGTTCGGATACTCCTGAGCACTATGCGCCGAGTAGAGCTCCAATAGCTCATTTTCATGAGGAAATACGAACGAAAACCGGTCGTTTACTCCCTCAGTACTTAAAAGACATTCATGGGTCTTTGTTTCGGAGAACAACTTCGTTTCCTTTTTTGCGGGTAATCCCCCATCAAATCCTTCGAAGATCTCTTTTAGTTGAAGCGTGACCAGCTTCAATTGAAGGTTTTTCTTTCGTTTGTTGTACAAATGGTTTGCGGCGGTTCTCACCAGCACGTCGATAGTATCCCGAGGCCCAGCAGCCGAGGCCGGAAGCGTGACATCAACCAAAACTTGGTTGTCAGCAGACACTTGTGACTCGCATACTGGTTCGCTAAATTGGCGATATAGCGGGAGAGTGTCGTACATTTTTATGGGGATCGGAAACTCCCGCATGAAATATTGCTCGTTCGAGACAGAAGTTCCAAGAGAAACACGAACAACAAGCGTGTATACCGTTGTAGCGCCCCAAGCATCAAAGTAGCAGCTGGGAGCGACATCTCTGTCGAGCGGGATAAGCACCGGAACGTCTAGCCCCAACATGGCTTGCGAAAACTGGCCCATGGGCGGAGCGTAGACCAGAGGATCGGCAAAAGCCCTTGTTTGTTTGACGGTTTCGCTGGAGCTAAGCGTTGACGGCGAGACAACTTTCTGGACTGCCAAGAGCTCGACGGCAACCGAGCGGCAGTCGAAAGTCGGGCTTCTGGAGGGGCGTATTTCGATGACGGTTTGGATTCGTGGCTAGAACGGCGTTAGTAAAAGAGGCAACAAGGAGCGAAAAATGGAATAGACAGCGAGAGGGCTCGAGCTGGGGCTGAACCCGTGAACACATACGATTGAGTTGGGGACTCCGGGGCTTCCCTTGACGACCGAGTGTCCGTCAGATCGTAGGCTGATGTGAACAAGACATTCAGCTTTGGGCGGCATGTTTCACGTGACGAGGCCTCAAGACTATGGGGCGGTTCGACGGGGCCGTGGAAAGCCGGAGGTTGGGTAGAGCCAAAAAATCTGAGACACGGAGTGGTTCGGAAGCGTTTGGGACTCGGAGGCACTTTGGACTCGCGTGGGGCAGAATACCGTGTGAGCAGACCGGCTGAGTATTAGGCGTCAAGAAGGCCTTGCAGGCTGGGATGGTTTGCGGGGTGCGACTCGCTCCAGATGGCATTGTATATGGCCTGCGGCACGCGCGACCGTCGGTAGCCAGGAAATAGGGATCCGAAGAAGCCAACGAAAATCATGGACCAAGGGGCCGTTGGCTCTGGAAAGCTCACGATGGGAACCGGGAGAAAAGCGGAAAAAGCAGGCTGGCCGTGAGCTGGCAACTCTCTCTCGCGGACCACAACTGTCGTGGGGCTAATCACCGGCCGTCACCCGGTTGTCGTCAGCAGGGCTGCGCAACCGCGAGCGTTGCAGAGGGCGAAAAGCGTCCTTTTCGAATGAACACGGAGGCGGGGACAAAGCCCGGCCTGGGCCAAATCACGGCCACGATATGCTCGGCTGGCCTTGTCGTTTCGGCTGGCGCCGAATGTGCTTTGTGGGCGTGGCTCCTCGAAAACACGCTCTCCACGGCTGAACCACCCAGCACTGCCTGCTATGCCACGCACACTGTCATCAGTGCAAATAGCGCTGTTGGCTATGGGGACATCCGGCCAGGAAGACTTGGAACTTGAAAGCAAGCGATTAGAAGAAGGAGAGCCTCAAGAAAAGCGCACAGAGAATAACACAACGGACTGCCCTTCCAAGCATTGCCCGTTGAAGAGGAAAGGACTCGGAACCGGCCTCGAACGGTCCTAATCATTGCACGACGGCCAGGAAAGGGAACACGAGTTGCCAGGAGCCGGAGGCATAGGCTTGCAACAAAAGAAAGATATCAATACAGAGATACTCGAAGGGAAACATGTGCAGACCTCAACTCAGCAGTCACAGCCTCGGTTTTCAAACGAAGTGCCCGAAAAAACAGCGATGGCGTTCTGCTCTGATCCACAGAGGTTTGCCTTAAACGCTGAGGGCATTCATTCTTCGCCAAAGTCAACAATACTTGTCTAGAAGAATCTTTTGCATTTACTTTGGAGACCAATCTGAATTCCGCTGTCACAAACAACACAGGGTTAAAAACATGGATTCCAAAATCACTCATACTCGAAAGATTGAAGAAATACTTGCATCTGGGTTCTTCTCGAAGCCCCACCGATACAGTCTCCAACGGGGTCAACCAAAGTGACGAGACTCCCAGTGCCGAATTCCTCGTGGGCCAGGAATACATGTCTTGCCTGATCACCTCATCCACCCTTTCACTCCCTCGCTATGGTGACCCGGTTCTCCTCTTTCATGCCACTTCGTTGTTCGGGCTCTTGTCATTTTTATCCGTCCTCCAAAGTCCTTTTTCTTTCAAAAGCATTTCCGAGTTTTTAAGCATCTCACCTACGTCTACCATAGTTTTCTCAAGCTTGCTCCATTGTTGTTCTCTAGTCCACTCTGTGGTGTCGATGCTTTGAAGTGCTTCCAAGCGTGTCTTCTGACTCTCGACCTCCGATTGAGACACATCGACAATATTGGTAGAAAACAAGGCATCCAATAAAAGATTCTCTGCTATGAGATTGATGTTGTGTATCTCCTTCTGAAAAGCTCGAAAAGAGAAGTGCGGGCAATTCTTAAGCTTATCATCCTCGCTGGCACACAACCACGTTGAAAGCGTATTCAGAAGTTGCAACACAGGAGAAATATCCTGCAAAAACCTGTCCACTTTATTTGCTGTTTCATCAGGAAATTCCGAGCCTTTAAGCCTCAAAGTTACTGTATTGATCAATTGCTTGACTTTTGTGAAAAGATCGAGGTCAAAGTCTCCGCTTTCACTAAATCGTGTCAATGAGGCGTTTATGAAATTGAGATCCTCGTTCAACTGACCCACGAGAAGTTGAGATTTGTCCACATCCATTTCAGCTGCGCTATTCGCATGCGGCTTATATGGCACTGGGTCAGTAATTGGAGTTTGCACGGAATGAGTCCCAAGCATTGACGTCTTCTCAAATGAATGCTTTGAAGGGATATCTTTTTCCTGTTCTTTGGCTGCAGGCCCGATCTCGAAATGTGAAGAATTCCACCGAGATGAAAATTTCTGTGGGCCAACCTGAGCCTCTGCAGTCTGTAATTGATTCTGTCTCTTCACTGCTTGTGATTTCACCCGGCTCTCTGGTTTCCCTAATTCAGACTGATTTTTCGGTGGCCCGAAGTCAAATAGTAACTCCAAGTGCTCCCAACTGAACGGTGCTCGTTTTGTAATGTCACAGTTTTGGTGTTTGTCTTGGTCATCGAGTTGACGTTCCCAAATCCCATTCGAATCCGAGGCATGTCTACACAAGCTATGAAGTAGTTTACAGTCTCGCCCTGCTGAAATCCAACCTTGGTCTGATGGCCTCGAATGAGCCAAACTTCTCATTGCCATCGATACCGTAGCCACAGAAACGGTTGCAAAAAACACGGGTTTCATATTGGAGTGAAGTGGTGACCTTGAAGCTGCTCGAATTATGTGATGTTATTCTGATGGTTGGAGGATGTGGGTTGTCAAGACTATATATACAGCATCTCATCACTCACCATCCGGTTCCACCAACAAAGTTGAGCCTCAATGCTAGAGTTTCCGCAAAAGGGGTTAAAACAAGACAGAATGAGTTTCAACTCCATAGAGTTCACGCGTCGTTTGATTGCATCCGTGAGAACAATAGCTTTCAATGCCGTGCATAATTATAGCTTCATCGGCCATTGCAACTACAGGTGCTGGAGGAGTATTCGGCGTGGTACTGTGGGGAGATTGACGCTCAGGGTGCCGCCCAAGAGCAGACTTTTTCAAACATTAATATCTTTAGAACACAGCCAGAAACGATCCAGCTGATCTCGCTTCTGACGTTACTCCATGCAAAGCACAATCACACGGTAGTTGCCAGCCTTTTTTGGGCATACAACTCTGTCTCATTCCAATTTTCCTAAATGAGCATTTTGTTTCACTGGGAACTAAGCCTCAATACACCAAAAGCCTCAAACGCACTGCCTCCGAGCATTGAGTCGGGCTCAACACATTGCACCAGCGCCTTCATCATCATGGTGCGGAAAGTTATCCGTGCGGACCGCAAGTGGAAAGTCGAATTGCGTAAGCTACATTTGAGCCTAACCTTAGGCTGCTACTCTTCACAGAAACCAACAGTTCCACCATTCGCAACTTTGAAACACGGCTGTGACCTCAAACTTTGAAATATGGCGTGAAGTCAAGTCCTCTTTAAAGTATGAGATAGTTGATCTCTCCCAGCCCGGAATCGAGGTTTGATGCAGTGGTCTGAATAACCCCACGCACTCATTTCTTGATTCTTGGTTTCAGAGACTCCGGTTGAGAATTTCACGCATTATGTCGGGATACCAATTGCAAGCCCGAAAACAATGATCCAGCTTTTTACGGGACTATTTCATTGTGCTGTGGGAGCACTCACAAGGAGTACATTAAAGCCAATAACCGTGACCAATCGCAAGTCAACATGGTCCGAAATAGAATGGTTCTTCGAATTTTCGAATATACAACGTATATTGCAATTTTCGGAATGAAGTATAATGATAACTTGAGCGTGAAGCAGATTTTCCAGAGAAAAGAAAGAAAAAATTACTACGTCGGCCCGCACACACTATGCTTACTTTTCAAGAGAAGTACCTGGCCATCTTCATATCATTCTTGATCAATGAGAGTGAAATTCCTCAAATACATCAAACTTGCACTTTTTAAGCTAACCGTACGAAAGGGGGTCGAAAAGCATTACACGGGTGTGGTGGTAGAAGCAGGTCCGGATTCTTGAGAAGGACTACCCGTTGAAGGAATTGGGCTCAAGATATTGGTGTCTCGTGATCTTATGATCCCAGAAGCAGCCAAGGTGTAGGGTATTAGCAAGGACTCGATTCTAGCATACTTGGTAAACCTACTACATATTGTTTTTGAACAAGAGGCTTAAGACTTATTCGGTGGGAGACATATTCTTCATGAAAATGCTGAAGAGAGAGTTTCTCTACAGCCAATCACACCAAATCGACCGTTGAGAGGGGGCTCAAGAAACAGAAACACAACTCCAATTGTGGCAAGTCTTCATTATCAGAAAGCTAACATGTGCTACCAATGGAACAAACCAACGACTCAAGAGCGACATTTTGAGAACAAGATTACTTAGGTCAGTGACTTTCGTCACATTTCTCTGAAAGTCACCTCAACCAGTTCATGCGACGACATCCACAAACAACTCCAAAAAAGCATTAGGCCGAGAAGTGTTCCGAGAAGATACCAGATTCGCCGCTTGCGTAAGGTTTTATGTGGTGTGTCCGTCATCACAGCCTACAAAGACATCGAAAACTCTCCAGTGGCCGCCATTGACTAGATATCAGACAGTTAAAAACCGGCCAGCGGTGCGTATGTCAAAGGAAGGTTACAGATTTGGGCTTGAGACTGACTGTCCTGGCAAAATTGTATTGCCCTTTTCCTCAAGACCCCAATTTCTCGGTGTACATACTCCACAAGGAAGTTTGCGTGTCGTTGCATCAGGTCTCTCATGGTAGTGATAAAGCTTCCTCATTGTTTCTTCAAACGGCGTTCGAGTAAAGTTAAATGCCGAAGACCCCCGTCCCCATTCGCGTTTTCGAGCTAGATCAGTGTAGATGCTAAAGGTTTAAGCACTCCAATAGGGCCAGTGACACTTCTTTGAGGTACTACTTCAAAGTCCCAAACGCCGTGAGTCTTCGGCCATATTGGCCTCTCTGTCTTCTTCATTTATTGACTATTTGGTTCGAGCCCAGATTTCTAAGAGCCGTCCTCCCGCGAAGACTCTTCCCGTTGATTGCAGCCTTTCAGCGCAGAGCGACCCCGCCCTTTTTGAACAACAGAGCATAGTTCTCGGAAAAGTATACATCTGCTTCCAGAGTGGCACCGGCGTTGTGCTACTTCGTCTTCTCAGCCATCGTGTTTTGACGAATCTTTCAGAAAATTTCCAAGCCTTTCGTAGTCTAGTGCTTCTCACACCGTGGTCCAAGCTAAAGTCTCTGAGTCCTTAACTGCCATCGATTCTGCTATTGCAGAGAAGATACATTTTGGTGTGAGATGATATGTGCATGGGTAGTTGGTTTGTGAGAAGTGTTATCCTGGAAACCTGGGCTGCTTTTACCTTTCCAGACCACCAGGATGCCGCCAAAAAGACCACAGAAGCAACTGCACCGGCGTGTATCAAGGAAGGCGGCAGAACAAGACACCACAATACTGACAAAGGCCATGCGATGCCCGTGGCACGTTGGAAACAATAGCAACGGCGATCCTTCAGACGGGGTTTTTTCGGGTATACCGAAATGCGCCCGGAAGGATAGTCTTTCTGATCGAATATACAATTACGGGTTACATGGTATCAGTCTCCAACAAAATAGCGTCAGCGGCCTCCGCATCTTGCTGTAGTGGAGCTCCCGATGCTTCAACAATAGCTCTTTTCTGAACTAGAACAGATTGCTGGGTAAGTTTTATGTGCTATTCTCGTGTGCGTCGAACACACTGTGCTTTCCATTGTTCTCGAGCACACAAGACGTAGGCACATGTTGCACAGCGACTGCGATCCTGGAACAATCGTCGTTCTTCCGATTCGCTATGAGCCTCGTTCCACCAAAATTCGAGAGCACGCTCGAGGCATTCTAACTACCAACTGACTCAATTTCAGCGACTTGCAAGAACACTTGTTGTACACATCAGAGTGGTCTGTGAACAACAGCAAAGACCAGAAACGGAGTCACATAAGTACTCGAGAGGAGACCATTGGTGCGGTAGATTGCGGCCATCTGGCCAGCCGAGGAGATCAGAAAGAACAATTTGACGGAGGATGACAAAGCCGAAATTTGATCCTGCGGTTGCGTGGCTGGTCTGGGCGGAAACCGCAGTTTTCATGCCACACGCCTGGAGAGCCTCAGTTTGAAGAGTGGCTTCAAACGTAGCAAACGCAACTAAAACGAAGAATCTCAGTGGTTTGCTCTAAAGCCATGGGGCAGGAGGCAGATGAATTGACCGGAAATGTTGTCATCTATCTGAACAATAACGGACTGTTCCTCAAGAAGATGCACCCATACCCTGGGACATGCCCAGAGCTTGTCACCCAGCCTGTGACCGATCGGCTGGTCAAAGCTGCCTGTGCAGCCCAACAGTCTGAGATGTCGGGGCATTGTTCGTTGTGCCGGTTACCGCCAATTCCCCACAGCAAGTCCGAGGCCGAGTCACGGAGCCGCAGCTTCATAAAAGTTTTCGGCGGTCCGCCTTCATTGGCGCTTTTGGAATTGTGGGGGTTTGGAGGCGACGCTTGAGTATGCTGGCCCGGCCCAGCGAGAGTTAATTCGGAGAAATGAAGCCGTCTTTGACGTGAGCAGATCTTGGATTCCCGTTGAGGCTCTCAGTGGAAAT
Organism: Metschnikowia anglica; assembly: GCA_030573055.1. Classification (NCBI taxonomy): domain Eukaryota; kingdom Fungi; phylum Ascomycota; class Pichiomycetes; order Serinales; family Metschnikowiaceae; genus Metschnikowia; species Metschnikowia anglica. Next base: position 231,322 of record JAJMCP010000017.1, read on the forward strand.
GCTGCCCACACACTTAATGTTGCAGAGAAATCATATCTACACAAGCTTCGTTGAAGACTGGTTGCTTGATCAAACCGTCTTGAGAGGACAAGATCGGGCTGCCGAATCGTGCAAGCACGTATGGCGAAGAGACCCAGACAAGCACAAGAAAAGACGGGTTGAATTTGGTCCATGTTTCTGCCTTGAACCGCCTCCATTCAGCTTCACAAACGCATGGCTCATGCTTCGGGAGGGCTGATTCGCAAGCCCTGGTGCTTCCGTTACTTTGCATACAAATTCCAGCCAATGGGACCGATAACGTGTCGGCACAGGGCCGATCATTGCCCAATGTGACTCGTGCTACATATCTATTTGTCTTAGTAGTGTGCTGAGTTCACCTAGTGCCACAGGTTCTACAACTGCCTCTCAGAGCAGAATCTTTCTACCTGGGAACAATTGGGGAGAAGTCAATCTTTCATCTAGGCCCAAATTCTTCTCACATTGAATAATTGGCCCTGGACTGAACAATGGCCACTCACAATTCGAAAGTGGCGCATGTCTGAAGGGTATCAACGAAGATGAGCTCTGTTTATGCCGCACCCTTTGCACTCATTTTATTGACCTTTACAGTTGTGAACTACGACGAATCTCAAATGCGAGAGAACAGCAAATCTACTTCATGTCCGGTCTGAAGTACTAGAGCACCGTCCGACTGATCCCACTTTAACAGCGGCCAAGGTCCGTCAGCCTCCCCGCCGAGCACATTGGGTTTGCATCCATAGCTTGAAATGATACGTTTCATTTTGAGAAGACGATACGCTCCCGGCTCTTGCTGGGCAATCCGAAGCGGGAAAGAGCGTGGTTTCACAATCGTCCAAGACCCATGCGCGTAGTTTCCATCGACCTGTTGGTGGGAACATTCTGTTTTCCGTCTCTCAGGATGCTCAGCTCAGATAGACCCAACAAAAGAAGGAACATTCGCTTCGCCAGCGCGTGCGCCATGAGCGATTTGTTTCTGATGGTGTTGCTAAGGGGCAATAAACTGTTCATTTCGGTAAGATTAACGCAATGCTAACGAGACCCTGGACAAACTCGCAGAAGCTGGCAGATTCCGAAAGCCATTCACAATGAGGACGATCTTGTTGAAATGCTCAGTCTTTTTCCGCCAATTCTCGAGGATTCTCCGCGCAATTGCGCACGGAACCGGCTCTGGAAGTTGCGTAAGTGCACTTAACAAGGATACACAAAGGACTCGCCGGCGGCGATAGCTAGTCAGCCACCGGTCAAAAGAGTTGAATGGTCTACTACTTGAGATTCAGCTTCTGGCGTGGCCCCAGAAAAGTAACGCAATGGCTCTTTCGCTCATGAGGCTCCGGAAAAAGAGGTGAGATACTTACAAAAAACCCTCTTGATTCCCTATGCAAACAAAGCACAGCAAGATTCTCTGAAACCAGAAGCACCCGAGAGCCACAGAACACTCTCCATGACTTTCCCACTCGTGTTTGTGTCCGTGAGCCCAGGGCATCTTTTAGCCTTCCCTCATGCACCGCTGTGTTGTCAAGATACTAAAAGCCCCCGTTCGCCCTCCCCTTCTCAGATCAACCCCGGAATGATCGCATATTTCACTGAAAAATCGTCGAACTTCTCCTGATAATACTTGTGGGTCTGAACGGCACTGACGGAAAGATTCATCACCACAAAGGCCCAAATGCATAAGAAGGTCCAGTCCTCGGCGATGAGTTTTCCTCTGGTGAAAACCAGCAACGCCACGGTGAGATAGATCCCGGTTTCATCGAGGTAATGTGCGCTTGAGACCACAGAAAAAAGCCCATTCTTCGGGGTGGAATATTTCACCAAACTGGCCAAGTGCTTATGGTTCCGGAACTGGTCAGCCTGGAGAGCCAAGAACATCATTGTTAGCAAGCCCGCCCAAATCACCGAAGACAAACTTTTCTTTGCGCCTTCAGACACATGTTGGTTACGGAGCCCATAGAAAGACGTGGCGCCGACTCCTACGTAAAAAACGAATCCCAACAAATAGTGGAGGAAATGCATCCGCGACTTAGGGCCCCACCGTGTCACGTTATGGCTTTCGTATAGTCTCCTGGTGGCTTGACACGTTAGGAACGCCCACGCAAGCAGGTACTTTCCATTTTCAAAGATACGGTCAGGTACAAGAACCAATTGGCCCCACATGAGAATCAGATACAAAAGATAGAAATGAGAAAACCACGATTTTGGCACGGTGACGTTTGCCAGCGCATTGATCACACGCGAAAGAAACGACGAGTCTGGCGGCGAGCGGCACTGCGCGACTTTGCCGTAGCAGATGAGAGCTTTCAGATCATTGATGAGAAGCAAGCACAAAAGCGAAACACATAGGGCCAAGAAGCCTGCTGATATTAAGTGAGCTTCAGCCATTAAGATTAAGAGAAGCTTTGTGGGCAAAGATTGTTCAGGCGTGTGCTTTATGAATGGTGCATGAGTGCGCGGACCCGCCTCAAGATGCAGAACCAACAATGCGACTTCATGTGCCTATCTGATAAGCACATGAAAGAGCGAGCAGAACGTACCATAATGTGTGAGGTGCATTGTGCGCAGAGACGTTCCAGATAAGCATAGAGATGGGTTTTTTTGCTGTTACTTTCGAGGTTGTGACTGGTCGCACTTCCCCAGCAGACACGGTTTGATGCCCATCCATCTTGCAGTTTTGTGGGGGAGGGATCTCCAGCGCCGTTCCACGGTGCGGACCTCAAATTTCTGAAGGGAGAACAATGAAACCCGCCAATTCATGTTGGCCCAAGTTTCAGTCGATGCTTTCCAACACGTGCACTTCCGAAAGACCGTTTGCCTACATTCCGCAGTTTCTGTTTCTCCTAGTTTCCTTATCTGTCCATTAATTATTATGCTATGCGCGATGGAATCGCGGGCCGCTTCGCCGTTTAGCGGCCCACGTACTTGAGCTCGAAGTATCTGGCGAAATTGAACCCAACCGCAGAGAAGCCAGCAGCCAACTCGAAACCAATCTCTCCTCCGTACTCACCAATCTTCCTACCAATGACACCTTGGTACCACGCTTGGTTCATACCAACCACAACACCAGCACAGCCGCAGCAGAAGCCAAAAACACCGGCGATTCCCACGGGGTATTTTTTCTTGTCGCTGAAGTTCTCGTAGTCGTATGCGCTCCACTGGTTTTTCTTCCAGATGAAATGCTCCGACAAGCACATGGCCTCGTAAATGGCCAAGTAGTATCCAATCAAGTTCATGAAGTTCTCCATGACGGACTCGAAGTGGTAGTATCCGGGAATACAGATGGCCAACACAGCGAAGTTACCGGCGATGGTCCAGAAGACTCTAGGGATCTTCTTCAATGGAGACCAAACAGACTGAGCAGACAAAGCGACAGAGTACATGTTGGGGATGTTGTTGGCAACCGTGGAAAGAGCAAGAAGCACACACAAGAACTCTCCGAATCCGTGCAACGAATTCTCCACGAGAATAGCGTAGACCAAGCCACCGATAGAATTGGAGCTGTACAACTCCGCCCACCTGGTGTTTGTGAGTGTGCCGGTGGCACAAGCAGCGCCCAAGGTCATGGTGAAGATCAACGGGAGAAGCAAACCGAACAAAATGCCAAAGAAAATTCTATAAGGGTTGGCGTTTCTTGGCTGGTAAACAGTGTAGTCAGACGCGTAGGTGGTCCAGCCCGTGGCGAAACCGTAGATGGTGCCGCCAAAGGACAAGACGTTACCGGCAGTAGTTTCCCCGCCTACGGTGGTCCCCCAGGTGAACGTCTTGGACATGGCCATCCTAGCAATGATGGCAATAAAGCAGACGAGGTTTGGAATCCAGGAGTACTTCTCGTACGTGTGGATGATGTTGTAGCCGAAGAAGGTCACGATAATGGTACAGATGACCAAGATCAAACAGCCAGCCCATGGGGGACATGCGCCGTTGTTGATAATGTTCAACAATTGAGCGGAGGCCATGATGTTCACGGCACCCCAACCGACACAGGCCACCATGTTGATGAGCCCGAAGATTCTTTGAGCGTAGTCACCAATGAGAAACTTTGATAGGATCATTTGACGGAGACCCAATTTGACACCGAAAATGGAGAAGTAGGCCACGGGCAACGCACCCAAGAGGCTGAAGAAAATGATGCACATGATACACTGGAAAAACGACAAGGAGAACACGGTGACACCGAGGGCACCCAAGGAGAACGTGGCAATCACCATGTTGGCCGACCACCACATGCTGGCGGCGTTGATGATTGAATCGTCGCCTTTTTCCTCGTCCGTGACAAGCTCAATCCCCTTCGTCTCGGCATTCATCTTGGCAGCCAACCGGTTGATGAAGTTCAAACCTCCCTCAGAGGTTTCGCCCATGCCAGAGTCCAGAAGAGACTTTTCGTAGGCATCCAACGAGGACCCGTCTTTGACCGGGACGGGCTCATGGCCTATTATTTTCTCTTGATCGGGCATCTTGGAGAGACAAATTTTGCAAGCAGATCAATCTGAGGGAAAGAACCAGGACCACGGGAATACAAACGTACGGAAAAGTCAGACGCAAACGCGGGGAGGCGAGCTTTTTTTTATATCTTTCACAGGGCCGCTTCTGACAGAGATAAGGATTAGGAAGCTGGGAACCGATTCCCCGTGAGGAAGGTAATTTTTCTCATTGTCATCGCTGCACTGTATGCATGTATATGTAGAGGCGCGCGGAACGGTGCGGACAACATAAAAAAGAAAGTTTAAAGAGCCCGCGCGTACGGCACATGGCCTGTTTTTCCGCGTGTGTTTTACCGATCTATGCGGCATTATTGGACAGATACGCTGCCGAGGAACAGCAACGGCATTTCCGTGGTGCGGTCGGGCTTGCAAATCCACCCCGAGCTCCAGTGGGAATTTCCTCAGGCGAAAAGCGGCCCGAGAAAACCAGTATGATCTGCAACATGGATTTTGATCCCTTTGTTTTCGTGAGAGACGGCTCGCTTTGTCTCCGAAGCCATCCACTGTTTCACTGTCGAGTTTCACCTTTGCCAAAGTTGCGCTCTGACTCGACCCGCTTGTGCTTAGTTTCATGGCGCCACTCCAAACTCTTTTTTCTGTCGGGATGTGCGTTCGCTCGACAAGCCCGCCATCTTTCTGTGTCGGACCAGAACGACGACGCCCGAGGCTTGACTCTTTCCTGAAATTAATTAACGGGTCACAACAAAATTGTCCGCGAGTAGGCGCATGGGCTTTCCCGCGTGCTGTGCTTTGGCTCGTTCAATTTGGCGCTGCTGATTTTCTTGCGGGTTTCCTTGGAGGCACTCGCGTGGAGCGGGACACGGCACTGGAGGCGTCTTGACAGGGCTGCCTTTCTGCTTCCTCTTGTTCGCTTTGTTTTTCTGCCCCGACCTGCGGCGCATGGAACAGTCCAGCACTGAAGATAAGGGAGCAGACAATGAAACACCAAAAAGCAGGTGAAACCCAGAAAACGGGAAGACCCAGCAACTGATGGCGTGTTCACCTGGAACCAGCGCATGTGTGCGCCGGCGTTCGCCTGGCTGGTTTCAAGGTCGCTTTATTCTCTCCAACCGTACGGCTGAATCATTGCGTGATTCGGGAAATACGTCAGCTTATCATCCTCCGTGACTCTGATTTCTCGGAAAGAAGAGGCCATTGTTTTCGAGGTACAGCCTCCCACCCGAATGACACCGACCGTTTCCATTCTTCTTTTGCGGAGGCGCCGAGTGATATTCAATCCCAGCTGCTCAATCTGGAAAAAGTTGAGGGCAAGTAGAGCAGTCTCCCGGGCAGTCTACTCCAAGTTCTTTCCTCTCAGTTTTTTTTTCTCGCTTCCGGCTTTTGTCGAGTCCTCTCGTTTGCGTTTCTTATATCCTCTGGCTTATTTTTCCTCTGGTTCATCCTTCCTCTTGTAGTATTCTATGTTCTGCTTTCTTTTTCCATTTTTTTTTTTCTTTTTCGTATTAACTTTTGCCCTGATGCTGTTCCAATCCTTTGGTCCTGGATCCAAACAACCTCTAAGACTAGCCGGGGCAATCTTTCTATCGACACATGTTTCTATTCTCATTACCTCCGCGCGGCCCATCCCCGGCTCGCATTAAGTGATCTCACGAAACAAAGTCAGTGCCGTCCGTCTCTGTATCTTTCCGAATTCCTCTTGTTTTCCTGTTTCTCTTCAGAAAAATGTGACCTAGGTTTCCCTCCAGCTCTATTTCCTATGCGACATCTCCTTGGCTCAATATCTTTAATTCCATCAGTACCTTGTCTAAAGCTGCTGGGTGGGGTCCTCTAAGAAGCAAAATCACACTGAGTGGTTCTTCTATTTCCTCAAGCCAAAGTAGAGACCCAAGATAAGAGCAAGAATGATGAGGATAAGAACGATGATACCAAAACACCACATCTTCTTCTTACGAGCTTTCTTGGCCAGAACAACGGCTTTATTCGTGTGACCCACACCTTGCTCGATATCGTGCTGAGCGGTATTGATTTGCTCCTCGATCTGCTGAATTGGCTGGTCCTGCTCAACAACCAACTCCTCCATGTCGTGAAACAACTGGGTCAATTCAGCCATGGTCTTCTCTAATTTCAACAATTCTCTATGACGAACCTGGACCTCGTTTAACACAGTCCGGGCCTCGCCTCTGCGGTTCAGTTGCATCAACGCTTGCTGGAATATCTGCTGGTTGCTCGACCCGTCCTCGACCACAGCCTGGATTTCTTCCGGGGTAGCATCGGGTTTGACAATACGGTACTGTCTCTCGGCCTGGATCTTGGTTTGCTCCCTATTGTTGCTCTCAGTCAACCTGTACCGCTGGATGAGATCCAAGAACTTGTTTCTGGTGGTCTCCGCTTGGTCGGCTTTTTGTGGGTTTCTCAGCTGCGCGGCCTGGGTTTGCACATTCTTGATTCTCAGCTTCAACTCATTTTGTAAGCTGGAGGCTTCCAATACAAGCGAGTCAATCTGTTTCGTCGCGTAATCGCCATCGTCGTCCTCATTCAAGTCCAAGTCCTGCAAATAATTTTTCTGTTTATTTGAAATCAAATCCACCAAATTCGAGTAGTTATCCAACTGAAGATTGATGTCCTGGATCTCGTTCATAAACCCAACAAAATCGTCCTCTTCCTCGTACTTGTACGCGCTCAACTCGTATGAGTTTGTATTGTGGTTGGCATAACCGCCGCTATTGCTGTTGTTATAGTACGGGTTGCTCATCCTTGTGACTTGATGAGAGTTTTCTAAACTGCTTGAAATAGTGGTGTGGCCAGGTTGTCTTGTTGGAATCTCGTTACAAATAGGGGAAAATTGTTTTCGGGCTGGCTAAGTTTAGTGTTGATTCTTCCGAGGCGGTGCTGGCGTGTGTTCGGAGTGCATATAGTGCCCGCACTGAATTTGGTTTTTTTTTTCGTGAGGCGGTGGTGAAACGGACACGCGAAACTAGTACGTGCCAGAGGAGAATGGGAAATGAGACGAGATTGACGTGGCTTGGGTAACATGTGGTCACGTGCATGAGAGGAAATGGCACGTTTGCTTGTTCCTTTTTTGGGGTTTGGATCTCGCTATTTTCTTCGTCATTCTTTGTTTGTTATCCATCTCTTTCCGCTGGCTTGTTGCACTTATCATCTTTTCTTTTCCCGCTCGTATATCGGGATCTGCTTGTATGGACCCACCTCGTTTAGCCTCTTTCGGGCTTGTATAGAGTTGTGCCTGCCGAGTCAGGTAACCTAATGACCACGGCTATGCCAGAGGATGACACCTAACTTCGGTGACTCAGCATTTTACTCAAAAAAAAAAGGAAATGCGTGAAGACAAAAGGGAAGGAAAAGCTAGTGTTGCATGACCGTTCTCTCGAATTTTGGTGAATACTATAACAACCCCTGTGGTTTTGAGGCATGCCATGTGGAGCTGGAACCGCCCTTCGTGTGCGCACTAGCTTATAGGCGTATCATTTAGACGAGTGAGTACACGATGTAAATGGCGCACGAGCCCATTTGTATTGGTTTTATTTGCTTTTTCTCTCTGAGGGAAATAAGCAATGTATGTCCCTTGGTAAAATTAGCTGCATTTACGGCTCATGATTGTCAAGCACCTGCGGGATTCAAGCACATACTAGGTCCGCCCTTCGAAACCGAATACTCATGATCACGCTCATTTGAGGTGTATTTTATTCTTTGGAGCCTTTCTCAACTTGTCTTGCTGCCTTTGCCAATAACAGTGGCAACGGTAAGCATCTTGAAACGTGGGTCATGGGATGTGTCGAGTTATGGCCGCGGTTCCTAACCTTCAGTTGAGGATCCTGTGTGTTTTTAAGCGTCAACAGACACAAAACCCGATAAACAAGTCGTTTGGAGAGCAACAGAGTCCCCACGGGGAAGCAATTCCCCGCGCCAGGAGCACTCATACTAGGTATGGAAACAGTAAGCCGCGGAAATCTATCTATCTTTCTTTCCCTTCTGTAACTATGTCTTAATTTGCATTTTTGGCAGTAGCTCGCAAAACAGGTTTTGTCAATTATCAAAGCCAAACGGCTCAGCAGAAAGTCTCAGGCGTGGTGCTGAGGAAGCGTGACTGGTGTTTATTTCTGTGACGGGCGAGTTCTTTGCATATGCCTAATTCAGATTGTTCGTTTATGTTAAGCGTTTCTCGTAAAGTTTGAGCGCCGAATGAACTGAAGTGATGAGTTGGTGAACGTTTCCGTTGAATTTTTACGTCCTGAAGAGAGTGACGCCATTCGTAAACCTCGCTGGCCTTTGTGATATCTTATCGTCTGGCTTTTGTACGCGATGAGTCGAGCGTCTAGCTCAACTAATAGCGTCTTATGTGACTTGACCCATTGTTTGTGGATAGTGGAGATTGCATCTCTTGACGAGCGTAAATGAAAGCGGGAGTAGCCTTCGGAGCACAGTCAACTCCATGCCGTCTGTTTCCTGGTATTGATGTATTTGCTACCGACAAATGAACCTAGGAATGATAGAGCATTTTGTCGAGGGTGTCATAACGCGTGTAAGCTCGGCTCTAACTGGTTCAATATTGACGCTTAAGGCCGGATGGTCAACAACGGAAATGATATATAAGTCTCAATCTCTCTCCTCAAATGGCTTTCATATTCTCTTTCTCATTCACTCAGAGTATCATCCACAACTCATCTTGCTTGAACTACTCACACCATGAAACTTACTCAAATTATCTCTTTCAGTGTCGGAATCTTTGCTGTGAACGGCTTAGCTATTAACGAGCAAGCACAAAACGCAGCGGTTTCCTCTATTGCCAAGTCAACTGGGAACCCTAGTAATGTCACGGTTGTTCCCGTTCCAAACTATCGTGCTGCGGTTGAACCAAACCATAATCAAACTGCCACTACGTTGCCAGCCACCATCCCCGCTCTCTCCTCTGGGGAAATTGATGGGAACACCCAGGAGGTGGTCGTCGATGCAGTGAAAGACGTCGTGGAGGGCGTGCTTGATGCGTTTAGGGATTTTGGTGACGTTGCAGGCGTGGGCTTAGACGTTTTGCTTGAGAACTCTGGCTATTCCGTGGAGGTTTCTCCCGAGAAACGCGGTCTTGGGTTGGTCCGGAGAGGCGGTTTCTTCGGTGTCTTGAAAAACATCTTGAGAGTTGTCTTGACCGGTGTCTCAACGATCACCACTGCTATGGGCGACACGCAACCTGAGTGGGCTTTTTTGGGCTCTGCCGCCAGCGCCATCAACTCTCTTTTGGGGTGATGCTTCCGGTGGTGCTAATGAAGGGGTTTATGAAGGAAGGCCAGTGGCTGCAAAATGAGCACGGTTTGGGAATTTACCACGGTGTTGTCGGTGGTGAATAATCACAATTATGGCTTGAAGGGCCCGGTCGTATACGAAAAAATCAAAGTCCCCTTTTCACTTCCCCTGTAGACTCCAATAGCACTCCACACGTGATTCAGATGTAAGTCTGGAGGATGCCTTGATCTGCAAGTTGCGCAAGCGGTGCGACTACCGAAGATCACGAGCATTGTCGGCACAACCAAGAGCTATCCCCTCGGGGTCAGAAAGGAAAACATGTAGCTCAGGGGGAATGCTGCAGGAAATCTATTTTTGAGAAATCTCGAAGAAAAACATATTACCTTCTTTTCCAGGGGCCTTGTCGTTCGCACAGATCGAAACTTGCTGCCCATGTGCCTCATCCAAGACTGTTCCCAGCCGGGCAAGTCGGCTAGGCGGGAGGAAGAATGAAAAATGAAAAACACAGAAACGAGATACGAAAAACGGAGAAACAAAAGACGAAAAACGGGAAATGAAAAAACCTCGTTGAAGGAACACTCGCGTGGCAAACCCAAAAATCAGCGTGTCCACTCTTATGCGGCCTCACAGTCTGCTTCGAAAGAGAGAGCACTCCTCGGTTCCGGAATCAGCCTCCGCCGGCGGATGACTTCTGGTCGGGGGAAGTGTACGCAAAACCGACGGTCCTGAGTTTGCCAGAATCAAACTTCAGAAAAGCTGCAAGATTCGCGTCCGAAATCAAGTGACCCATGTTCATAGTTCTGGGGTTCGGGTTCACCAGGTTAGACGTGGGGCCGCGTAGTGGCGGTTATGGGCTGGCACGTCCTGGTCTGGTCCAAGGCCCCGTTCTTCTTCAGTCTTGCCGGTCAACGCACAATTCTGGACTCTTGACCGGCGTGTCCCATGACTCAAGCTCGCTAACTTGGGCAATAGCCGCACTGCCGTCGTTCCACAACACGTTAGGTCCTCATTTGGTCAATCTCATCTTGCTTGGCTTGTTCGGCGGCTCTACCACGCTGCTTGCTAGAGGCAGTTCCCCAGAATGTCAAGACCAGCTTCCACTAGCTCATGCTTTGTTACTGTTCGCTGGCACGCGAGGTCTCATAACCGCGGATAAGGCACGAGCTTATGACTGGGAACTTTGCATTTGCTGACAACGCTCCGATGCAAGAACTCTGAAGCAGTAGCAACAATTCACAGAGCTTAGTTCCCAGAGGCATCCGAAGCCACAAAATCAGCCTTTTAATATGAACGGCCCCTGTCCATTTCAGGGATTCTTGATGGCTTTTTCAGTTGTCACGGTGTGAGCGAGAACCCTTCTTATGTTTGATTCTCTGGCTCTTTTCTTTCTCGCGCGCTCCCGTGTTCAAGGATTTGGCTCTCCACAAACCGAAGAATAAAAACGCTCCATACCTTTTATGCTAGACTTTACTCTTCTGGAGACTGTTGGAGTCGCTCGGCCAAAAAGCTCTGGGCCGAGCATCGACCCTAAAGAGCTGCGGTAGCTGACTTACATGAATCTGCTCAAGAGTACACAGAAGCGGAACATCACATTGTTGTTCCTTAGGATCCTAAAACCGTGAAAACATCGTGGTGCTCGAGACTGGCTCGACGAATTTCTGAATTCCAAGCATCGGTTGTGATACGAGTCTTTTCGAGACTGCAGGTCTAATCCATGAGCAATTTGCCAGTAATGAATTGAGGAGAAACAACATCACAAGCTGGTGCTGCTTGGAAATAGTACGACTTGGAAACACGGAGCTTCACAATTCATCATTTTGCTACTTTCTACTTCACCAATGTCCATGGTGTTTTGTGGATTGACAGCATGGTTGACGAAGGCGCCTTGATATTGGTCTAGAACATGTCTTGAATTTTACAAGACGCGTGAATTCAGTTTTTGTTGGTGGAATAGGCTGTGATCTTTGAAGGTATTGACACTGAAAAGTACAATGGCAAATGGCTCAGTACAACGTTGACTCAAACAATGGCGATTTGCCCAATCTTTAGATTGGCAGTCTTGATGGGAACGCTGTTGCCGTTGAAGATCCCATGTTTTGTATTCAGGTTCTTCGACGAACAATCATAGCTTGTGGCTCTGGATATGGTCGTCGACACTTTCGTTAGGACGGAAGATACTGGGCACCATTATACCAGCTGCTACCACCCAGCGGACAAAATCCTCGGGTATAACTTTCACAAAAACCTTGTTTCTATCGCTTATGTTGATGTTATCATTGATGTCCAAACGGATGGCATTTGTTTGTTCGGCTTTGCATACCACGACAACAAACATTTCAAGGTGACGTTTTCAAGATAGAGGCTTTCGTTTACTCTGATCTCGCTGACCAGACGACCTGTCTGCCTCATCCTCGCGTCCGAGCTACAAATATGATCTGCACTCAAACAGACTTTGTGATCCTGAATCACCGTCAAGATATGGTTGCTGAGAGGTTCTATGTTACTTTCGCTGGCGAGTTTCATGTTTTTTTGAAGTTGTTGGCGAGACTTTCGTAACTCTCACGCCAGGCATTGTCTCAGATTAAATTAGTTCAACTCCTCCATATTCTTTGAGTTTTTCTCAGAATTGCATTGAAACTCAAGCTTTCAGTTGCACTAGAGTGCGGAAGATATTGAAACCCCTTGGGCCAAATCTATTTTTGAAGAACGGCCCATCATGCCATAGTTGCTCGCTGTTTTTAAAAGCCATTATTGCTATGTAATAACTTTTGTCGTAGTGCTGGAAGGATCTATATGGTTTTTCACCAATACCATGCCAATTGTTTACATGACGCGGACTCCAGTCTACCTAGTTCTTTGAGCGCTTCAGAAACTGCTCGATACCTGTTTCTATGAAAGGGCTACTGAATGTAGCCTTTGTTGGATTCACTCACTCAAACCCAAACCTTTCGATTCAGCACATCAACTTTACGTCAACCCTCAAAAGGACATTCCGCCCGACGAGAAATCTCTTCCTCGTGGGGGGTTGACTGTCATTATCATTGAACCGCACGAGCCCCTCTTCGAACAGGTTGATAAATAGTCTCCTGACTATTTCAGAATTATCTTGAGTTCCAGCAAGCTGCATTAGGGAAGAATACGAAATCACATTGATGCCCGCTTGTACAGCGCATCCAGATTCAAAACGTATGTGAGGTGTTCTCGATGCTTGCAGCCTAGACTATTCCAGCCCTTTTTGAGCCCATTTGAGACACGAGTTTCAACGGTATTGGACATAATTACAGGTGCTCGAGTTTCTTGTATTCTAGCTGGCATTGCTGAGGGGGACTTGAAGACAAAGACAAGAAAAGCACAGAAAAGGATTGAACTGTCGAAATTTGCATGTTTGCAGTCATTGCAAAGGCATGTCCATGTTCTCTCGCTTCATATCTCCTACGGGAACGCAAGTCTGAGTTAGCGTGGAAAAACGGACAGAGCAGCAAGTTTCATCGATTCCGAATAGCGACAACGAAAGCTCTTCCCGCTGCCGGAAATCATTATCCTTAAAGTCAAGATGAGTATATCTACGAAAAGTCATGGGTCAGAGTCACCCACGAAATCGGATCAGGCTATACCACCCTCGTTTAAAGTCACGTGACTTGGTTCGGAAATTCAACGGCTGCACAGACTGTCACTTCTTGCATCCACAATCTGCCTAACTCTACCATCGTTCCAATTGCACCAGAGCAATCTTGACAGAGGTAGTGCTTTCCGGTACTTGGTATATTTCTGAGACTTCTGGACCACTTTCATACCCTGTCCACCTTCCATTGATGATTTTTGATGCAGTCCCACGGTCGCGTTGCTGCCCAGACCTACAGGAATTGCCTTTACCGGACCTGTCCTTATCTTTTCCACTGCCGCCATAGAATGAACTTTGTCCCCTCTGTTCACCAGGCTGCTGGCCATGCCGGCTGTCTCACCTCGGGCCCAGTGTTTGCCAAAATGAGTTCTGAACAAGAAATCAATTTCTATGTTGAGGCCCACAGTCGCTTGTCTTCAGATACTGCTGTCCTCGGCTCGCAGCTCGCTCACTGGATGCCCACGTATATGGGCACGATGACCGAAGGATTGCAGATGATTGGCGGGGCTATGATGTTGAATCTCGATGAAGTAAGCATTAACGGTAGTTCCATAACCTCCAGTGGCGTTCTGAACGGAGATGATACGAAACCGTACCTTGTTCTTCTGAATTTATACTACGGGTATCTGCGCCCGTGCATTCTAGATATCAAGCTAGGCTCTGTACTTACCGACGACACGGTGTCACCTGAAAAAAGAGCCCGGCTTGAGGCCGTGAGTAAATCGACCACTAGCGGTTCGCTTGCGTTTCGTATTTGCGGTATGAAGATTTTTGGCTCGGCTCCTTTCAACGGTCCTTCGCTATTCCCCAATATGAGCGAAACTATGAACACAGAACCAGCGGATACTCTGGAATGTTACACGAGTTTTGACAAAAACTTCGGTCGTTCTCTTGACGACAAGGCTGTAGAAGGAGCACTTGACCTATTTTTTAGGGAAAAAATCCCACTTCGCAAAGATCTCATTAATAGATTTCATCAGAGGCTACAGTTGTTCTACAATTGCCTTCTAGACTCAGAGGTCCGAGTAAAATCGGGTTCTTTGTTATTTTCCTACGAAGGCGACCTCAAACGATGGTCTGCTGTGGACAAAGCTTCTTATTACGAAACAGACCCATTAGTTTTTGATCCTTTGGATGCATTTGACCAAGAATCAGACACAGAATCCGAGTCCGAGAGCTCAAGTGCTCCTCTTTCCCGCTTGAATTTTATTGATTTTGCTCATGCAAAGTATACAGATGGCGAAGGCCCTGATGATAATATTATAGACGGCGTAGCGAATCTCATTCTGATATTTGGCCGTTTAGTTTCCGCTGCTGCTTAAACCAGCAAAGTCTGAATAATTTCAAAGCCAACGCCTCCCTCTAGCTTACAATAGCTTTGTGATCTTACCAATGGCGATGGTTGAGCCTTGGTCTCTTAATGTGAATCTACCCAATTGCTGGTAGTCGGTGTAAGTTTCCGCACATACAGCCTCACTTGCCTCCAAAACGGCAATGATCTTCATTCCCTTCTTTGCAAATGCAGGTGGCTTTTTGGACTTTCTGTTGGTGCCCTTCTCCAATTTATGCTTCAACTCAACAAACTTGACCTCCTCAATGGCGGTATGCAAATGCATGACACAAGAGAAACCGTTGGACAAAATAGACTTCAACTCGACAATGGCAATCTGGGCCTCGAAACGCGTGACTGTTTTCACGGGATTCTTGGGCGACGTCAATACGTAACCTTGTTGAACGTCTTCTTCGTCAACACCCTTTAGCTTCAATCTGATTTGCTCACCACAGAATGCAGTGTCAACCTCTTGCTCTGTTTCATTGTAGATAGTCACGACTTCGACAGAGGTTCTGTTAGGCATCATCAACAAGTTCCCGTTTTTCTTGATGTGGCCAGATTCAACCTTACCTTCAATAACAAGACCCATATCCTTCATCTTACCAGAGATGGGCAACATGAAGGGAGCGTTGATGTGACGGTTGACGGTCTTCATGTTATCCAAAAACTCTAGCAAAGATGGGCCGTCGTACCACGAGCACACATCCTCTGAGATTCTGTCCTTCAAACCAGCGCCAGTGTATCCTGAAACAGGCATGAAAATGATGTCCTCTTTAGAGTAGCCTATTCCCTTTAAGAACATGCCCAATTTCGACGTGCAGTCTTTGTAACGGTCCTCAGACCATTCGACAGTGGGGTCGTCCATTTTGTTGACGACAACCACAATCTTATTGACACCCTGCGTCTTTGCCAACAAAGCGTGCTCTCTGGTCTGTCCACCCTTCTCGAAACCTGTTTCGTATTCACCTTTTCTGGCGGAAATGACCAAAATTCCAACATCAGCTTGTGAGGCACCGCCAATCATCTCGGAGACGTACATCTTGTGACCTGGAGCATCCAAGATTGTGTATCTTCTCTTGTCGGTTTCGAAGTAGGCTTTTCCGACCTCGATCGTCTTACCGTCGCTTCTCTCTTCCTTGTTGGTGTCCATAACCCAGGATAAATACCAACCCTGTCTACCAACGTCCTTGGCCTCGCGCTCATATTTTTCAACGGTACGCTTATCGACGGCGCCGGTCAAATACAAGATGTTACCACCCATGGTGGATTTGCCGGCATCGACGTGGCCCATGAAAATGATGGAGACGTGGTCTTTGCCTCCAAACATATCTCTAACGACTGCCTCGTCAACCTCGTCTTCTTGGGCTTTGACCACCGAGTCGGCAGTCGGCACAGGAGTAGACTCTTTGGTTGAGGTGCCGGTCTTTGCACTAGCAGAAGCAGATTTGGTCTTTGGAGCAGCTTTCGATGCAAGTTTGGCCTCTGTTGGAGCAGTGGTGTCAGCTTTGGATTCGGCCTTGGCTTCAGTCTTGGTTTCAGTCGGCTTGGTCTCCTTGACCTCTTCCTTGACAGCTTCCTTGGGCTCTTCTTTCTTTTCTGCAGGTTTGGAAGCATTGGCCAATTTGATTCCGGACGAAGAGGCCAACTTCAACGTCTTTTTGGGCTTGTTTAAGCTGGACAGCGAGGCACTCTGCTGCTTCTGGTAGTCAGCCAAAGACATTCCTGAAGCCTGTTGTGGCTGCTGCTGTTGCTGCTGGTATCCGTTGTATGAGTTGTACTGGTTGGTGTACTGGCCTCCGTACTGGTTCCCGTACTGGCTTCCGTATTGGTTGTTGTACTGGTTGTTGTTGCTCTGCTGGCTGTATTGGTTATTGTACTGGTTGTTGTGCCCGCCCTTGTTGTAGCCTTGCTGGTAGTTTTGGTGCTGGTTATAGCCTCCAGCCTGGTAGTTCTGGTACTGGTTGTATCCACCCTGAGGCACAAACGACTGGGCGGCGTTTGGGTTGTACTGGGAGCCTTGTTCGTTGAGGTTGGTGTTCCCCAAGTCCAGAGCCAACTGGTCTGGGTTGTAGTGGTTTTGCTCGGCCATTTCAGCGGGGTCCCTTGGTGTTGCTGGTATAAAATTTTTCTTTTTTAGGTGAAAGGGTTTTTTGAGGTGGTTTTCGATGGTGCGCAACTTCCGGGGGCGGGTCACGTGGCGGGGTAGCAGAAGGTGCCCAGAAGACCAGGAAGTCCACCGTTTCCCGTTTTTGGGTTTCCCTCTTTTGGTTCCCCCTCTTTTGTTCTGTCGAAACAAGGCGAAGCTTCGGAGCTCGTCTGCTGGGCAATCAGCAGGGCAATCAGCAGGGCCTCGGTCTCTCACCCCGGTTTCTCAAATCGTCTCGGCACCGCACATGGCTGGCGAGAAGGTGAGCACCAGAGCCGAGCAGCTGGGTGCCAAGGGGCCCCCAACACGCCTGCTTTCAGCGCACTGTTGCTCTCTCGGGGGAGGCGCCGGGAATGGCCGGAGGAGTGTCGGCTGCTTCGCGCCTCTATGAGGTTTTGTTTCCCGTCCAGTCGGAAGTTGCATTCGTGGCATTCCCTCCCAAGCACGGTGCGCCTCCAGTCTCAGAGCCAGAGTTTCGCAGTTTCGCTGCCGCTCCCAGATGCCCGGGCCAAATGGCAAGACGGGTGGACTCGGCCAGGAAGAACCCCACGCGGCACAGCGCACAGCTTTTTCCCCCCGCTCTCTTCTTGCGGCTTTTCTCTTCCGGCTCACCTCTCTTGCTGGACGCAAAGGCAGAATTCCGGTGCCCGAGTGGTCGAAGGCTGCAAATCTCCAGTGGGCAAGTTCTGCAGCACTTTTTGGGAAGCGGAGGCCAAGCGGAATCTCACGCAGCCACTTCTTGCGACAGCCCAGCTTCGCCCCGGGAAGAATTTCGGATGGCGAAAATATGAAGTGTCAGGAAAACGACGCAACGGATGCAACACCAACCCGGGAGCAAGGACAGATTCCAGTTGCTTGTGTAGGGCCACTCACGCCAGAACTCCTAAATTGGCGTCCTGTATATAGCACTATCGGTATCGCTGTCTATCGCCAACCGGGGCTCTGGGCAGAACCGAAAGTTGTCCAGCCACTACACCGCCCCAAACGTTCTTCTGGAAAGAGGTCGTAACACAGCCAGCTAGAAACGCCGCATCACACGACCATGCCGATTTTCGGAGAAAAACCGTTCACGTCGATCACCGTGAAAGTGAACCAGCTCTGCACCCCCAACAGGAACTCGGATTTGGAGGACGAGTCCATTGAGCTTTATCTTGACGACTTGATTTCACTCATCAAACTCCAGAGCCTGGGGCCGGTTGAGGCGGCACGTGCCATCAGGAAGAAAATCAAATACGGCAACACCGCTGAAGAGCTGCTTTTGGCATTGAATCTCTTGGAGCTTTTGGTGCTCAATGCAGGCACCAAGATTGGACAAACCTTGGCTTCAGATGAGAAACTCACAGAGCTTTTGAGATCCGTGGCATCGGGGCTGGCCCGCTCGGGTCTTGGTGCGCCCTATGAGGGCCTGGTGGTTCGTAGAGTCAGAGAATTAGCGGTTGGTTGGAGAACCGAGTTCCACGACCTTTCTGGGTACAAGAATTTGGCGACGCTATACAAACTGCTCCCCCGAACGAAGGCCCGTTCTCACCTGAGGCAACCCAGCTCGTCACAAACAGCCGACAGACACTACGAAAAGCCCGTGACTAGATCCCCAGCCAATGAAAGGAATGGCTCCTATGCTCAAGATGATGGCGATAATTACGGGTCACGTGACTCTTTGTTGGCGGGGAAGAAGAGTCCACCTCCGCCAAGACCATCTACGATGTCTCCCTATGCGATGAAGTCGTACTTGAACCGCGAAGATAAGCGTTCTAAAAAGAAGTCCAAGGGTAAGAAACGGAAGGGTGTTGTGTACGCAGACGAGCAGTACCAGATTCCGCAGATTAACTATAAGGTGGAAGGCCCCAAAATCAGGACTACAATCGCTGACTGTCACACACACACGACGGCGCTTGACAATGCTCTTTTGGGGCTTCCTGCCGGCAGCAACCCGATGGACGACTCGAGGACTTCGGCGGAGTTTGAGAAGTGTCGTAAAATCAGAAGAAAGGTGCTCCGGTACTTGCAGTATGTAGGAGCTGGAGACAGCACTCAGAAATCAAAGGAAGTCGTCGCCTTGGATGAGGAATTTTTGGGGAGCTTGATTGTTGCTAATGATCAGTTGGTCTCTTCTTTCAAAAAATTCGATGAGATGTGTGGGTTCACCCCTGAGAATCCAGCCCAATACCACCAGGATGACCGGCAAGATGATGAGTCTGCTAGTTCCGACGAGAGCTACTACTCTAGTGATAGTGATGAAGAGGAATCCTTAGCAAGCAAACTAGACGACATGAAAGTGCAGGAGGCCAGTTCGAGATTAGAGGCCGTCACAGCATCGGGACCAACACGTGAGTCCACCTCTGCTGCTCAAGCCGAGACTTTCGAGCAGAAGAGGGCTCCTTCGAGACCACCTCAAATGACCAGACAAGACACCGGTATCTCTACTGAGAGTGGTGATCCGTTTGGCGATAAAAATGAGGTTTCTGGTGGACAATCAGTTTATTTCTAGAGACATGGGGTGACAGCGAGCTAGTTCAGTTCGATGGAACTGTGATCCAATTCTAAAAACGGTCCATAATTTCTCTTTCAAATTGAGATGCACTTACGGTCATGCCGGGAAATACCTAGAGGCGGCTTTCCTTCATCTCTTGTTCCTCGGTGACAAAAGAGAATCAGCAAAGAGGCGACCTGTTTCGAGTCCAATGCGCTCCTACTAGTATTGGTTTCCATAGGTCCTCTGTGATGAGTTGTGTCCAGAATTAGCGAAGCAAAAGGGGCGATTTGAGATATTAGACAGAGCACGTGCTGCCGGAAAAGCAATTGGTAAGCGAAACTATGATCTTAGTTTCTGATGTGTGCTATCTTTGCAGTCGTCGGTGGTGGTGCACCAGGACGATGATTCGTTCTGAGCTGCGTTTTTGGCCGGGCTAGTGAAGCCAGGCCCAAGCCTGGAACTTAGAATAGCGATATCGTCTTGACACAGTACTCCAATCCGGACAAGCCCTTGGATCAAAGAAAATACAATAGTTGTACGAGAATTCAAGTAAAGTAGCTTGAATATGGACCTGCACAGTAAGGTGCTTTGGGCAGATACCCAGGCAAGAAATTAACAGCCCGAAATCCAGACAATCGGAAGTGGATCTGGATAATTAAGCCATAGAGCGACTCAGATTCAAGAGAATCACAAACTGAAAAAAAATCAAGAAGACCCCGCCTCACACCACCTGGACACATCACGTTTACCACATTGTCACGTGCTCAATTGCATACTCCAGGCCACCCCGCCAACAGAGCCAATACACCTTCAAGTGTCTAGCCATAGAGAGCTGCCATCCTTCGCTGACTCTCATCTACACACACTGGCGTTCATGACGGGCAGGCAGCAGCCCCGCACTGCGAAGACTGTTCATTCGTCTAAGCACAAACCGCGGTTCCACAATCCAGACCCACTTCCGAGTGTGGATGAGTTCCAGCTTAATAATATACTAGCGAGAAATGTCCAGCAAGAATCCGCGTCGGTCTCTGCTTCTTTGCTGAAAGTCAGCAGCAATTACCAGCAAGACCTCAAAGGTGAGATCCGGAAAGTTTTGGCTATAGAGCAGAAGATCCAGAATAAGAACATCCACTCAATCAAGCGGGCCCATAAGCTAACGAAGCAATTGCACGCTAGACAGAAATTGCTCCCCAAATCCACGCCTACTACTGGTGAAAATGGCAGAAAAGCAGCCAAGAAGAATAACGGGCTCGGTCCTGAAATCGACAATTTGCTCGCCGATTCTATTTACGTTTCTTCTAACGTAAAAAGCCTAGCGTTGCGAATGTCTGATTTGAGTAGGCGAAGAGGTGGCTCCGGTGAGCCTGACTCCCACAAATACCCTTGTTTGAGCAGACTTCTAGGCTCTTTGAAGTCGAGGAAGTCGGCCGAGAGCTTTGATGGAGCACATTTTGGGAATGCCAAGACGAAGGCGCTGGATTCACTCGGCACAAGGCAAGGCACAGCGATGAATGCAGACACTAACCTGATGCCATCTAAAATGAGCCTGAAGGCCGTCAATTTGAGTGAAGGAGAATCAGATGACCGTCAAGATTCTCAGACTTATACCGGACTTTCTCAAACGAAAGTGGGGTCTTCGTCGCAGGCTCTTCTACGAGAGATTGCCTCCGTAAATGCACTCGAGACTGGTCCCGAGAGACACAACAAGAAAGATACACCGATGTTTGTAAGTCTGAAAGTGGTTCCAAGTGCTGGTCACGAGGATCACGCTTTCGTCAAGTTGGAAGATGACGCCGTGATGGATCCTGAGGCGTTTGAGTCATTCATGGATGCCAGTATCGCCAAATACCGGGAACGAGTGGATGAAAGAAGCAAGACGACGGACGCGTTTATGGAAATCAGCTCGACGACGCTGGGCAGGAAGAAGCCAAGAAATCCTCTCCGTTTGCTTTCCTCAGGGTCCGTGGGCTCTGCATGTCAGCTGATAAAACTGTCGCCTTTCACGGAAGAAGTTGATCCATTCAAGTACCTGTTTCTCCCTCGTAAATCCACCGCCACGGTGTTGGAAACCCCGCAGATGTCGCTACATAAGAAGCTTCGAATCAAAGTCATGCCGTCGCCGTCCAAATCTCAGACTGATCTGGCATGTGATTGCCGTGGCACTGGTCCAGACTCTCTGGCCAAGCAGTCCGAACCGAAATTAAAGAGCGATGAGTCATCTCCGTTGCTAAATGCTTGCCACGAAGGCGAGCTATGCAGCTCCTCGGAGGCGCTAACAGAAACAGAAAACGATTCTGACGTGCTTGAATTGAGCAGCTCATCCGACGGTGGCAGTTCGTCTGAGTCCTTCTGCGGGCATATCAGCGAGACAAACAGTTACTACCTTGCGCTTCAAAGCAATTTGAAGCTCAAACTGAAGAACCGTCGTCGAAGGAAAGCGGCAAGACTGAGCTTTAGGAGCGAGGCATCTCCCACGCCTAAACATCAGCCTCTGCACCGTGTATTGCAGCCTAAGCAATCGATCTTGAAATTCAGCAAGGCTAAGGGCGAGGGAAAGCTATTCACAAGGCCCAAACCGGAGTCGCTAGTTGATGAGGTCGAGAGTATTGACATTTTAGCCTATACGGCCAGTCCTCGAGCTTCTTTCATCAACGACTGTTCGATCCTGGGTGTGATTCTACAAGGTGGGGGGGCAAAAAATTTGGATCTGGATCTAAATGATATGCACGAAGAACAAGGAAATGCAGACAGTGTTCATTCACGAGATATTCTGCGAACCGATTTCGTCGGGGATCCAGTAAGTGAAGATGCCGGCGATAAACGAAACGACAAGTTCCAAGAGTCGCAAGCCATTGGCAAGCTCAAGAGTTTGATAATCTAGTATACACGCGCTGACAGCGCTCAGCCCGGCCTTGCAACCTAAAGCCGGGAACGTGCTCCTTCCCTCAAAATAGCCATACATAGAAGCACCATAAGAAGAAAATGGCGAAGAAAGATAGCCACATCTTCCAGGATATGCCAGCGCGTTTGCTCATGATGACCATTTTGTTATACGTGTTCTTCAACGTGATCGCACCACGCTCAAAATTATTTGTGATGTCATCGTTCAATTTCATCGATTTGTTGATTTCCAGGCCCATCTTGACCCCGAGGTTTTTCAATGCAGACACTTTTGAGCTCATCAGGTCGACTTCCTGGTCATTCTGGTCCTCGAGGGACAGCATGAACGCCTCGTTGTGTTTTGCCGACACTTGCGGCGACGAATCATACGGCGAGCTCATTCTCTGCGGCGTTGAGTTGTTCAGTGATCTATTTGGGGGCGTGCTGAAAAGCTGCGTCCTGAGATCTCTCTGGTGGGTGGACCCAGCGGTGGAGTATCTCGATTCCATTGTGGAGTTTTTGCGGGAGACGATGCTTCGGGTGCTTCGTTCTTTTGAGTTTTCCCGGGACGTGTAGACTCAAACTCAGCCTGAAGAATCTTGGCTGTGAGAATAAAGCTTTTGTCCTGTGAAGTGTCACTCAATGCTGCGGGAATTTCAGAAGTTTCACCGGGTTTGAGTAAGTTGAGAATGGCTACGGACAGTCGCGACAGTGAGAATATGTGGGGCTTGCTAATGCGAGACACGCGGCTGAGGCAGGAACATGAAAGGGAGAGTGAAAAAATGGAATGAAAAAGCGGAGCACGGCGTCGCAGGTCCCTTTCTTCAGAAAGTTAAATTCGGGCTCTATCGACTCAGTCTGCGATTGAGTGTCCCACCTCAACGCCACTGGTTTTTTGCAGCTCTCTGTCTTTTCTATTTACCTGAGCGAAGCCCTGGGTTGGGTCAGGTCAAACGGCGCGTTTGCCGATGGAAAAACTGTTCCGGGGCCGAGGCTTCTGCGGGACGCCCCCACGCAGATGCTGTCCGGCAAACCCAAACGAAATCTGGTGATACTCTTGATGAGCGCCAATGGAACCGTCTCAACGGCATTTAGCCACGCATTGATACGGGAACTAAACACGTCCGCACGCTTCACAGTTGCTCTCTTGCGACTGGCATGAAGAGCGCAGCGGAGTTTCGGCACGGACATTCGGGCGCGGGTTGGACACTTGCAAGCGGGCCACCCATTTTCATCAGGGCCAAACGAACAAAACGGATTGGTGACTGAGGAAGGAGGTGCCACGGCGAGCACCAGGATTCACACCGAGTTTGAGACCGTTTTTTCCATAGGCGCAAGGATGAGAAGAAGGGCTAGCTATAGCGTGCAGAAGAATCTGATGGGACGCCGGGGTAAACCCACGAGACAGTGGCCGCAGCGGTGCGGGAGAAGAGACCCCTTGTAGTGGAGCAGGCCAATCGACAGAAGATCCTAAGACCAAACTCGAAGGGCTCATTGCCCTAATAAAGGGAGAAAATTTCAGGCTTGCTCGCTGCTCCAAATTCCGCGGCGTACTTTCTTAGTAAGCGACCGTCTGCGAATGCCACTGCAGCTGAGCCCTACTGCGACTGAAATGCGACTGCGAAGCCTGCCGCTCCGGTCCTGTCTTTCTGACTGTTTCGTCATCTTGAATCTGGATTTCAGACAACTGCCTGCAAAAACGCCATGGACCAAGAAGTGCCGAAATCCCTCTCCAATGTCAAGCATATCATTCTAATACTCTCGGGGAAAGGTGGTGTGGGTAAATCCTCGGTCACCACTCAAACTGCCCTTACTCTAGCTTTGAAAGGCTATAGTGTGGGAGTCCTCGACATAGATTTGACCGGGCCTTCACTCCCGAGAATGTTTGGCGTCGAGTCGAAGCAAGTGCGTCAATCTGCAAATGGGTGGGTGCCTGTGTCAGTATACAACAACGCAAATGACCCTTCAAAAGGTAGCATTTCCCTCATGCTGTTGGGTTTCCTTCTTGGTGCAAGAGACAGTTCTGTTGTGTGGCGAGGCCCGAAGAAAACGGCCATGATCCGCCAATTCTTGAAGGACACGGTATGGAGCGGAGGCCCGAACCTGGCTCCCTTGGATTTCTTGCTTATAGACACGCCACCGGGGACTTCAGATGAGCATATTGCCATTGCCGAGGAACTTCGGTGGGCCCAGCCGTTAGACGGTGCAATCGTCGTGACTACGCCGCAACAAGTGGCTACTGCCGATGTGAGGAAAGAGATCAACTTCTGTAAAAAAGTGAACTTTAGCGTTTTGGGCGTGGTGGAAAACATGTCGGGTTTTATCTGTCCTCATTGCGCCGACTGTACCAATATTTTCCTGAGCGGTGGTGGACAACATCTCAGCGAGTCGCTTGGCTTAGACTTCTTGGGAAAAATACCGATTGATCCGACTTTCGTTGAGATGATTGAGACGCAAGACAGCAGCGAGTCCTCAAATAAGAAATTGCTTGATCTTTACGAAAAGGCACATCTCCGCCCGGTCATGAGTGACATCGTGGATAAAATTTTAGCGAAGAATCTCCCCAGCCGGCTCCCGGAACAACTTTGCGAGTAAAGAGCTTCAATAATACATTGAGCAGAGATTCTACAGTTATCTGAAACCTGTGTCGTCTCATTCCTTGTTCCCCTCTTTTCCTCAAATTACTGTACAAGTTTTCAAATAGCTAAGTGACACTAGATGCCATGGGCTCTCTTCCACTGGGCCATTCTCTTCTTCAACTGGCCGACCGACATGAAGGTCTGGTTCAATTTCTTGTCCCACTTCATTTTCTCGTAATCCTCGCCGTACTTTTCATGCAACTGGCTCAACCAGTAATCTTCTCTGTCGGACGGTGTCGTCACATGAGAAGGTCTGGCGTGCTCTTCGTCATACTCCTCCAATTTGTCAATGATGGAGAACTCGCTCTTCTCCTTCTCCTTCTGTGGAGGCTGCATTTTTCCATGTATCACTTCCAAGATTTCGTTCGTCTCGGGGTCCCTCACAATCCTGGCCTCGCCAATAGGAATCTTCATGGGATCTGTCTCTGTAGCCACAGACCCTAGGGACGGAGTAGCCTGCCCATTATCGCTATCGCCGTCGTCGTTGTCGTCGTCGCCTTCACGTGCTCTTCGTTCACTGACAGTCTCCAATTTCTGTTCCTCGCCTCCCTTGGCTTTTCCTAGACTCACCGTCAATCCAAGCTTTTTGTAGTTTTGTTTCAATGTGAGCTTTGGGTCCCAGTACTTCGCCATGAGTGGATGCCCCGTCACAGGGACTTTTTTCCTCCGGTCGTTGACCCTTTTGGTGTTTTTCTTGACCGAGGACCTGGCCATTTTTCTCTTTCTTACCGACGTCATTCTTGTGGTTCTTTGGTTTTAGTTCTCTGATACTGCTTTTCAGGCTATAGGAAATAGTGGCTATTTAGGGTGCGATGCTCTGCTCGAGGTTTTTCTCACTGCGGACCTCTGCGAAGACATGAGCCGTGGGGAGCTATATTTCTGGTGTACGGGTGTATACTGGGTTTCAACGCCTGTTTCAGAAGGATTTCACGTCACGTACAGTGGTTCAGGGTATTTGCGGCAGTGAAGAGTCCCGCTAGCGGGTCCGGCTTTCCTCTTATTTGGGAGGTCATCCCGAGGAAGAAGGCTTTAGATCCTGGGCGATTCGAAGCTGTGTTGTTGCTAGTGTGGTCATTTCGCAGCCGCAGCCATTTCCGTAGGCTCCTTGCTTAGCAGGGAGCAACAATAGACCGAGCATTTCTTCGGAGAATGGTCTCGGTTAAAAGAGGTAGATGTGCTCAAGCGATCTGGGCTTTTGTTGCGTTCCACAGCGGAACATAGTTGTCTCGCTGAGAGGCAGAATCAAGCGATCCAGAGGCACCCGCACAAGCACACGGGCTCCGTGAAAATCACATTCTGGTACAATGACCAGATGGTGGGTTCGTGTCATTGCGCCTCTGCCCGCCAGGCAACAGCAACAGTGACGTCGTTCTTTTTCATCCTTTCACATCTCGCTTGTCGGCTGGCTTCCACCCCGTCCGCTGCCCCGTCCACCGCCTCTTCCTCTTCCTCTGCCCCCGCGTCCGCGACCACCACGACTTCCAAAATCCTCTCGGCCAGGCCGCTCATGGTTTATGGTTTTCTTCGCGTAGACCTTTATTGGCCGGCCTCGAAGAAGCGATTCGTTAAGCAGCTCAACGGCCTTCTGCACGCTCCCCCTGTCTTTGAAAGCAACATAAGCATGTCCCTTGGGAAACCCCGTGTATCGCTGTATCAAAATCGTCACTTTCTGCACGCTGCCCACTTGTGAGAAAATCGCCTCTAGCTGCTGGGGAGTCGCCGCATAGTCGACGTTGGCAACATAAACGGATCTCTCGTCTAGTTCCTTGGCTGCCAGAAGGTCTCTGGCGACAGCGTTTGGTGCTTCTTGTGGCTTTGCCGAAGACCTACTCTCGTCTCTCAGGTCATCCTGCGAGTCATCAAACAGGACCGGTTTTATGCTCAGTTCAAGCGCAAGATCGACGGCCATAACAGATCGGATGTTTTCCTTGTTCTCTCTTGGCCTGTCACGTCGTTTTATTGGGACGAGTCTTGAGCACTGGCTGACTCTGACGTGGCACTAAAACGCCCATGAGAAATCGTCTTTATCTGAAAAATCGACCCGTCTGCAGGAAACTATGGAGTCATCACCCGGGGGGCACCTAGGCAGAAGTTTTGATACAACATAAGTTTTTTCAGTGTAATCTACGTATATGTCAATCTCCGATGTGAATGTCTATAAGTGTGAATTTTTTCCTTTGTTAGGAAAAGTTCTTAAGTTAGAGTAGTACACTCAGTCTCAATTAGCCTCAACAAAAGCCCTGTAAGTAGTGAATGGCTCGGAAGTGGACGACGAAACTAACTCGACTTCTGTCTCTGGAGCAATGAAGAACACGTATCCTGTCTCCACAGCAGTAGCGTCATCGGACCCCTTTATCTTGATGGAGCCTGAGCCGTTCGTGGCAATGACAATCGAGGGCCCGTTGAAACCGTCAAATTCCTGTTTTTGGCCCTCCTTGGCGTCAAAAATGGTCTGCAAGACAGCAAACTCAGCAATTGGAGGATCGTATAACACGGACTTAGGAGCGTCTCCCCTGGATTTGGCAAAGGACAACAAAGGCATCTTTTGTTTCTCCACGGACTCGTAAGAGTAAGTCAACATCTCGACCAAGTTCTTGACATCTTTGAACTTGGGCGTGAACCCAGCTCTCACCACGTTGTCGGAAGCAGCCATACACTCGATAATGTCTCCGCTAATGTACGCGTGAGGGTCCTTTGCCTGCAAAAACATGGCTTCACCGGCATTCAAATGCACGTGATTCAACAACATGCATCCACAGAACAATCCGATATCTTTGGGGAATTGTTTGTTTAATCTGAGGACCAAGGCAGCCAACTCAGGAGCCAATTTGTCGAGCGTTTGTGGCTCGTTCTCTGCTCTAGCAACCAACTGCGCAGCTTCTTCCTCGATGACAGAGTCTGCGGAATTCATTACCTTGCCGAAAACCTTCTGCAACAAAGACCTGTTGTTCTTGTCTTCTGGGGTACCGACCGCAGCATCTGGCTTGATGTTTTTTATGAACTCCTGAGCCACGTCAGTACCCACGATGTCAAGGAATTCCGGGACAGCTTGCAAAGTAGCGGCGATTTGGTCCAAGGGCTTGAAACCGCAGAAACCCTCGAAATCAGTGACGGCAATAGCCATCTCTGGCTTATGATTGTCGTCCGGGTAATTCTTCGGGTCAGCAGCATGGAGCTGTGCAGCCAACGCCTTGTCTGGATGCGCCTGGATGGACAACACCTTTTCAATGGATAATACCTTGAACAAGAATGGCAACTCCTTGTCGGAGCCAAACTTCTTGACAATGGAAGGGTGCAAGTACTTGTTCGCGTCTTCGCCCACGACGTCTCTCAAGACCTTGCCCTGCAAGGTTTTGTCGTCGACAACTTTCGAAGGCACAGATGGATGGGTTCCCATCCACAACTCAGCGTAGGGCTTTTTCTCGTCGATGACAGTGCTGGGGTTGGACTTGGCAGCAAAACGGGCCACGGCAGACGAGGACCCGATTTTTCCCCAGTCGTAGTTCTGGTAGCCGCAGTCTACTCTGAACAACCTGGACATTTTTGCAGACGACTGTTTTCAGCTTCTTTCAGTGTTTCTTCTCAAGCAAGGGCGGGCTTGCTACTCTTTGTGTTTATGACTCGACGGAAACAAACTCAAGGAGCCCGAAGGAAGAAGATCTGGCAGGGCTCTGGGTGTATGGGTGCGTGCCAGAGACGTGGACGCACCGCCCCACCACCCACTGGACGCGCGTTTTCCGTGCGGCGGTGGTGCAGAGATGCTACATGTTTCACGCGTGGAGGGCCCAATGAGACGTCGGTGATTGGCGAGACAGGGACCTGGTGAAATGCCTTGAGGCTGGGAACAATGAGGATGGGCGGGGAGTCTATGGAGCTTGGCGCCTGGACGCCTTCTTGGCACGTGTGAGTTTCCAGGTTTACCCATGCCCAAAATCAGCCTTTTCTCAGGACAATTGAGAGAGCGGCTGGTCTCCTGGCTGTTAACTGAGAAAAGAAAAGACCACGGCTGTTCGTACGTGCGCAGCAATGCACCTGAGCAGCGACCTAATTAGAAATACATAAGCCTGCAAAACAATTCAGAAGAGCTGGAAATCCACTTTGAAAAGTCACACCAGGTATTTCCAGAAGCGGCCTCATTAGACGTTCTCGTTTGCGGGGCTTTCGTGGCAAAGACCGTGCCACTGGTGTGGATTCCAGATTCTGTTCTCTGGCCCCGGTGTGCACTGCGAAGACAGCTCTCGGCTGCAAAGCTGCGAGCGTCCCAGCACCGCATCGAGTCCTCACGCTTGTTTGCTTGTATTCTATGAAAACCAGAGCAGAAACCATCGAGGATAAACTCGGGGCCTCTGTCCTTCGTAGGCGAGGCGACCTTGAGCGGCCCTACTAGAAGCCACGACCAGCAGATGGCCAGCTTCCACCGCCTTTACTGACAGTGGGAGGTGACTAGGGCGCTAGTTTAGCTGTACCAGGATTCGTGCCCATCAGCGAATGGTCACCCACAGCCGAATCGTGGTTCTCAAACGGACTTGAGCCTTGCAAGAGGACAGCAATACTGGCGCCAGCAGATGCGAGAGAAAAAAAACGAATTGCTCTAAGATCGGCCGCGGCGTCGCTGAGCTTCCCACTGGAACCTCGTCCAGAATCGAGCAGAGCCAGGAGAGAGAGCCTGCGGCAATGAACTCTGCAAATGAGAGCCGTACAGAATCTGTCGCCCAGACTCGAGTTTAACAGCCAAGCCAGGGCTCAACGGCATGAAATATCACTGGCCTTCCTCGCCCTGTCTGCCCTCAGCTCTGCTGATAAGTGCGCGCGCATGGCTGGCGAGGTCCACTCCACGGTCCGAGTCCTCTTCACAATGGATGAATGGATAGAAACCGGCACCGGGAACCGAATATCCCGCCTGGCTGCTATCAATGGTGCACACCGGATCTCGATATCTGAGAACTGCACAATCTGCAAAAATTGCACCTTGAATGGCGACGTGCTTACTGCTACTCCGCGCCAGCCTTCCATCGTGCTTGGGAAGTATGCTTACCTCGCTTCTGACTGCCTTATAGACCCGCCACGAGCCAAACTTTTGCCCGAATCAAGCCTCTTCGCGGATGTAAAGGTGGGGAATTATACCACTGTGGGCTTCGGCTCTATTGTGAGGCTGATACAGGTCGGGAACCGTGTTTATGTGGGATCAAGGTGCACCTTGGGTGAACTTAGCGTCATAAACGATTGTTGTATCATAGAGGATGGCACGGTAATCCCCGCCAAATCTGTGATACCTCCCTATAGTAGGGTTTCTGGCGTTCCTGGGAAAGACTACAATGTGGAACAGATTAGCGCAAGCTATCGTAAGGTGCTCGAGGCGGACTCTCGTATTCGTCATGTATTAGAATAGTTGTTATTAGAAAGGCCCCATTACCTGGCGGTGACGTCGCAGTCACACTCTACATACACTGACTGATTTGGAATTAAAGTGGGCAAGAGTCCAATTACGAACGAACACGCCAGACCACGCTTTATCAGTCACTTTTGGCAAGCACATTTCCGATAATTCCTCCTCTCTTGTTGTTGGCAGGTTTCCGTATGAGCTTTTTCGCCACTTGGTACGCCAAAAAGCAAACCAGGAAAAACAAAAGATAGCCAAAGAAACCGTGCTGATGAACCAAGTCGGCACTACGAAGATGTCTATGGAACGGACTGCCCACTAGTTTTGAAGTCAACTTGACTTTCGCAGGCACAAGCTTTGGACTCAACAAATACGCCAATGCTTCACGCAAAATTTGACGGTCACTGGTGAGTTGCGTGCCCTCGAAGTTTTTGTCCCAGTAAAGTTTTTGACTTTTAGAAACAACAATGGTATCTCCCGTTTTGTAAGTTGCACCGTCAATACTGAGTCCAAACTCCCTAGCGAAATTAGGGTATTGCACCATGTCCACATATGTGAACAAGACTTCATTGTGATCAAACAAGTGCGGGACTAGCCTACGCATTTCTTGGATGATGTCTGTAGTCTTGGCTTTATTCTCCCTCATTTTTGCCACTTTCTGACTTTTCTTGTCCCTCTCTTCCAACAAGTCATTGAAATAGTAGCGATTCTTTTCCGCATGATACTGATGCGCGATCATGGACAAGTTAAACAATGTATTCTTTATAGCAGTTGCGTCGTTTGTATTCAAAAACGTGATCACCACCTTGTCGTTCTGCTTGTTTTTCTTACCCTTTTTGAAAAAGTAAGACTTGTATAGTCTCGGAGTCAATTCTCCATACAAAGGAAACATGTTCTTCTTTACGAAGTTCTCGATTTTGTGTGCATCCCGCATGTCCTCTAAAGCATAGTTCTGATAGATGGCAGGGATCAAGGAGTTTTCTTTTAAAATATAAAGCGCCGGCTTTGCAGTCAAAGTTGTGGTAAGATGCATGTGTCTGTCGAAAGGGTGGTTGGCGAAAGTTTTGTCTGAATTCACATACTGCGTCAAACCCTTGGCCTGGTATTCGATGATGTTTTCGAGCTTAAAACTGTGAGATTCATATAAGGTAATGTCAAAGGGCAACTTTGTCACCATTTCCAACAAATAAGGCATGATGGCTCTATCTTCGGGGGTCACGGTCTGAATATCGTAAGCGAAAACCAACGCCATTTTATTTGAGATCGGGTAGTATAGATCCTGCGGCTCTTCAGGGAGCTCAGTTCTCAAGAACCCTAGATCCTCTAATCCCCGTGCAGTGACTTCCTCATACCGGGAATTAGCCGCCAACTTGACAGCAAAGGCCTTCATGTCCGGAAGAAATACTTGGCCCGTATAATCAAAGCGAATGAGTCCGGCGCTCTTAGGAACGAACATAATATACCGTGGAGAAAGCGACTTAACCAGACGAGCCAATTCAGGGAAGCCCAAGTTCTCACATAGCGTTGGGTAAGTATGACAGTTCAAATGGGCAGTTCTTGCCGACGTCGCAATAAGATTCGATAGGCGATCCCAGATTTGACGGTGTTCCACGCAATCCAAGCAGTTCTCAGAGTACTTGAGTCTCTCGTACTGCTCGTTTGAAGAGGAGAAAAGCGCCACAAAATATGGCTCCTCTATCTCACCAGCAACAACACGCATGCCCAAATCGATGTCCATTTGTTCAGACAAGCTCGGCATGTCCATAGCAGCGGAATTGTACTCTGCCACCGAGGTAAGCAAGTACTTATGGAAATTTGCGGGAGTCCGAGCAAGGGCGCCGGGATATGAGTCGACAAACCTCAGTTTCCGCCCCAGGCCTTCCTTCGTTTGCGGAGCGTATAATCGCAAGTTCGGGTAGAAATTGACATCTTCCCGGCTACACAAATCGCCGCTCTCCACGCAATTGACTTGTCTCATGAAGATCTTTGACGAATTCTGGTCGTCTTCCGTTAGAAAGTATGCCTCTTTCCACTTCGGCGCTAGCAGCTTGCAGTGAGAACAGTATGGGGAATAGAACTCGACAAACGTAAGGCTCTGGCTTGTGATTTCATCAAAAGTCTCCATAGTTAGTTCTGGAGGGAGCTGTTTTTCAGTCGGAGAGTCTGTAGTGGCATCATTTTCCTCGGGATTTGACGGGTCTATCGCGGCGGACGATGCTGAAACAGCCCCGAATGCAAGCGCTACAGCCAACGCAGCCAAAAGCTTCATGAGAAAAATCGGAGGAAGTCTTCTTTCCTGTTGTTGCTTGACAAAGACTGCCTCTAACCGGGGTAAGGTGATTTCAGGCTGTGAGCAGGTGAACCTGTTTACGCCGCGCGAGCATGTTTTCTTAGTCTGATCACGTGACCATCGGCCCAGGAACCCTTTCTTTGCTGCGGAGGAAGTCGTGTGCGTGGCGAGTAGTTATCCACAGAGTGAGGTAATCTCACGGCCCGAAGGCAACTTACGCAGGCGAGTGAAATCTTACCAGCTGACTGTACTACTTCTTTTTTTTTACTTTCGTTGAAAACTGGAAAAAACAAAAAAAAAACACAATGGCGGACAGCATGCAAATCGATTCGCCCGTCATTGATGAGAGCTTGTACTCAAGACAGCTCTACGTGTTGGGCAAGGAAGCAATGCTCAAGATGCAGAACGCAAACGTGTTAGTAATTGGACTCAAGGGTCTTGGGGTGGAAATCGCCAAAAACGTCGCTTTGGCAGGAGTGAAATCCTTGGCGCTATACGACCCGCTGCCTGTAAAAATCAAAGACTTATCCACGCAGTTCTTCTTAACCGCTGACGATACCGGGAAACCCACTGCCGCTGCGTGTGCGGAGAAATTGCTGGAATTGAATCTGTACGTGCCAATTCTGGTCGTTGACGATATCACCGAAGCCACTTTGAGCCAATATAAATGTGTGGTTGCCACAAATATCTCTTTGGAAGATCAGGTGAGAATCAATGAGTTCACTCATGCTAACGATATCGGTTTCATTGCAGCCGACGTACGCGGCCTTTTCGCTAGTTTATTCGTGGACCTTGGCCCGGCTTTCCCCGTGATTGATCAGACTGGAGAAGAGCCATTGACCGGGATCGTCTCCGATATCGAGTCCAATGGTACGGTGACTATGTTGGACGATAACAGACACGGTTTGCAAGATGGAGACTTTGTTAAGTTCTCCGAAGTTGTCGGCATGCCAAAAATTAATGAGGGCAACCCATTCAAAGTGGAGGTTTTGGGACCTTACGCTTTCAAAATTCAAATCGACGAGTCGTACGGTTCGTACGTAAAGGGCGGCCTCTACCAACAAGTCAAGATGCCGGTCAAGCTCTCGTTCAAGAGTCTTAAGGAGCAATTGGCAGACCCAGAGTACCTCTTCTCAGATTTTGCTAAATTCGAACACCCACCACAACTCCATTTAGGTTTCCAAGCTCTTCACGCTTTCAAAACCAGACACCAAGGCCACTTGCCTCGCCCATATAACGAGGAAGATTCCAATGAAATGTTCCGCTATGCCGAGGAGTTGAAATCTCAAAACCCTTCCATATTGGGCGAAGCTGAGTTGGACTCCAAGCTCCTCAACGAATTAGCCTACCAGGCCACCGGTGACCTCCCGGGAATGGTCGCATTCATGGGTGGTTTGGTCGCCCAGGAAGTTTTGAAGTGCTGCTCTTCCAAGTTTAATCCAGTGAAGCAGTTCATGTACTTTGACTCTTTGGAATCCTTGCCTTCTAAGGAAGCCTACCCAAGAACAGAGGAAAACACAAAGCCCGTTGGATCCAGATACGACGGCCAAATCGCAGTATTTGGCGCAGACTATCAAAAAGCCATTTTCAACTTGAAGGTATTTCTTGTTGGTTCCGGTGCCATTGGCTGTGAAATGCTCAAGAACTGGGCTTTGATGGGCTTGGGTTCCGGGGCCCACGGCGGCATCATTGTCACTGACAATGACTCCATCGAGAAGTCAAACTTAAACAGACAATTTTTATTCAGGCCAAAAGATGTCGGAGGCAACAAGTCTGAGATCGCCGCAAAGGCGGTACAAGTAATGAATCCTGACTTGAACGGCAAAATTCACCCTAAATTGGACAAAGTTGGCCCTGACACCGAGGACATTTTTGGGGATGACTTCTGGACTCCTTTGGACTTTGTCACCAACGCCTTGGACAATGTAGACGCTAGAACTTACGTTGATCGTCGTTGTGTTTTCTACAAAAAGCCTTTGCTTGAGTCTGGAACTTTGGGTACCAAAGGTAACACTCAGGTCGTGATACCAAACTTGACTGAGTCTTATTCTTCTTCTCAAGACCCTCCGGAAAAGTCAATTCCTTTGTGTACGTTGAGATCTTTTCCCAACAAAATCGACCACACTATCGCTTGGGCCAAGTCTTTGTTCCAAGGCTATTTTGCTGACTCTCCAGAGACCGTAAATTTGTACTTGAGCCAACCAAACTACGTTGAGCAAACTTTGAAACAAAATCCCGACATCAAGGGTACTTTGGCGAATATCTCCGACCTTTTAAACAAGAGACCATACTCTTTCGCTGACTGCATCAAATGGGCAAGACAAGAGTTCGAAACTAAGTTCAATCATGACATCAAGCAACTTTTGTACAATTTCCCTGAGGATGCCAAAACTTCCAACGGCGCTCCGTTCTGGTCCGGACCAAAGAGAGCACCAAAGGTTTTGGATTTCGACGTGAATAACCCAGACCACTTCAATTTTATCGTTGGGGGCGCCAACTTGTTGGCTTTTATATACGGATTGAAAGACCAAAATGCTTCCACTGAGGAATACAAGAAAATTTTGGATGCTTTTGTCCCAGAACCTTTCGTGCCTAAAACAGGTGTTAAGATCGCTGCAAATGATGCCGAAGCTGAGGAAGAGGCAAAGAGACTCTCTGGAGGATTTGACGAAAGTGAAATTCAGAAAATCTTGGCAACGATCCCAGAGCCTTCAACCTTGGCAGGTTACAGATTGACTCCAATCGAGTTTGAGAAGGATGATGACACTAATCATCACATCGAATTCATTGCTGCAGCTTCCAATTGTAGGGCGTTGAACTACGGAATTGAGACCGCAGACGCTTCC
This sequence comes from Metschnikowia anglica, assembly GCA_030573055.1. Lineage (NCBI taxonomy): Eukaryota > Fungi > Ascomycota > Pichiomycetes > Serinales > Metschnikowiaceae > Metschnikowia > Metschnikowia anglica. The sequence goes on from JAJMCP010000017.1 coordinate 266,644, forward strand.
AAGACTAAGTTCATTGCAGGTAAGATTATTCCTGCAATTGCTACTACAACAGCCTTGGTGACTGGATTGGTGTGCCTCGAATTATATAAGGTCGTTGCTAAGCATGAAGATGTGGAGCTTTATAAAAATGGCTTTGTGAACTTAGCTCTTCCCTTCTTTGGCTTCTCCGAGCCTGTTAAGTCGGCCAAAGGCAAGTACAACGACAAAGAGTTTGACCAGATCTGGGATAGATTTGAGGTGCATGGTGACATAAAGTTGAAGGACTTGCTCGATACGTTTCAGGAGAAGGAAGGGTTGGAGATTTCTATGGTGTCGCACGGCGTGACTTTGTTGTACGCTTCGTTCTTTCCTCCAAAGAAGGTGAACGAGAGATTGACGATGAAAATCACCGAGTTGATTGAAGCAGTCAGCAAGAAGCCATTGCCTTCACACTCCAAGAATTTGATCCTCGAAATCTGTTGCGACGACAAAGAAGGCGAGGATGTGGAAGTGCCTTATATTAATGTCAAATTATAGACCTGCTCAGATTACGAAGAACCAATAGGGGTTATACTTTACATTCAAAGTTACGAAACAGCACTACGTAGCAGAAAGTTTTTCCTTGGCTTAACCAACAAAACCTTACATTTTGCTTCACCTCATGAACTGAAAAAAGGCTCGTCGTCTTAAAAGAAGCTCGTCAAAACGCCCCTCTTCTGCTACGGCGCCTTTCTGTATCATTAAAATTCGAGACGCCCTTGCCATTACACGCGGGTCATGGCTTATTACAACCGTCGTGAGCATAGGGTCGTACTTTTGAAGATCGGCAAATATCAAGGTCGAGATTTTGGCGGTATTTTCGGAATCAAGGCGTGATGTCGGCTCGTCAAATACAATCACCTTCGGTTTCCGTAGCAAAACCCGGGCAATGGAAAGCCTTTGCTTTTGGCCCAGGGACAAGAGACAATCCTTGCCCAAAAGTGTATTCAATTTTCCGGGAAGATTGTCCACAAATTCGAAAGCATTGGCAGCATGCAAACACTCTTCGATGAAATATTTCCCTGTGACTCGAGAGCTGCCGGTCATTCCATACAATAAGTTGTCTAGAATGGAAGCTTCGGAGAAATCGGGCTCCTGGCTCACTAGTGCCACGGATTTTCTGTACCATTCTGGGTCATAAATCCTGATATCTTTACCGTGATAAGTGATAATGCCCCTGTCTGGCTGATAAAGTCTCAACATCAACAGGGCGATGGTAGATTTCCCAGACCCACATTCGCCAGCCATCACGATCGACTCACCAGGGAAAATGGCAAACGACGTATCTCTAAGCACTGTCTCGTACGATAGTGTCTGTGAGTTCGGATAAGCAAACGAGACTTTGTTAAAGGAAAAAACAGGCTCACGAGCAATACAAACAGCTTTCCTCTCGTCACCGTCACATTCCACTGGCAGTTCACCCAAGCTCAAAATGCGCGTGATTAAGGTGCCAGCACGTTGACCACGAGTGATTTCCGGAAGCAGTTTCATGAGGTAAGATGCACTGGAAACTGTAAATGTGAGCATGGTCAACACCTGAATCATCTGCTTTTGTGTATAATCTTGATGCACAATCAAGTACATTCCATAGTACAATACTGTGGCTGTAGCAGACGTAGTACAAAGCTCCAGAAGAGCAATACCGAATCCGCTGGCCACGGCTCGCTTGCACCCAGCACGATATAGGAGCGCCAACTTGCACTTGTACTCGTTTGAAAGCTGCTGAGAGAGTCCGAATGATCGGACGGTTCTGATCGCAGATATGACTTCCTGGAAAAACTTTTCAGCGTCAGCAACATGGTCTTTATATACGGTTTCGTAGTTCTGGAGAAGGAAGCTGTAAGTCATGGTGACTGAAAACACCAAAGGAACAAACGCCATGCCCGCAAGCGCCAATTTCCACCCAATCACTATTGCCCAGACGAGGCCAAGAGCCGTTAAAGAGACCACCAAAAGTAACCCAGAAAGGAACTCAGAGACCAAGTTCCGAAGGTCTCTGGTGTCGTTCATGATGAGAGTGTTCAAGTAGCTGGGCTTTGATGCTGCAAAGAATGACATGTCTTGGTCATTGATTTTCGATAGACACAACTTGCGGAGCTTGAGGATCCATTTTTCCAGCGAATACTGAAGCGACATGTGAGACCCGAAAGTGACCACCAGCTCTGCCACTGCCACTGCCACGATGATTAATGACCAAGTCAAAACCGAGTATTTTCCAGAGGAAGGTGAAGGAAAGGAGTGGTTTACTATGAGAGCAAGGACTTCGGCAAAGCAGTACGATAATCCTGGCGTCACCACACCTCCTAAAAGTGAGCACAATAAACCCAAAGAAATGAGGATTTTGTTCTCTGTTGTCTCATAACAAAAAGCAACAATGGGGAGGAGACCCATAACATCTGTCTTCTCTATTTGCGTCCCGCCAGCGGCCAGCGCCAGCTCGAGGTCTCCAAGAATCGCTGGGTTACTCATGTAATCATAGGAAGGCAGTTCTTCGGAGATTGACAAAGAAACGTCCTCTTTTTCCAGCACTTCCAAATCAGGAACCAGCTCAGATTTGGGAAGCACGCCGTGCAATTCATCCGCGAGGCCAGACGCTTTCACTTTACCCTTTTCCATTACCAAGACAGAGTCGTGACCACGAATATCCGTGAGGTTGTGCGAGATGATGATAGTGAGACGATTCTTCCTCCAGGTGCGGAGTTTCTGCATGACACGAAGTTTGGATTTCTGGTTGATTGAGCCCAAGGCCTCGTCCAAGATCAAAACAGGCCTGTTGGAGATCCAGGCTCTTGCCAAGCCTATTTTCTGTATCTGCCCCCCAGACAATTGGCTTGATACCAAAATGGAGTTGTATTGCTTGGGGAGCAGGCAAACAAACTCCAGTAAGTCGGCAAAAGCACACGCTTCATCAAGAAGAGTCTTTGTCGCTTGATTGCCCTGATTGTATTCGGTACCCAAAAGCAAGTTCTCAACCAACAGTCTTTCGAAAACGAGCGGCCGCAGCTCAACGAAACACACATTTCCCATGAACCAATTCGGCGACAAGTACTCGAAATTGGTCCTATCGACCAAGATATCGCCACTTGACTTCCCCAAGAACCCGGAAAGAAGCAGTGCGACAGTAGACTTACCAGACCCGGACTCTCCGACAATGAAATTTAACTGTGAAGAAGAGAATGTCATGTTCACACAGTCAATCACGTCCACTTCGGTCTTTCTGTACCGGAAACTGACATCATTTAAAATTAGTGATCTGCACAGAATCTTATGACTCAAACATGAGGACTCACTGGACGCGGAGAGCAAAGGCGATAGAATTTGAGGACGGTCCTCAAAATTCAAAGTGTCAATAGTGTTGGAACTTGCCTGTGCTTTATTCAAGAGCGCCACAATGTCCCCCACGGACGAGATTTCAGTTCCGAAAAGCACACACGCGCTAAACGCTGTAATCACGTTACCGAGCCCTAGCTGGCCAGTTCTCACCAAGTAGTCGCCGAACGCTAACCCGCCCACGACGACCAAATTACTTAGCAATTTGAGAACTGCCGAGTTGGCGCTGATGGCAAACGCCATGCTTGTGTAAGCAACCGCCGATGCATCCACAACGCGGCTGAAGTCAACAAGGTCAAGGAACTTCCCGTTTAGTACGCGGACAGTATTGCCAGAGACAAAGCACCAGTCCAAAATCTTCGACGCCTTTGCGTTTTTGAGATTTTCCTGGGTTGCGTATTTAGAAGTGAGATTGCCAAACACCCAGCTGGACAACGCCGAGAGTGGGATCGAGCAGCAGATTATTAAGGTCAACGACCACAGGGATATCGTCGCAATGACAAAGAGGCAACACACAGACGAGATTGTTTGCACAAACAACCCCAAATTTTCAGATATTCCACACCGGATTTCCTCTATGCATCTGAATACAAGTGTCAAGGACCCAATGAGGTTTTCCTTGGTTCCGATCGACTCAATATCCTCTTTGAGGAGCGACTCAAAGAGTGCAGCACGCGCGTTAATCTGTGTGTTTTCGCCCACGATCAACCATACGGTAATTCCCAACCAGGCAAAAAGCAATCGGCCTCCTGCGATTGCCATCATCGCCCCGATAAGTACGCGCAAATCCCGTAGGAAACTATTCACTGAGTCGTAATCACCTTTTAAAAACAGAGCAAGTCTGTCGAAAATCTTTCCATAAATGAGGGTCTGCATGGGCGAGGCGACTGACGCCAAGATGATCAATATGGAGCCCAAGCCAAGAAGGGGAACATCCGACCGAGTCGCAAAGCGAAAAATTCCGGAGAAACGGGGCTTTGTGGTACATGGCTGTGCATGGGAATTTCCGTCAAGCGCTAGGCTGGCTTTCATCTTTGGTCTGCCAATTAGCTCTCCCAAAAAGGCGAAAATATCTCATTATATATTGAAAATTCGCAGCCACATTTTCAAGGGCATGTTGTCGCAGGGATTCGCCGCATTGGGCAGGTACAATTGACTTGCGGGAGCACAGCTAGGGTTCCGCGCATGCTGCGAAAGATGAAGTTGCTGAATTGGGCACAAGCTACTTGTCGTATGAGCACCCCGTGGCACATGTCAAACAACATCGCTGAAGTTGAAATTGAGCGGTATTGTTTTTTGGAATGTCCAGGATCGTGAAACAAATGTTGAGCGACGGAAAGAAGGGAATAGCACGTGACCATATGCTTCGATAAATCCCGAAATTTTCAGTAAATATCGAAAATCTGAGTCAGGTAATTCATGTCTGTATTCTCTGAAGGTTTCGGCTTGTTGAGTAGCCTTTTCTTCGAGACAACTTTATTTTCTCTGATTTTCTCGGCAGCCGTGGTACAATTGCCACAGCCTACTTGGACCAACCCTTCGAAAAAAAGCTCGAGTTTCTCGAAATCCTCCTCCAGATCCGTAAGCTCGATACATAGTCTGAATGCAAACTGTAGCATGATCGCTCGATGATCGAATAGGCATTTTGACAAATAGTAATTTTCGGATCTGACAAGCGCCTGGGAATTTTTGAAGTTCACGCTGGGTTTCGGCTTCACAAAGAACATAAGCCCCATGATCTCCTCAATCAATGCTTTGATCAAAGGGTGGCTTCTGGGCAAATGAAGGAGTCCTTTAGAGGTGAGGATCTTGAGGTACAAGAAGTAAACCTGCAGCTTGACGGCGACATCACACCACGAGTAGTGGGTTTGCAACGGGCTGTCTGTGTCAATTCCATATGCACAATCTGGCAACACGATACGGCCAAGGACGTCTGGGTGTGCTGGGTGCGCCGGGTTCTCCAACAGAATGATGTACCGATTTGATAACGAGATTCCCGGCACGACATTCTGTTTTAGTGCTCGATTGATGAGCGCCATGATATTCGTGATTGCCTCTGGAGACGCTTGTCTGGATTTCCCCTCGAGAAACCCTTCATTCAAATGGCAGATGGTGTCCAAGATTTCGTAGATGATTTTCATGACGTCGGGAGTAAGTGCACTGAACGTGTTGAATGCGCTGTTGGACTTGGACGCTGGGATCATGAGCCCTAGTTTCTTGAGAGCGGTGATGTGATCTTGGTCTTCTGTCATGGCGTCAATGTTGCCTGTTATCGCCCAGAGCTCATCCAAGTGATCGCTTTTGATTTGGTCTACCGGTAGACACATGTTCGTGTTCCAATCGTAACAAAAGAAAAGCAGTTTCGCTATAACTATCCCGAGCGAGTCCGGGCGGTGCAGTGAGCTCTGGATCTTGAGGTTTTTGTATTTTATGAGAAGCGACCGGGCACTGTTCAAATGAGCGACCCACGACACCGGCGTTTGCGACGTATCGGAACAGCTCAAATCGGAAAAAAGCATCGTGAGAAGAAGCACAGTGAGAATCAAGCCTTCGATATGCCATAGCGAGGACTCGTTATTTTTCAAGTCCGTGAACGCCCTCACTATAAGCCTCATACACACCCTGGTATACTTCTTCTGGTTTTTATCATGTTCCTGATCCTTTGTGATTGTGAATAGACAAGACGCGCTTAATGCCATCATCGCGTAAACCATAAACTTAAGCACCATCAGATATTCGAGGAGAACATGGATGACCTCGTTGTTGGTGGTGTTGGAGATAAAGGGAAAGAAGTATAGACACGCGTGGCCGAACGCCATGTCTCGGAAATAATTCTGCTCCACGGGCAACAACTGGTAAGTGTCAATGATCGTTTTCATGAGCTGCGCGTTAGTCATATCTTCTTTCGGGTCCAGCGCCACGGTGTCCCTCATGTAATTATTGAACACGTTCCAAGACTCAGCAAGCATGGGGTTGGTGCCTATATCCGTGTTCTGGAGACAGCTCTCTAGTTCGTTTTCGTCGAAAAACACGTTTTTCTTCGGGCTGTCGTTGAGAATGATCTGCGAGTGGAACGGTTTTAGATCGGCAAATCTCTCGGAGGAAGGCGACACTGCTGTGAACGCCGGCGCCACAACATGGTTCCCGAAATCTGCCAAGCCATGCACCAAAGTATTAGCGTCGTCGAAAACGTTTTCAAATAACAACATGTCTATATCGCTTGGGAGTGTGCTCTTTGCGTATGGCGCCTGTGGTAGAAAATTCGGGACAAGAGACTGTGGATTGGGATCAAGGCTTTCCGATGTGCTGGAGCGGGCGCCCGATCGCTTCTGCCGTGGTTTGTTCTTTAGGTTTGGGCCTGGAAACACGCAAGCCGTTTCGACCCGAACACAGTTCCCGCACGTCGGATGCACTTCGTCGCACTTGATTTTGCGCCGCTTGCATTCTTGACACCCTGAGCGAGAGTACTGTCGTTTCACTATGCTGGGTTTGCGAGGCGGGGTGTCCATGCTTGAATTCAGGGCTGAGAAGATGTTGCAGGTTCCATTTAACTTTGACGGTTTGAGATGCATTGCACCTCGTGCGCCATATGACGCACTGCGAATTTTTATGTACCCCAAAAAAACATAAAAGGAAAGAATTGCCAGATGAAGAGCAAAGTCCTCCACGGCTGTGATTAGTGTGTCTGTACAGAATTGCGTATGTGTATATTGTCGATCCGGAAACTAGCTAGAAGTGTTGTTTGATGCTGCGGCCTGAAAGTGGCAGGCTGAACGAGAGTGTATTGTCTTCCACGACTCTGTCGTTGTGCTGTGGCCGTGGAGGGTTTGGTGGCGTGTTGGCCACCAAGCATTGCTGGTTCTGGCCGTTTTGCCGGCCCGTTGCGAGCTTGTTCAGCGACGGGTTCTCGCTGCTTGTGACTTCAGATCCGTGTGTGAATTCGGCCAAGCCGGACCGGCTTCTGTACGTGCCAAAGGCCAAGTTTGTCACAAAGACTCCGCCAACAATTAGTCCTGTAAATAGTATACACAGTTTCCAACTGATCGGGTGCAAGAAACCGTTCACGATATCTGCAAACGTCTCTGCTGTGATTCTGGATTTACCAATCTGCTGTGGGTCCCGATTCATGCATTTTTCTAGAGCCATACAAGTCTCCTCGAGAGCAGGCGCCCGCCTATTTGTGCCTTCGTTTGAGCACCGGTTTCTGTAGAATTGCCTCGAGCAGAGTGAGATTTCTTGTAGGGCGTCCGAAGTGTACATCTCGATTTTGTGCCTGACATCTTCCCGAACAGTCCGAATGAAAACGTATAGTAGATAGAGCACAGCAGACACGATGATCGCATTGAAAAAAAGCTGAAGGTAGAGCAGCAAGACATACGGGATCCTCGGATCAAGAGCGACTTTTGTCCAGAACAGTGGTCTTGAGTGGTGGCCTGAGTGCCTGGGGCTTGTATTTCTGCCGCTGATCTGTTCGTTTCCGGGGAGTTCAAGCTGCATTAGGTCCACTTGGAAATCTTGTTCAGGTGCATGTCCGTAAGATACCACTTCCTTCATCGGTGAGAAGTAGACTTTTTGAGCCCGCCCCTGCTGAAGAGCAGGGTTTCGGGAAACATCGTTTGCGACTGAATAATATGAAGAGTTGGGTTCGTCTGGGTCTCCACGCGGTATTTCGTTTCCCTTGTATGCCAACAGAGATTCATTGAACTGGGTTTTGCTGCTGGTTTTGAGTATGGAATGAGAAGGCTCTCGGCCCTTGGAATTGTGGAGAGCATTGGTCGGCTCGCGCTGACACAACGAATCAAAATTGCCATGATCCCGGTGGCGTTGGGAGCTGATTGGTGTAGACGTTTCTAGCTCATTGGGTATGAGAGCGGGATTGAGATGACTGAATGTCGGTGCTGGGGAATCTTCACTCATTTCTGTTTGAGAGTGGGTCAGAATTGGGCGATGTTTCTTGGCTGACTGTTTGTATTGTCTTACTGGTAGCACTCAGAGTTTCCCCCGTTCTCCGTGGTACTTCCTATTTCTGTATGTTGCCTTGCACCACGTGTATTTTGATCTTCGCTCCCGCACTCGTAAAAAACAACATACATGTCGATGCGCGGAGGTGCGTTTTGAGTAGCGGGGGGCTTGCCTCACGTCGCGAGCCTAACGTTCCCGACATATTAGATTTTCTTTGTTGAGCTACATACATGTCCAAAAACAGCCTCCGTGATGTCATAAAGTCTTTCAGATGCGAGTTGCCCGACGCAGAGCTCCCTAACACAAAAGCCGATGTCACATGGAAAATCTCCAAACGCTCGCCGGTCAAAAAAAAGACGAGTGGCGGAGTCTCGCCGAGTCCCAAGAGAACAAGCACTGGCCACATCCTCAAGGATCTTCCGCCATCAATCACGCCCAATCTCACGGTTGTCTTTGTTGGTTTCAATCCTGGAGTGGAGTCCTCAAGGAAGCAGCATCATTACGCGCATCCGACAAATTTATTCTGGAAATTGTTCAATGCCCTGGACCTCCTATCTGCCGCTTTGGACATAAGAGACACCGATGTTCTGAGCTATGAGTGGCTTTTGAAAGACGTTTTTCAATATGGCAAGTGCCAGGCCCGGGCCGACCATGACTTTGATTTGATTCACCTTGGCGTAGGCTTCACTGACTTGGTCCTTCGGTGCACGAGACAGGCGCAGGAGCTTTCTCAGCAAGAAAAGGCACAGAACATACCGAGATTGCTCGGAGAATTCAGCGTGTCGCGGGCTCCGTTCATAGTTTTTGTCGGGAAAGGTATATGGGAGGTTGTATGCAAATATCTTGTGACAAAACACAAATTGACGGCAGACAATTTCACGTGGGGCGTCCAGAAGGATCTTGCGGTCATGCTGAGATTCTACTCGTTCTGTGAGTACCTGCCGAAGGTGTATGTATTCCCCAACACTTCTGGATTGGTTGCGCTGATGAAATATCCTGAAAAGCTAAGATTGTGGGAGAGCTTAGTGGCCGATATGAGACTCACCTCTGAGGCTGGTCTTCGCGAGGCAGAGTGAGGTCCTGAGCTCATTTCATTGCCACATTGGTGGAGCAAGAGGAGGCAATTGGCCGTAGCCAAGTATGCATCCTCGATCTCTGGGAGGAAGTTCTGAGGCGTAGTGTCCTACCAGATTCAGCTCTCGACTAACATGAGCTTTTGCCATGACATGCTTAAATAGCCAAGAGAAGGCTCCGTCCTCTGGAGTTCTTGAACGTGGTTTCAGGGACGAAGTTGCGCAACTAAAGACCACAATTTCGAGTCTCTTGGGAAGGAGACGCCCTGGGTACAGTCGGAGTGTCATCTGGCCTGGATGTTTGGCAACATGCTCAAGTGGCCGCTACAGAGCCCGTCTTCTTGCATGAGAAAACTGCTGGTATTCTCCTTGGTGGGTCGTGACGGTATGTCACTGAAGAGCCCCAAATTGTATTTTTTTTTTGGAAATACACCTTTTTGTATCCTGTGCCAATATCGAATCTCAAAGCGACTTCATGGAACTTGATCCTCAAGATTCCGGTTTTCGGATCGTAGCTGCAAAGCCGAACGCGAACATTTACCCGAATCAAATTATCCTTCCCAAATCCAGCAACCTTATATGTATAGGTCTTTGGTGGAGAACGAGCAGTCAACCCGAGAATCTCCAACACAGCGCCATATGATTCAAGACAGATCGTTTGGCCTGAGGCGACAGAGAACCCCAGATCTTCGGCTGAAACTCGCAACCGCAATGTGGAGCCTTTGCCAACGACAATACAGCCGTTTCCTTCTATGCTTGAATTCTGAAGCCACTCAACATTGTGCAAACATAATGTACCGTCATTGGTGATGGTGGACAAGCCGCTCGTACCACTGTTTTGTTCTAGGACCACCGGGGCAGCAGCAAAACCGGCGGCTCTATCGAACATTATGGTCCCGGTGTTGGTCCACGAAGTCCCAGAGGTTATGGTAAAGGGCGTGAATACGATCCAGCGGTCTGAAACTCCGAAGTACATGTGACCAGAATTATTGAATGATCCTGCTGGCGCGATTTTGTACGACGACAAAACAATAGCATTCTTCGAATCGAAATAAATTTTTCCGGTGTTTTCGAATATCGAGCCGTTTGCATTGACGCTGGCTGCGAACCCATTGGTACTCATGATATATATAGTACCATTGTTGCGGACAACACCGGTCAACAGCGTTAGTCGATTATTCAACAACCGGTACGTGAAACCAGAATTAATGCTGAGATCATGCAAGGACAAAAAGCCCGCCCGGGGAACAATATCCGGGATGACCCTCGCGGCCGAGGCGAAACTGACGAACTGCAGTATTAAAAGAACGACAGCAGCAAGTCCTAGTTTCATTATGAGAAGGGTTGGATTTTTGAGTTCGGAATATCCTTCTCTATTTAAAAAGGGTTCTTTTCTGTTTACAGGAGGTAGATGGAGGTAGTTTTAGTCTCTCGCTGAGAATGTGAAGCCAATGTTGATGAGCGAACTTCTCGTGAACCTGTTCTTTCTTGTATTGCATGTCATAGTACGTGATATCCGAACTATAAATACCCCATATCTTCTTGCCTCGGCCAAGGCCAATGTTTACTTAGACGCCCGGTATGTCTGGCAAGCTCTCCCCTCGCCTGAAGAAGCAAAACTCTTTTGAAATGAGACGAAATGCGGAGAGAAAGTTCTCCGCTTTTCTTCACCAAGGGTAGCAAAATTTGTTCCTCAGTAGTGACCCTGGGCTTAATGTAAAGGACACATTCTCTCATCTATTCTGCTTCAGTCCTACTGGGCTCCAATGCACTTAGATGGATTTGGCTGTCTTTCACGCGCATTGCTTTACTCTCTCTGAACAACCAAATCGCACGATCGAAATCCAAAGTCAAAGCATCCAAAACTGTACATAGCCATAGAACAAAGACACGCAAGACGTCCGGGCAATCTTCCGAGTAGAGAAAGCATCCACCTCTCGTAAGCCGGACACCGTCCTCCCTCCTCTAGCCGCTGCGTAGGCCGTGTCAACCGGCACGTGCCTAGCTGCGCTACAACGGCTCTCCGAGTTTTAATTCCGGACAGGTTGGAAGACATTGCCCGCTTTTGCCTCTTGGCGTCTGGACGAATAGACTCGGCACATTTCATCAATTTCAGGAACCAAGGCTGTGCACTGTTCCGCATGTAGATTGCAACAGCACCAGCATTGAGTCTGAATACACGGAAGTTCGAGTGTTCAAGGACTCTTCCAGACATTCGTGCACGCGCACTGGTCCTAAAGATGGCCTGGGATAATATACTGACTCTTTTTCACGCAAAAGCGGCATTTGAACCCTGACAATGGCTTGGGAACATTGCAGCCACGGTTGTAGTGATGTAGCGCTTGAGAGTTGTGATGTTGCTCCGGTGCCTCTGGGACCCAGCTTGAGGCAGAGTTTCAAGAGCTGCTCTGAATACACCGGAAGAAAGCTGCTTGTTTCTTCTTACCCAACAGCGTCACATTGCTAGGATGGCAAGCTTGACCCTACTCGGTAGTGAGAGAAACGCCTTGCTCAACCCTAGAGGGGGACCTCGCACGACAGTTGCATCCCAGTATCTTGATCAGGGGTAGAAGTATTGTGCACGTGTTCGTGTAACTGACTCTGTCCAAGCTTTAGACCGGCACATCTCGGGCTGCGTCCTACCCAGAAGTTGAAGAGCCAGCCCACGGTTTCCAAAAGAAGAATCAGCACAGTGAGGCCTCCAGGCATTTTCACCTGAGTCGTTGCTTACTCCACCACTCATATTGTTGACTTCATGGCCCGTAAACTTCAACCAAATACTTTGAGTATGCCACTCGGTGAAGTTTCTGATTGCCTGGCTCTTTGGAAACCTTGTGGATGCCATTACCTGGTTCCCACGATCGCCTTTCACTCACGCATCGAACCAGATGTCTGCATACCGTTTGAAGAAGACAAAAACATTAGTTCCAATGGCCATTTTTCTTAGGTGAATGTGCCTGTTGCTCTGCTACATAACCATTTTTCCGATGGAGGATATGGCAAGCCAGCCCGTTCGTGTTGTGCATAGCCAGGGTGTAATCTCTAAAGCTCCGCTTCGGGGTCATTGGCTGGAATGGTATGCCCTTTCATACGCTGTTCTTGCGTCTGCAGCCCGCTTCTAATCTATCACAACTCCAAGCTAGAGGATCACATCAACTCCTTGAATGTTTTGGCCACACTCGATTCTCTTTGCTACCATTAGCCTCCCTCGCAGTGCCCAATGACAGTTTGAGTTTTGCTGGTTCTTCATTTCTGGTTAAAGATATCCCATGATCGAAAAGCGAGGGCCAGAGCTTTCTTTTAACCTGAAAGTACCTTTGCCAAATACACACGTGTCGAAATCAATCTCGAATTCTCCCCACAAGTATTCAAAACGAACTAGCAGAACGAGAGGTGGCAAACTCAAAAGGACGCGTGAAAAAGCTGAGGAAGTGAAATCAAAATAAAAGTATAATTTTATGCTGACCTAGTTCTTTGTGAAATCAGAGACTTAGAAAATTAGGCGGGATCCCTCGGTGGTACTATGTTGCATGAGCAAATACCTGGTGCTTGATTGGGTAGCGGGCCGTTGTAGGAGACAGAAGAACCAGCCAATTTCGAAGTCTTGCTGAAAAAGGTCTCCAAGTAGCCCTTGCCAATATCAAAGCTAATGACATTACTACGACAGCTGGTTTTCATTATTCCCGTGTGCAGACTGTATGAGTAACTCCAGAGAAATGTGTCGAATCTGATAGAGTTGCTCTCTCCAAATCCAGCAAGCCTGATGATGGGGGATGAAGATGGGGAGAGATTAGCCAACCCACTTACATCTATCAGAGAGTGAGTAGTCTCGAGATAAATCGTTTGGCCTGAGGCGACAGAGAACCCCAGATCTTCGGCTGAAACTCGCAACCGCAATGTGGAGCCTTTGCCAACGACAATACAGCCGTTTCCTTCTATGCTTGAATTCTGAAGCCACTCAACATTGTGCAAACATAATGTACCGTCATTGGTGATGGTGGACAAGCCGCTCGTACCACTGTTTTGTTCTAGGACCACCGGGGCAGCACCAACGCCCGTTCCCCTATCGAACATTATGGTTCCGGTGTTGATCCATGAAGTGCCAGAGACGATAACAAAAGGCGTGAATTTGAGCCAGTGTCCTGCGATTCCCAAATACATATTTCCATCGTTCTGAAATGATTCAGTTGGTGTGATCTCGTACGACGACATGTATCTAACTCCTGTAGAATCGAAATGAACATTTCCAGTGTTTTTGAATGAGGAGCAGTTGGTACTGATACTGGCACCGGTGACGTAGAAATTTCCCTTGTTGTCAAAATCGCCGCTTAGACCCAACTCCTTGACACTCTTAACCTGGTAGGTGACCTCGGGATCAATTGTGAGATCATCTAGGGGACCTTGGATGGTGTCAGGATAGATTGTGTCCTGTGAGATAGTCAATGCCAGCACGAAGGTCAAGATCGTAAGCGTGGAAATCTTGAGAGCCCCCGAAATCAAGCAGAAAAGCATTTAGAAGAAACAAAGGTTTTTCGATTGAACTCTTTTGAAGAAGTCTTTAGGCTGCTGCGCAAGTTGCTGGTGAAATTATGGACTTGTGATCAACAATATTCCACGATACCTCGAGTTTTTATAAGTCTCCTTGCACTGAAACTGGAGAAGTACTACGCCCGATTTGTTGAGCTCGAATTCTTGCTCTTTGCTCAAAGATGTGAAATTGGTCTCAAAACAAGCGGACGAAGCATTTCATGGAATCAGGTTCGAGCAGTGCAATGTGATACCTCACTTGAAACAACGATTTTGTGATACATTTGACCAACGGCCTGCATTCTAAACCGGCTGACATGGACGTGCTCTTTTGGGTGGACATGAGTGAAACTTGCCTCGCCCCATCAACCCAATTACCTGAGGCTATGGAATCGGGCCAGTCCTATTGCAATCCTGTTTTTCTGTGCTCAATTAGGCAAAGCTCGACCGTCGTATCGGCTTCACTCAACATTTCCACCTTTGCAATTTGTACCATTTGGCTCCATGCTCAGCTCACTAATGCTCAAATTGCATCAGAGGTGCTTTGCCGGAATCATTTTTGCACAACCTTTGCCAGAAATCTTATCTCGCACAATCAGATCTTGGAAAAGGATTCCAGTTTCACCCGGCACTTGGTAAGGCCCAAGAAACTGCTTATTTGCTCAAATCACATTTCTTCTTTAATTTGCTTGAGAAAGCCGTGAAATTCACTTGATTGCTTCGCGTCACTGGACCTCAGCAAAAAGCCTATGTACTGCACTGGAGGCCAAGTCTTCTCTGTTTCATGAGTTCATCTCAATTACCGAAATTTTCTTCAACTTGTTGAGTTGACTCTCCGCCGTGGCTTGGTGCCTTGGCGAAAATGCAGATTGTACACGCCCCTCGATTGCGACGGCGGTTATCCTTGTTCGTGGCATTTCATCAATATCTAAGTACATCTCATCTCCACACGCTGGAAAATGCGTCCTCTATCGCCGCTTCAAATTGCGCCGTAGTCTCGTCGTCAATTCTCTCCCCGAGCTGGCCAAAATGGTCCGTGAAAAGCTTATCTGTGAAAGCCCTTATACTTGCACAGTGCCTCAAACTGTAGCAGTCCTCATACCTAAGTTTCTTCAACGCCGATTGTTGGATGTCCATACACTTGGTCGTTCTGGAGATCTGCTCCGAACACTCATTTCCCAAGAACAGCCACCCTTGGTAGCACTTCACCACTGCTTGCTGGAGCTCAGCGCAATTAATGCTGGCGACTTTCCGTAGGGTTTCACTATGCTTATAACGATCCAATTCGCCATTGTAGCTTTTGTTCTGCCGCGCTAGAACTTTTTGCACCAGAATTTCTCTCGGGTCCACATCATGTTCATTTAGCCTCCGCGAAGGATCAATCTCTTTGAAAAATTCTTTGAGATTTTCCGGAAGCTCCTTCTCAAGTTCGGCGGGACTTTTGTCCCGAGATCCAAATGGCCACATCAATCAGGAAAGAAAGACACTTTGGTATGACTGGGTTGACCTGTAGAGATACGTATACTCTTCAAGTCTGGTGATCACTGGACTGTCTTTCTGCACTGGCGGTGCACGGGTTGCGTGCGCATCGAATACGTGCACTGTCCCAATAGAGAGGAAATGACGAATGAAGAATATGAATCTCGTCAAAAGAATACTCAATTAATAGAGACTGTTCATACGTATAAATACGTTCTGCTTGATTTGGAAGAGACACAATCAATAAAAACCTTTAGATTCTCTCTAGAACACCTTCGAATAGTCTTCCGATCTCGACGTCAAGGATGTTCAACACATCGTCGTTCGCAGAGTTAGCTCTGTGAGCACTCAAAATGGCCCTCGAGTGGTCTATTTTGGCGATGATGTTAAGTCTCAATCTCATCACTATGGGCGAGAGCCGCACCAATTCGGTAGCACTCATTTTCGAGAAGCGCCCACTAGCATCGTACCCGTCGATCAAGAAGGAGACCTGAGTATCGAGCCTCTGGAAGAAATCGAAAAGTTTCACGTGGAAAGCAGTGCTGGAGGCCAGCCGCGTGGCTAGCGACGGAAATATGTAGTAAGCGATCCAGTCGTCAAGGTCCCCCAAGATCTTTATGTAGTATTCTTCTTGGCCAAAGAGAGACTCATGGTCTAAAAGCAGGAACCAGAGAAGCTCAACTACTGGCAGTAGATCGTCTATGAGCTGTGCGAGTGAGTAAGTAACGGCAGCCTCAGCCTGGTTCTTGATGAACTTCCGCTGGATTTGTAAAAGTTGCCCATCCACGTAATTGATGAACTTGCTTTGTTGCGAGAGAGAAATCGGCTGGTGTTGGGCCCCCTCGTTGAATTGCTTTTTCAACAGCTCAAACGCTTCTTCAAAGGCAACTGTCCACAGAGACACTGCGACATCTGGTGGAGAATAGACTTGTGCCTGGAGTTGTGAGGTTTCGTGTTCTGCGGCTGTTGCGCCACGAGACGCTGCAGAAGACGAAGTGCCATCGCCCGTGTTCGAAGGTGGTGTGCCGCTGGCAGGGTTCTCGGAATTGTTTTCTTCGTCTTCCAACTCAGGGTTGAGGTCTAGGTCCAAAGAAAGGGAGCTACTCGGAACGTACACTTCTTCGTCTGGCTGCACGTGAGCTGGGGTAGGCGGTGTTTCCATGGCTTCGCAAAGTCTGCTTGCTTTCGGCTGATACGGGGTCTTGCTTCACTGTCCAGAACGATTCAATTGTTTCCCTTTTGGCTGGTCATTTATTTTGGATGAAGCGGTCACTCTTATCACTCATGTAACCGGGGCCCTAGCAGGATGTAGAAGCTGGCTGTGATCTTTTTCCCCACGGCTCCCTGTCATGGCGCGACTGAGAAGCTGGTGTCTTGCAGACAACCGGTGGTCTGGGTGGAAGCTGATTTGGGACCACCAGCAAGAAAAGCTGAAAAAGGGCTTTGTTTTTTGGTTCAGCGACTACAGATGAGTTGTGGCCGTTGAGTTGTTCGTGGAGCTTGCGTTCGCTTTCCTCGGTGGCTGGTTGGTGATTGGCCACTGCACTCGCAGGTGGCTGGAAGCGGGGCCTCGCTTGAGCCACGCAGAGACAAGAAAACAGCATCCAGCTGCCACTCTGGAAGCCATTCATGCTCTTGTGCGGTCTTGAATAACACGAGGACTCATTTCCCTGCTCCGTCCTCCACTTTGGTTGTGGTCTGTGTGCTTTTTGGCGCCGCTCCCCGCTTCGAAAACGGCACTTTGCGGTCTGGGAGACGGAGACAATCGCAAGTGTGTTGAAAACACAGAAACCAAGCCCCTGGCCAGAAACGCAAGCACTGACAGCCTACAGGCCCAGGAGCAAGTATCACAGAGCTCCCGAACTGTTCTCTTCCACAGTGGATGCACCGTTTTCAGTGGGGCATATCTTGCGCCCAGAGCCAAGTGGTGCAAACTGCGCTGTGTGCAGGATATTATAACGGCTAATAAGCAAGTAAAAGGACGATTTCCCTTGTTTCCTCTGGGGCCCGATCCGCCGAGAACTGATTTTCATTCGAAGACCAAGTTTCCCTTTCTGCATTTTTCTGTTCGGCGCCGCCTTTCACGTTGGCCCGGCCTGCTCGGCACGGGGAGCTCCGCCCAGACAGAAAATCTCTCTTTCTGATCCAGAGCCTCCCACACAAGCAGCGCCGTCACACGCCACAGACCCACAAAACCAGACCCGCGGAGCCAGACAGAAGCAAACACGCAAACTGGCAGCTTCCCGAAGTGCCTCTGTGCCGTGGCTGGAGCGTCGCTCTGCCCACGGTCACGTGCGCGTTCTTTACTTGCTCGTGTTTAGTCTCTTCTGACCGAAAAACACCATGCAGAGATCTTCCGCCGAGTACCACAAAAAAGAAAACGAAAAAGATAAAGACCGGCGCCTGTATACCGAGGGCCAGAGCCCGCTGCTTGCCGTTCCAGAAACCTCATGGTCTCGTAACGACCACTCCTCTCTTACAGCCAATTGCTCTCCATTGTTCGTAGGGCACTCGGCGGTTCCTGCACTCCAGTTTCGGAGTCCAATTCCACGAGTCCGACCGTGGGTCCGAGTCTCGAATTTCCCGGGTTTATTCAGCAGCATCACGCGCTCCCCCCAGTGTGTCCGCTATTCCACCGATATCTCCGCTGCCATCTTGCTCCGCGCACGGAGGTCTCAGTGACGTCTCTACACATCACCTTATCTGCCTTTAGGAAAAATTGGGGCAGGAGCACAGGAGCACCCCATACCCTCTTCTTTTCTCATCCTCCCACGTCACCAGTTTTTTGTCCATACCCCGTTTTCGTCTCCAGAGCTTTGTCCTCACCATAAGCCGCTCGAAGCTACTAGATTTTACTGAACCATTTCCCGCCCGGAAGACCACCACCAATTAATCCTTGCATTTGCGTCTGCGGAGGCCCGTAGTGACATCCTACACTGGCAGTTCTTTCCTTGCTCGTTACCGGAGACCTGCGCTTTTAAAACACCGATCTTGGATCAGAATCTAGAATCACAGAGGGCCAGGAGTCACAGCTCATTTCACGCTTTCTGCATTTCTTTTTGTGCCGGCGCCAGAATCGAAAGATAACTAAAAATCCTCGAGGGACACCCAAACACTGGCGTTTCTGCGATCCCCAGACACTACCAGCTGCTGCTTCACACGGCGGCCTTTTTACTTCACTGAGAAAAAGAAACCATTAGAAGAAGATGCCTGTTACGCAGCCGAGACAGGATCTCAAGGCCACGACTGATGTGGCTGTGAAGGCAGCAAAACCCACAAGATCAACTCTCAAATTACACGCTCCGGGGTTTAATGCTCCCCATTCATCCTCAATAGCGACACCGGCAAAAACAGAACTCCACAAACGGGTAAAGGAGCCTCATCTCTTGAGACGACCTCGCAAAGTTTGTCACAAATCATCGTACTTCCACACTGACGCCTATAGCCAGTTTTTTTCTGGCTCGAGGGCTTCTCATGGGACAGAGCGTGTGCCGAAACTAAACAATACGTATTTGCGGCCAAACGCGACATTTGTCGGCGACCAGCAGAGTGGAAGCCTGCGTTACGAGATTAAAGTCGAGATAAAGACTGTCGATTTGGTCAGTTCTGTAGTCACGGGGTTCTTCCAAATCAGTGGACTCACAGATGAACATCCTCTCATCACCACGTGTTTCAAAGGAGAAATAATAAACAATCCACTTCACCGGATGGAGTGGGGTCAGGCTTCAGTAAAGCCCAAGAAGTATTCTTTTGTCACAAAGGAAAGCAACTGGTCGTCCTTCCCGAAGAATGATCTCGAGCACTGGAAAAAGCTCACCGGGTGTCCCAGCCATTATTCCGAGGAAGATTTGCGGAGAAAACTCAACCTCATACAGTCGGGCGAACAGGATTCTCTGTATATATACATGCGGTGGAAAGAGGAGTTTTTGTTACCGGACTCACGGGTGAAGCTGTTGACGGGGGCTTCTTTTGAAGGATTTTACTACGTCGTGCTCAACATTGGCAGCGGGGCTGATCGCCAGAACGAGGAGCGGCGCTCGTCGAGCATCTCGCCGGGAACCATGAGTGGGCTTTATTTCTACACACAAAGCGAAAAATTCCAGTCTCTTTCTTTGCGTTACGTGGAAGATCGGGGCCAATCAAGCACGTTTGACTTTGTGTGATTTTCCTTTGCTTTTCGTTTTTCATTTCT
Organism: Metschnikowia anglica; assembly: GCA_030573055.1. Lineage (NCBI taxonomy): Eukaryota > Fungi > Ascomycota > Pichiomycetes > Serinales > Metschnikowiaceae > Metschnikowia > Metschnikowia anglica. The sequence goes on from JAJMCP010000017.1 coordinate 286,225, forward strand.
TTGTTTTTATTTCTCGAGGGCACTTTTTATTTCAATTTTCTATCATTGATTCTCAGAGGTCATTATCTTTCCGTGGTTTTTTATGTTTTTTTTTTATACTTCATGAGGTCTTCTAAAATGCCTTTTGATATTATAATCAGGTTTGATTGTTGAGTATTGAAAACCAACTATTTTTTATCGATGAACACGAGGCACGTTGAAAGTGCCCAGCAATGCTACGCACCAGGCCGCCAGATCACTCTTTCAAGTCTCTGTTGGCGTAGATCTTGGCCGTATATGGTTCCTCGAAAAGCAATGCCACACGATACATCACGTACACGAAAGCAGACACTAGGATTCCCGTGGGTTTCCCGTACCACAATGCGGTGCCCAAGAAACAAAGTGTCAGTCCGTTGTACATTGGATTGTCGTTTATGTTGAATGGGAAGGACGTGACTCTTTCCTTCATCAAAATGCCGAAATAGTCTCCCAAGTAAGTTCCGGTGACACCCAAGGCCCACATTGACGAGAGCACAAGAACATTGCCAAAGGCAAATGTCAACACGGCCAAGGTTTTGACTGTGGAAGATTCAACCAAAGGCTCATACGTGGGTTGCTGTGATAACGCATTGTGGTATACGTGATCACGGTAGATCCCCAAAGAGAATATCGTGAATGCTAATAGGTAGCACCCTCTGTAGGCGCCGCCAACAGCCCTAGACAAAAAGTGGGTCTTGTGCTGAAGCCGAGCGACAATGTTCCAAAAAACGGGGTTGAAGAGAATCGTGGCTAATGCGAATCTGAGTTCCGGCGTGTCATTCACGTAATCCTGGTGGTTATGGATGAGATATAAGAGCTGTTCTTGTTTCATCTGGAGTTAGTTCGAATTTCATGTGTTTGGTTATTCCGTCTTTGGCTTGGCGCCACGGACACGTGAATGAAGGTCACCTGGATGACCTGCTCCACTCAGCTGTGTCAACGGGCTATTCTGCTGGTCTCTCGCTGACGCAAGAAACAAGCCCCACATTCACCAGTAAGTTCCTTTGTTTCAGGATGAAGCCAGAGCGCCAAGACCTATGAGACCATGGGTTGCCATGCACGCAGAGCCCCTTCGGCCTGGGGCCAGGTCTCCAGCGGCAAACAGATCTTTCGTGATTCGGGCGATTTCCGCTCTGTGCCAATTGCGGAAGCCGCTGAATTCATTTCGCCATACATACGTTTGCCTTTTGCCTGGTGTGAAGTGTGGAAAGAAGGAGACACGCCTACGCTTGGATGCGCATTGGGCTCTCTATATACGCATGCTCTGGGGCGACTGGACGCCAGGAATCGCATGTGAAAATTGCCGTCGCCAGTAGGCGGGTCACGTGACCCGCTCACGTGAGCCCAACAATAATGTCTGTTATCGAGAAAAGTCATTTGAAAAATGTGGAGTAAGGCTTTTACAGAAGTATTTTTTTTCTTATTTGGCTATATCGAGAGTAGCGCCTAAGCGTTTCGGTCGCACATTCTGCGTCAACGATTCCCCAGACACTCAAGTTCCGTCATGAATCGTTGCTAATTAGTTCTACACACCAACTTCCGGGCCTTTTGCATTGAACCAAGTCTTTCTCCTTTTTTTTCTGACTACGGAAGCTGGTTCACCAAATCCCTAATCGTTACCTCTGCTTCAACGATGTGGTTTTCGAGCATCACACGCATGTCGGAAATACTCAGCCAGAGACTCAAAACTTTATCTTCGTAGCCCTCGATCTCAAGATTGGGTGCGCCGTGCGTGTCGTATAAAGTCAAAGCCCTCACATTGAGCTCGATCATTTTGTAGGCTGAAGGACTGCCTGCCACCGTATTAGCGGCAGAGGCTCTCGAATTTTCAATTGAGGCGTCCTCCATAACTTGGAAGAGGTGTTTGGCAAATCTGAGTTGCGTCAACATGTCCGGGGAAAGAGTTTGTTGGTGGGCGAAGAAATTTATGTCTGATAGCTCTTCTTTCAATTCCTCGAACTGGCTGTCAAACCCAGCGACATCGAAATTGCTTTCACTGACAAAACCCTGCAACCGACTCACAAACCTCTCCAACTCATTCCCATCTTTCTGTATTGAAGCTTCAGGGGGTTCTTCTTCTTCCTGAGAATCATCATCTTCGCATTTGTACGGACGCGCGTTTCGACGGTGCAATTTCTTGTTTTTAGCACCGTATTTGGCCATACTTTTGAGCAACCGTTGTTTTGAGGAAGACCTTAAAATCAGCGTGCCGTGATCATCGTCCAAAGTTGCTACCGCTGGTATAACTGAAAAGAAGATTGGAGCTGCAATCAAAAGTAATTTTGCTTTCATTTCGAGAGTTTGTTTGATTTATTCGAAGGATGAGATGTTGATAATCCTTCGGCGCCTTTCGGCCTTTTTATCATTGAATAGCAACGCACTTCTTTCTGCAGCTTCAAAACATGGGGATTCCAAAGGCATCCCCAATTGAAACAATTTCACCCTTTTGCGGTTAGACTTCATGCTTATTTCGAGTCCCTCTTCTCCATTCGGGAATGGTAATTGCAGACAATTGTGCTTTCTGACGCCAGTGGTCGGGCAATCTTAAATGAACTAGCGAGTACATTGTAATGGACAATAATGTAAGAACAACGGCTTTTTGGGGTTGGATGGTCAGATGTGACATGTCTAATAGACCAAAATGCACATCTCTGACAGGAAGCACTCGTCTAGCAAATCGAGCTGATCTCCAATTATCCACGCACTCAATTTTGAGAGCTAAAGGTTTCAATCATTTAGTCTAGTCAGATGGATATCTATCAGAGACCTCAGGATATCGCTTGAAAGCGTCTTTGTAGGAACACGGTACGATTCCAAAAGCACAGCCTCAATGTTCAACAGGGCTTTGTTCAGGGCGTGAAGGACAATGGGATGAGGGTGACATTGGTCTTTGTCGCACAATTTTAGGTGGCATGAGTACAATGGAAACTTATGTCCTTGTTCTCAGTAGGCTGGAATGAACCGACCAAGCAGAATAAGTATCGTAGAGTCTCGATCTGATCGAACAACTCTGCAGGCCAAGATATCGGAAGAATGGTCCAGAAGGGCTACTCCGGGGAGCACTGTTTTTCCATCAACGGGCCGTCACCAAAGTGCAGAAGTCCCTTTCTGTTTTGTGTGCTACTCCACCCTAAAGTCTTCTGCGAGCTTAAGATACAGCAAAGCCCAAAATCTCTTTTGTGCTTTCCCCGTGGCAGTAATGAATCCACAATGCCAAATGTTAAAAGTCTCCAGCGGATGTGGTTGAGTACCTCCAACACTTAGAAGCCTCTCGCCAGAAACACTGAAGTACACTGTTGGTTTTAGCCCTGGGCGAGTTGGCGCGTCTAAGACTTTCAGAGACCTGTCAAAACGCGTAACCTGTCTGTTAGAGATTTTGATAATGCAGTGAAGGATTGAGGAATTCTGGCAGCTGCCGACTATTCAAAGATTGCCGAAGAGTGGACTCAACCTCAAGAGCTAGACACAGTGGGGAAGAAGCATTCCATAGGCTCTGCGACATGTAACACTCAACGTCCTAGCGTTAAGAGTGTCAAAACACCGCACTTTTCCAGAAGGAGCTTCACAGATGTGACTTGGTCATACTTCGGAATCGGGACCAAATCGTACAAGGGAACTCAGCCCCAGCTAGAGGATGCTCAACATGCTCCACCAAAGGTGTTACAGGCCCATCCGAAGTGCGGGACCGTCTAGTCTGCCACAGGCCACACATCTGATGCACTCTGTCTGTCCCCGTTGTGACAGACAACAAGGGGATTCCGAAGAATGTGCTGCCCACGATTGGCGATCATTCCTTTTCTGCCCGCCAAAGTAACACAGACTCAGAACAGGGCGATCTCGCTGCTGACTGCGAAGTTGCCAAGAGGGTGTCTGGCGCGTCGACCCAAGCCTTCCAAGATTATGCTATTCCCATGCTAGTAGGAGCACAAAATCGGAAACAGGCGTATTCTCTGGCGCTCGTTTCACCCCGCAAAGGAGAACTGTATTGCGACGGTCCCTATACTTTTGTGCCAGATCATCGTGAGCAGCAGCTGACAGCGAAGGAACGATACCACCTCCCGAAAAACGGCCAGTAGTGAAGAGACTCTCTCACGCCTCGATCTGCATACACTCGCTAGCCGCTACTAGATGGCCCGGTTCCAGAAAGAAAGCTTCGATGAAGTTTCCTGCCGGGCAGACCACGGAAGAGCAAACCGCTTGACCGACCCCACGGCCGGCTTTTCGCAGTCTCGGCACATGGGGCAGCAGCGTACTCCATACAGTGAGGCCGGAGCACCACACACATTCCCCATACGTCGGTGTCCTCCCAGAAGCTTGCTACACACAATGAGACACAGAGTGTCGTACGTCCATGCGGCGAAACACGACAACCCCATCAAGGCGGTGAACTCATCCTGCGTGGAGTTGGATCCTGCGATTTCCGTGGCCCGAGAGGATAAATACTCACTTGACGTCGAGCCGTTCACGCACGTCTCTGCGGTCCGCATCCATATCAACAGGCCCAACGACCGTGCCACGAACAACACCACCAAACACCTTGATGGTCGATGTCCTTTTTCTTACAGTTATCAGACTGGTGTTCACGTGTACGCTGTGCCCACCGGAGCAGCAGGTCCTGGCGAAAAAGACGAGTTTTACGCACAACTAAACACATTGCTTCTACTGGTGTTGGGCATTGTGGTTCCCCCAGAACAATGGGTTCTTTCGTTGAACTCTTTTTACTTCCACACGTCCGAGGAGCTCGAGCCAAGCGTTCCGCTGATCCCAAAACTCTCACGGAATTGGTCCGCCTGGGACTACTATCATTCAGACTCGAAATTGGTGGTATCCGCGCTCGACCCGGACCTGCAAGACTCGTCTGTCAATGTAAAGGCGCTGGACGACTACACAGAAGTCGGGATCTTCCACGTGCTAGACCACTCTTCAAGGGACGATCTCATTTTATCGGGTGTAAGGGTGATCATGAACGATGGACCAGAGTCTGGCGCAGGTGCAGCTGGTGAGATCTCTGGAGAGTCTGAGAATTCAGATACTGAAATTCCAGAAGAAACGAAGGACTTGAAACTTCTACACAGAACCATGTTTCACGTCAAGCCTCGCCACAGGTACCTTGACCGGCGATCCTCGTTTCTGCTTCGTCACAACGGTTTGCACCCTGTAATCACCATTACTGATATTCCTCCTGCGCCCCTTGATGACGACACGCTCAATTGCAAATTGTTCACATATCTCACTTTGGAGAAATCCGTTTTCTTAGACCCGTATCAGATCCCGAGTCTGTTCAACATTGTAGCAAACTATGGTGTGCGCAACTTGGAGCTCCCGGAATACTCTGTGGCTCAATGGGGGAATGAAATCCTAGTGGAAGTAGAGGACGATGTGAATGCGCCGCTTGAGCTCATTCTCCATTCACGATACCAGCTTCCGAACTCGACTAGGACACATACCACTGTCAGTTTGGACCGACCTGTGCTATTTTATGCGTGCGACGTGATAAACGATAATTTCCTCTTGAAGAATTCTCCTTTCGATAGCAAGAAGCCCATTGGAGGCTCGTTCGAGAAGTTTTTCACGGACGACACAGTGTTTTATCATTTTCTGGAGCGTGGCACGAGTGAAGTGGTCATTCCAAACGCCTCAGGAAATGCAAATTACGTGAACTTCATCACGTTTGCATCTATGTTGATCGGTGTTCTTATGATTCTGTCGAAGGCCTACAGCAAATTCACCAAAACGAGATCCCACGTCTCCTCGGTAAAGAAAAATGACTAAGTTTGCGTGCTTCCAATCTATTTTCAGCTGCTTCTCCCTTATTCCTTTCTGAAAACTTGACAAGCCCAGAAACTGGCTCTGGCTCTTCAAGAAAGGCTGCTTCTATGTTTATTCCTTCACCCCTTGAACCCTCAAACTCATAACTCATCCTTCTCGTGCACCAATGGCCCCAGCGGCAAAACTCTATAGTCGATAAATAAATTCCCATACTCGTCGTGATCACTCATTCGAGGCATCCCGTGGCCAGGGATAGTGTCGACTTGTCCGTCTATTATTGCCTGCCCCCTTTCACGTTTAATCTCAACAATCTCGTCATCAAATAGCTTGATCTCTCTAGACCAGCCGCCCAAAAGAGCTTCCTTTGATGTGAGCACTTCAGTCCTGTAGAGATTATCGCCAATTCTGCGGAACCCCCAGTTCTCGTTTGGCGACTCAACGAATTTGAGAACCAAGTTCCCAGGAACCCAATCGGGGCTCTGGTCACCTTCGCCTTCAAGCACATGCATGTGGTTTTTGGGCGTTCCGGGAGACACAAACACATTGTATTGTCTGGCCTTTTTCATCGTTCCTGCACCACCACACGTCTTACACCTATTCGCTATCGTCGAGCCCGAACCCTGACATCTGTCGCAAGGAGATTGGAATCTTTGTATCATAGGACCGATTTGGATCGTTTTCGTAAACACCCCCGTCCCGTCACAATTCGAACACTTGTGTCGTTTTCCGTCGGCACTGCCACTTCCAGTACAAGATTCACAGATGTTCTGCATCTCTACACCAAACCCCACGTCTTTCCCGAGAAAGAACTCCTGTAAAGGAATCTGCACGGAGACCTGTGTATCGCCCCCTCTTCTTTGTCTTGGCTGTCCGCCGAAACCGGGATGTCCGCCATTGAAAAATTGGTTGAAGATATCATTAGCCCCACCGTGATGCTGAGGTGCGCCTTCTGGGTCGCCGAACTTGTCGTAATTGTCACGTTTCTGGGGATCGTTCAAGATGGCATATGCTTCTCCGACCTCAATGAACTTATCGTGCGCTTCGGGAGACAGGTTTTTGTCCGGGTGGTATTGCTTAGACAATTGTCTGTACTGAGATTTAATTGTCCTCTCGTCCGCATCCCGAGGCACGCCTAAGACCTGGTAGGGATCGACTCCTGCCGCAACAAGACATGCGAGCACACATACAAACGATAAAAGCCGTGCTGAGAGCATAAGGTTTTTGTGTGATACAAGAAATAACGGGACTGGGAGTTTGGTGAACTCGTCTGTTTGGGTTCGTCAACTAGGTGGCTAAATACTGCAAAATGTTGACGTGTACTCTCGCTGCTGCGACTGTCGACGGTCACGTGAGTGATTTGGATCGGTGTTCGAGAGCAGGTTCTGCCTCGACTTCGCCGTTTTCGTTGTCAGAGAGACCCGATAGCCGAACGGGTGAGATGTATGAGTTTTGGCCCGCATTGAACTGGATGTTAGAGCTGCTCAAAACTGTGATGCAGTGTAGCCGACTTGACAAACCAGCAACTTTTTCTTTCAACAATCGGTTTCGTGGTCTAGTAGGTTATGGCATCTGCTTAACACGCAGAACGTCCCCAGTTCGATCCTGGGCGAAATCAATTGTATCTCTTTTTGCTGTTCTATCCCTCCAGACAAGACTTTCTCCTCCGGAACATCGCTTGGCAACCTGCTCGAGCAAATTCTTCTCCCGAATTCTTTTTCCCGGCAATGCATGAGGTCATCAACTTCTCCTGTTCCCAAGCCTCGGGGCACCTCATCACCCAGCTCTACAACGTTCAGGAGTCACATCTCCCGTATACTCGGAACAAATCGCTAACGCATTCGAACGACGTGTTTCTTGTTCCACGGAAAGTCAAGGGCAAGACCAACTATTACCCCCGCAGCATCAACGTCGAGTTTATGGGCGGGTTCGGGTACTTAGGGAAATACGAGTACCACGGGGGCCAAGTGCCGCCTGAAACGGACGAAAACGTCGTGGTGAAGAAACAGGAACGACACGTGAAGAACGAGTTTCAGCTCAATCTAGATGCGGGCAAACCGACAAACGCATCTTTGCTTTCCAGGGAGAACACAGCTTACTGGACAGACTACAACAAGCTCATATACCGGCCAGAGTCTCTTATATCGTTAGGTGGGTTCAGCCATCCGGAGGGCACGCATAAGAATTTCCCCCGCCTTCGTTTTGATAACTTCAGTACAGGCGAGGCCGAGTTTAGGCATCTGAGCGACGAGATCGACGACTTTTTCCGGAAAAATTTGGAGCAGCTGGACCAGATCCAAGGTGTCAGTTTCTTCAGTGAGTGCGATAACGGCTGGGCTGGGTTCACCAACGAGATGATGATTTTCCTCAGAGACGAGTACTTTGGTAACGGTGTAAGCAGCAAGTACAATCTATGGACCTACGGGTTGATGAGCCCAGGGAGTTCTTCATTGAAGCCGGAGACGCTTCTTACCCGTATCCGTGCCATGACGGAGTTTGCAGCTAACCTGACTCTATTCATGCCACTCGCTGCTCCCAAGACCGCCACTGCATTTCTATCATCCGGGTACGACTCGTCGAAACTCTGGCACCAGGGCGCTGTCCAGAGCTTGTTTGTGAACTCTCTCTGGGGGCTCAATTGCCAAGCCGAGAGCCCGGTTTCCATGGCCACGATAGAAAACAGCCTCTTAAGGGGAAACAGTGCAAGAAACGTTGTGAACGAGATCTGTCTCAAACAAGCTTCGCGAGGATCTGGAAACGAAAACAGCTTTGGGCTCGTCAGCGATGTCAATATCATGGACATGTATTTCAATGCAGGGGAGAAACAGGCGACGGAGAAACCCGAATCGAGGAGAATAGATTCGAGCTTGAACCTAGGACTTTCTTCTGTGTCAGGAGAACACGTGTATTCAAAGGGAATTATTTCAAGCACTAAGCTAGGTCCCTCTAACCTTATCACAGATACGTTTGTGAACCCTTTCATTGATGAAATCACAAGGATCGACACTTTCCCCAGTATCTTGGAAAGCAGCAATTTCCAGGTGGAATATTCTCAGACCACCTCTTTGAAGCCGATCTTGAAAGAATACAGGAAAGTGGTGGAGCGGACCAGGCTCCCCCAGCATGTGGAAATACTAGGAGATAAGGCCGAGGTTGTTGAGAGCCTCTCTTCATTGATAGAAGAGTATACAGCCGGGTATTCTGATGAGTCTGATTTTGATGACTAAAGAAGTTTACGTCGAGATTTGCATATCTTATGGAATATCCGTGTCGTCCTATTGCATACATTCCATTCTAATAAAATCACTTTCAGGTATCGCTCATGAGTTTTGTGCTGAGACAGATCTAGATCGTACTCAAGCGATGGTCTTTTCGACCAAGAAAATACCGTACTTGTCTTTCAAAGTCTTCATGAGAGGGTCATTGATTTCAGAGGACATTGGTGCCAACAAACCCTTCTTGGACAAAGTGCCATCCAAGATTTGCTCAACGGCAACAGCGCATGGAACACCGACCAACTTGGCCATGGACGAGTAGCCCTTTGGGTCACCGTAGTCAACCAAAGTTGAGGTTCTGGTCTCAGTAGTCCCGTCAGCCCACTCGATGCCAAACTTGTGCTGCAAGCAGACCAAATCTCTCTCGCCTTCCTCGTACTGCATCAAGTCCTCCAAGGTAGCACACAAGGTATCCAATGGATTGCCTCTTGGCGTGGTCTTGTTCTCAGAAAACAAGCCCAACCACTTCAAGCCGGCGATGATTCTCTCCTTGTCTGCCTCATTTTTGAAAGTGGCCAACTCGGTGATCTTTGCTACAAGGTCCTTCTTAGAGCTTGAGCTGGCACCAATAAGCAGGGCAAATGCGTCTTTCCAAGCAGACTCGGTCTTGAAAGCAGAGTGCTCGGACTCTCTCAAGAAGCCCAAATCGACCAAAACCTTGATGAATTCAGGAAAACCCTGGAATCTCAAAGTGCCTCTCACGACAGTTTCGGCCTCTGGGATGTTGTACAACTTCTTGTACGTGGTCGAGTCTCTGTTAGGGTAACAGACAAAGGCAAACCCGGGGTAAATGAAGTATGGCTGCGCGGTGGCCATCAAATCCTCAGACTTGACATCTTCGACCTTACCGTCTTTCCAGTAAGAAGCCGAATTGGTCAATGCCAATAAGACACCTCTAGAAGACCAAGAAAACTTGTATCCCAAGGGGTTGTCGGAGTTCTCTGGTGCAGGCAACCCACCGCAGTAGGAGAGGAAAGACTTGATCTTACCACCAGCTTGGTGGACTTCCTCGATGGTCTTGACCGCATACAAGTGGTCGATACCTGGGTCCAATCCGATCTCGTTCATCACCGTGATGCCAGCATCCTCGATCTGTTGCTCCAATGCCTTCAACTTGGGGTTGATGTACGAGGTGGTCACTACGTGCTTCTTGTTTTTGATAGCACTCTTCACCACCAACTCATGGTAGATGTATGGAATCAAAGAGATCACCAAATCGACCTTGGCAACTGCGGCGTCCAACGCAGCCTCGTCATTGACATCAAGCGAAATAGCCTTAGCCACGGAGCCAGCCAATTCCTTTGCCTTGGACAAAGTCCTGCAAGCAACGGTCACCTCGACATTTGGATTCTTGGCGAGAATGTCAACCGTGGGCTTGGCCACGAATCCAGAGCCTAACAAAAGAACTTGCTTCACCATTTTTTTTTCTCGGAATTTCTCGGGTTCCTGGAAAATTATTGCTGAGTGAGAGAAAAGATCTGGTGGAAAATGGTGGAAAATTCTTGGGGACCGATCGTAGGCCAACGCCGTCATCTGCTATCTATGGGGCCTATGTGTAGGACCTGTCTGCAGATAATCCAGAGGAAGCCCGTGCGATCTATGAGTCATGGGTTCACTGATAGGCGTTTGGGTGGAGAAGTAGTCATGATAGCCTGCAGAAAGAAGCCTCTTAGGAAGTGATAAACTGCCAGTTATCATCATCAACGTCTCTTGAAGGAAATGGCGAAATGATGTCTTGAGAGCTTTTCGACACCAGATGCTATTTTTGAGGATTCAAGGCACGAACTTCGTAAAGAAAACGTGATATACTAGTCGAAAAATTATACTTACTCGGTGCTTTGGTGGTGGCTACCTCCTGCGATAATCGAGTGTTTGATCGGGCCCTATTTGCATTGATGATCAATACTAGAATTGTTCGGAAAGCGAGTGATTAGGACTGCCCTCATTTGGTTTTCTTTGAAAACATTTGGAAAAAATAACCCACAAAGGTTCTCGGAGAACGCTCCAGATCAATTCTCGTTCTTTCAGTCTCCCTGTTTTGATTTTGATCAATCTCCTTTCTCCTGATTACTGAAAACCAAGGTTTATATGAAGCCTTAAAGGCATCTTGTCTATATAGTGGTGTGGTGCAAACGAATGAATTGTAGTGAGTGATAGACAATGTGTGTCGTGGGTCTTAAAAGGCATGCTGTATGATAAGTTCAGAAAACTTCAAGATCATTCTGAAATCTCGCGATCAGATCTTTACGTAGTTTTCCAGATCTTCGCAGACCAGTGTTTGGCAAACGCGATCGGGTCAGCAATCTTGCCATCTTTAGGCATCTCAAGGTCAGATGCAAACGATTTAATTGGCAAAATCAAAATGTCAGAAACGAGCTTGGGGCCTTGCAAAGCATGGAAATCCTGCCACGACACGGATTGGTAGATTGCCGATCTCACATAATCGTTGAGATAGTCGAAAACGACGTCAGTCCAGAGCCCCGAACCCGTCCATTTAGAGATATCCAATAATCTCTGGTTTGGTGATCCGGTGAATGTCAATTTCTCCCCTTCTCTCAAACCACGCTCCTTGCTCAAGGTGATTTCAGTGATTTGGGAGATTATTTCCCTCAAAACAGGGTGCCCAGGCTTGCTCTGTATGATGAATTGGCCAAACTCAAGTCTTCTGTGAACCTCTGTTCTCCAGTTTTTGTCATTGGTTTCCATACCTACAGAAATGATCAATCCCAATTCTGTGGCCTCCACGTTCTCAGGTATCCAATTGGGAACGGGTTGTAAGGGGAAAGTGTCGACGTCAGCGTAAACACCACCTCTAGCAAAAAGAATTAAGTACCTGAAAAAGTCCATTTTGAGAATGACCTCAGGCAAGGCCTCATACGCTTCAACGACCTCGGGGATGTGATGATAAAGATGCTTTACTGTGGCGTAACTGGTGTCGTCATTGAAGATTTCGTGCACGAAACCGGGGTTTCTATACGCCCATTGAGCTTGGCCTTCTTTGTAGTTAGGATCAAACCTGTCGTCGTTCAAACCGTGTTTCCAGGATTGCCAAATGTACGCAGGAAATCTCGAACGAGACTCATACGGCACCATGTACACTAATTTTTCTCTTACGGTCATCGAGCTGGGAGGCACCTTCAATGTTCTGACCTGATCTAGCAAGTACTCGTTTTGTTTCTCCAAATTCGACAACCTCTGCTCTTGCATCGAGTAGAACTTCGAGTGCATTTTCTCTATCTTCTTGAGAAACTCGTCCTGTTTTTTGTCATTTTCAGAGAAGACAAGCAGATAGATTCCGTTGTAGTTGTCTATAGCCAAAGCATCTTCGCTCTTCGACGTGGAGTACTTCACGAAGACAAGGATAATCACAACAAGCGCGACCGTGATCCCGATGAACTTCCGTCGGTTGGACATGCTGTTTGTCTTCATCGCCATAAATAAAAGAACGGCGTGGCCTGCTAGTTATATATATGTTTTGGGCACGATTCGCTTTCACCTCTGAGTGTGTGTGCGCGCGAAAAAGGTGCACTTGACATGTCTCGATGCGCTGAGAGAACTAGGCCACGCGCGCCTGGATGCACTCTGATTCTCACACAGTGTGTGGTCGTCCATTCGAGCGATCCGTTGCGTGCGGTTTTCTTGGGGGACTCCGGGGCGGGAATTTCCAAGTATTTATATATTCGAGGCGTTGGGGTTCTGCCCCGCTTTTACCCAACCGAATCTCTGGTGGGTATTGCCGTTGCGAACGCAGCTGCAAAAAAGGAGTGGGCTGTCAATCGCCCTATTTTCCTTGGTGCGTGTATCTTATTTTTCCCCCGATAGTTTCTTGCCCTTGACTTGTCGTAGGGTTGAAACCCGCTCACTCCTGTCAAGAGCCAGATCTTCGCGGGAACTACGATTCTCCCGTGTTAAAAGATATGCTTGAGTGCAGGATAGATTGCATTTAGATTTTGTTTGACAATTGTCTCAGAAGTTTATACCATGGTGTTACGGATGTATGGAAAACCTTCTTGCGATTTTCTGGTCTCTCAAAGACCTCTGGTGGAAATGCCCACCCTTTATATACTTTTCATAGCAGCCCATTGTTCCCACAATGTGCTCTATAATTTGCTAATGGTGGTCGTCTCTTGGCTTAGACTGCATAGTTCACCGTCTAGCATCTCGCACACATCTTCGAGTATGGACAGATGCGAGATGCACACATGCACTGCCATACCAGTCACGTTAATTGACCTGTTGTTCCCTCTCAGAATTGCGACAGCTGGCCCTTTCACTACTGCGATCTTTACCGAGTCATGAGTTTCAAAGAAATCCCGTTGTACGGCGGGGCAATCACCGCTGAGGTGCCCGAAGGTGCTATAGACGTGTCAGGTATCCGGGAAGTGCCAGACACGCAAGAAGTGTTCCTACTTGAGCAGACCAAAGAGCTTGATCAGGCCCTCATTATCGACTTGCTTGAGACTGTGGACGAGCCCACGCTTCCCGAAATCATGTCTGTGCATTTGAACGATGTTTTGGACGAGCCGCCTACATTTCTAGCTCCGTTGGAGTCTTTTTACAGTGAGCATGTCCATGCAGATGTCCACACTTTTTTGGTGAAACCAGCACCTTCAAAGCAGGAGACTGACACGGTGAAAACGTACATGTATATCGCTTTGTTGCAGGTGCTGAAGGCACAATCGGATGTGCTTCTCACCATGACGGTGCCGCACGAATCTGGAATTATCAGTGAGGAGGCTTTCTTCAATCTGGCTCAAAAGGCTGTTCATGGCGGTGAGCCTGTTTTGAGTCATGCTTACAACGTGATCAAAAACGCTGCTTCGACGTTCAAGATCCGTGACTGGGGATTGTTTAATTGATTCGCTATTTGCATTCAGTCCGGGAAATTTTGAAGAGAAACACAATTTGAATTGTTCTGCATCATGTGAGGCGCTTGGCACTAGATCGGTTTTTTCTTTCTCATCGTTTTCGATCAATCGAACAATACTCACTGTCGGGTTGCATCTTACTTATGTGGAGTCAAACGCAGATGAGAGCACCCTCGAAGACTATACAAAAACCAAATATGGAGCTGAAAATACACCAAAGTAGTGTCATTTCGGCAAGAGTTGAAGATCTTCTGACTGAGCTGCATGGGCTTAAATGCGGCTCTGCAGCAACAATTAACGCATCAAAGGGCATACCGCTCTCTTCCAATTAGTGCGAGGTTGTATCCTGTCTGAGGAATCGAATTAGCGGAAGAAGGCCAGAATAGCTTTGTTCAAAGATAGAGCAGCGCTGCCAACCCCACAGCGATTGAGTTTCCAGTCAAGTAGTAGTACGTGGCCTCCACGAAACAAACAGTCAATTTCGGAAGTACAGCAAAGACCCAGCATATGAAAAACGCCAACGAGCTAAAGGCCACGCAGTTGAACACGACCGCTTCTTCATCAGGCATCACTCCAACTGGAGTGTTGTAAGTGTAAAGATAGTACAATTTGGAAAAACAAGGCCTGAGAGAAGACTTGGTATGTGTCGTGCTTGTGTACATTCCTCTTCGAGTCTCAGTATGAGATGAGTGATGAGTATCCTATCACCGGTGTGAATCAAGGGTGTGAGTGAAGGGTTTGAATATTTCAACTCTTGCTTTCTTTGGAATGTGAGTGGATGTCGGGCCCTGCGGGTGAGGATAGACGATGATTTTAAATGAGAAACAACCTCTCTCATTTGTTTCTTCTGGGTAATCATTTTCCGACGTGTATGCTGGCAATAACGGGAGTATCGGCAATTACGGGTGTGTATCCGAAATTCCCATACTTGCCGTTCGTGCGGCTCGAGTGAAAGATTATTCGAGGAAAGAGCGAAAGGAACACGAGAAAAGATAGAAGATTGTGCATGAGACTCCCGTCTTCGAATAGTCGCGGAGATGCTGGCAACCCAATTCCAGCGACACAGTGGTTTTTATTTTTTTGTCTTCTCGACCGAAGCCCGTTGTTGTCCGCTTTACCGGTCTGGGTCCGTGCATGAACTTTGACCGTGTTCTCTCCATTCTTGCGTTAGTTTTCTGAGACATGCAGTGCGCTCAGCAATTATGGGCGGAAGATGCGAAAGGGTTCCACCATCTAAACTCCCCCCTGCTCACTTTGCTTGCTATGACAGCGACCGAGAACCGCGGGTTTCCCAGGCAAGGTCAGGAGAGAAATCAGAGCGACAAACAACTTAACAATGACAGATCACGAAGAAAAAAACAGTCATAGAAGAGAGCAAGAACGGCAAGCACTGCGGATTTTATCTGGTTTTTTCAGCAAATCTACTGTGCCCACATTCGCTCTAATGTTCTTCACCTGGTCGTGCTTCCTTGTCACCTGCGAATGATGCCAGCTCCACCCGAGAAGTGGCCACAGGAAAATGAGCTGAAACAAGAAGAAATGCGAAATGACAAACGATTGTGATGACCAGTCTGTTTTCATCCTCTTCGGCCGTTTTGGCGTGAATCGTCATTTGGGAACTGCTTACATGTATGACAGTAACGCAGAATGGCGATACCCTTCTCCGCTCAGAAGTAAAAAAAAAAGAGAAGACACATTTGAAGCGCAACCTGGCACAATTGGTTCTGCTCAAAATCGGGCACCAAACAGGCTGAATTCTCGTGTGCATTCTTCAGCGTTACACCACCAATTTCTCGATCTGACTATCGAATTTTGGGAGTGTACTTACATGCCGAGCATGAGGGAAAATACACACCTACACCCTCAGGCCTTACTGAACATATCACAGCATAATCATGACTTGTGTCGTGAGTCGACAGATCAATCCGCATGCCCAAGCTGGAAAGAACCAAAAGTCCTTTTCAGAAGACTCTTTTGAGTTGTGAATGAAAATTGCACGAGTTTATGGGTGATCATTTATCATCATGAGACATGCAGCTTCGCCCAAAACCAGCATGCAAAGGCTTTTATAGTTCGGTGCGGGGATATCCAATTTCACTTTGCTGAAAGCATATAACTAGCTAGTCAGTTCACACACACACGTCTGCAACGCCGCTTCCATTCTTTCTGGAAAAATAAAGGAACTGGAACCCGCTGTCAGAAAACACCTCATGCACGTGATGCATGGTCACGTGATCTCTCATGTGGGCCAGACACGGTATAGACATGTAAATATCTGCACCAGCCATAACCCAGCAACAGCCTTCCAGAAACCCACGCCAGCCTCAAAGATGTCCCTCGAGAGGAAAATTCTCAACTTCATCAAGGGCCCCAAAAAAGGTGAGGCGCACGAGTTGCGTTCTGGGCTTGTTTCGCAGTACAAACACGAGCGGAAAGACGCTATTGAGCGGACGATCCAGGCCATGACCGTGGGCAAAGACGTGCTGGCATTGTTTCCTGATGTGCTCAAGAACATCGCCACACACGACTTGGAGCAGAAGAAATTGGTGTATTTGTACTTGATGAACTACGCCAAGACAAACCCCGAGCTTTGTATTCTCGCCGTCAACACCTTTGTCCAAGATACTGAGGATGTGAATCCGTTGGTGAGAGCATTAGCAATCCGTACCATGGGGTGCATCCGCGTAGACAAAATTGTCGACTACATGGAAGTCCCGTTGAGGCGGACATTGCTGGACGATAATCCGTACGTGCGCAAGACGGCGGCTATCTGTGTGGCGAAATTGTTCGATTTGAATCCAGAAGTGTGTGTGGAGTTTGGGTTCTTGGATGCGTTGAAAAAACTTATCCACGACTCGAACCCTATGGTCGTGGCGAACGCTTTGAATGCTTTATACGAGATCAAAGACATGAACAAAGACCCGCTGTTGTCGACTCTCACGGTGGACGCCGACTTGGTGAAAGTGTTTCTTGCGTGTTTGAATGAGTGTACTGAATGGGGGAGAATCACCATTTTGTGTTGCTTGGCCGACTATGAATCGACTAAATCTCAAGAGGCATTACACATTATCGAACGGTGTATCCCGCAGTTACAGCACGTGAACCCTTCAGTGGTATTGTCGTCCATAAAAGTGATAATTCACCACTTGGATTCCCTAGCAAATCAGGCGCAGAAAACCTCGTTTTTGAAGAAACTTTCGGCTCCTATGGTGTCCCTAGTATCGCTGTCGATCCCAGAAGCTCAGTATGTTGGTCTAAAAAACATCAGAATCATCTTGGAGAAGTATCCACAGGTTTTATCCAAGGAACTCCGGGTGTTCTTTATCAAGTACTCGGACCCGTTGTACTTGAAGCTCGAGAAATTAGAGATTGTCATTCGTTTAGCATCCGACGCGAATAGCGTCTTGCTTCTAAGCGAATTAAAGGAATACGCCATGGAAATCGAGCCAATTCTAGTTGCTCGGTCTATCAACGCCATTGCCGCTGTAGCCATTAAGCTCTCTGGATCCGTCATCCAAGCTGTCAATTTATTGATTAGTTTGATGGAACAAAGAGGCGGCGATCTTATAATCAACGAGTCCGTGGCAGTATTGTCACAGATTTTGAGGCGATACCCGGGCAAAAACGATTTGATCACATTGATCGTGCCGGTGATCTCCAATCACATCAATCAGTTAACCGAGACAAACGCTCTCTCTGGATACGTGTACGTGCTAGGCGAGTACCCAAAGTACTTCACTTCCTTGACCAGCAAATTGCAACCTTTGGTTGAAGACTTCCTTGAGCATGACGCTACTCTACAGCTCAACATTCTAACCGCCGTGGTGAAGATAAATATTGTTCATGCTAACGAAACTTATTCCCTGTTCTTACAGTCAGTCTTGGAAAAATCCACGATGGAATGTGAAAGCGCTGACGTCAGAGACAAGGCGTTCATTTATTGGCGGTTGTTGTCGTCTTCTTCGGTGGAGGCACAAAAGAGCATAATAAGTACGCATCTTCCTCCTATCAAAACCATCATCTCCTCTTTCAATCCTGTTGTTTTGGAGGCGCTTGTACGTGAATTGGCCACGTTGTCTTCAGTGTATCACAAACCTGCGTCTACCTTCATAGATCCTGACGCGTATGAGAAAATGGAGAGCCAGCCTCCAAGAAGAGCTTCCACGAGATCAGGAATCGACGACTTGACTAATCTAGCCAAGCAAGAAATCGTGAACAATGCAAGAAACGAAAACTTGCTCGATTTTGATGACGATGAGGAAGCTGCGGATCTTACGGAGAATAAACCTTCTTCGGCGTTGGACGAGTTGAATGACTTGTTTTCTGTGCCTGCTTCATCTTCAAATGATACGAAAAACCAGGTCCAGTCATCCACAAACGATATCATGACCCTATTTGATTTCAACCCCAAGAAAAACTCAAACGATGTCTCGAGGGGTGTTGGTAATTTGAGTCTCGGTGGAAACAACGCCACTAGATCTAACCAAACTCCACAACCTTCGCACAACGGTGGCGATCTATTGGACTTAATTTAAGGATTGATTTAAGGAACGGTCTAAGTTTGATGAGAGAAAATGATACCTTGTGAAATCATGTCGCTTAATAGAAGCGGTACGGTGGTTTTAATCTTGCAGGATTTTTTTGCTATGTTACTCGTTGGCCCATCACGTTTCAGCATTTCCGATCAAGGCGACACATGGGCATGGCTTCACATATGCTGTGAGTGAAGATTGTGTGCATTTACAATGCATGAAAGATTGTGGCTCCGTTCGTTTCCTCGATTGAGCTCACAAAGTCCTTGCAAATATCAGTATATCCACTAGCTTTATACCCAAGAAATGCAAAAAATGAAAGAATTCAAACACTCGATTCCGTTGCTATTAGCCGCTTCAAAGCTTCAAGCCTCCTTGCTTTCTCAATATTGTCGTCAGTTTCCGTCTCACGCATGTCTGCTTCCAGCTCGATATTTTCAGCTGCGCAGAAATCCCTTTGCACCAAGTCCGTGATTCGTTGCTTGACCTCTTTGGTTACCAGATCGATTTCAGATATCTCCGCTTTCTTGCCGTCAATCTGGCTTTGTAGAAGCATGATCAAACTTTCGCGAGTCTGGTGGGGTCTATAAGTATTTAAAAGATGGTTCATATTGATCAAAATGAGCTTCAAATGCTCAATTTTCACATAGAATTTTGCAGGCTCCACTGAAACAGAGGACACTAGTTCCAAAAAGTTGAGCAAGAGAGATTCCAAGAGTTTGTGAAGCTCCTCGATCTTCGCCTTGGATGTGATTGTTTCGTCCTCGTCTCGGTACAACTGTC
The DNA here is from genome assembly GCA_030573055.1 of Metschnikowia anglica. Taxonomy (NCBI): domain Eukaryota; kingdom Fungi; phylum Ascomycota; class Pichiomycetes; order Serinales; family Metschnikowiaceae; genus Metschnikowia; species Metschnikowia anglica. The sequence goes on from JAJMCP010000017.1 coordinate 305,467, forward strand.
GCCAGCCCAGATCTTTGAGCGACGGGAGTTTGTTGTCCAAAGACCATACACTGCCGTAGCCCCGATACTGGTCCAGAGAGGGCACTTCAGGCGGCACCTGGAGCCGTAGCTCTGCCGGTAAAGCAGACTCTTGTGTGGATTTGGACCATTCTCGAAACTGGAGCAACTTTTGCTCAGTAAAGTACTTATAGTAGGGCGGCGGCGGCGGATATAGCGACGATATGAGGTCTTCAGACATGTCTTTGTGGACAAGCGGATTTGGCAATGCTTCTGGGAGCTGAGCGGGCAGGTGAGTACGAGTGGATGGTTAGCAGTGTATGGTTTTAGCAGAGCGTGGTGAACCCGTGCCTCAGCACAACCACGGCTCAGTCCAGCCAGGTATCTAGTGAGGAACAAAGACCAGCTTAGAAGGGCACGCAAGCAGCGAGTGTGAGCGGGTCTCACTTGCGGCCCTTGGCTGAGGATTCGCGCCGTGGCATTTTCTATTTTTGCTCGTGAGCTGATATCTTATCATGGTGCCAGTGTCTCTTGCGGCCGTGTGGATGCTGGGAAGCCGCAGCTCACCTCGCACCCTCGCACCCTCTGGGGGCATGCTTCTGGTGCAACTCCGAGCTCCAGCAAGGCCTTCCAGTTGAGATTTGGGGTGGCCCAAACAAAACAGGCAGCGGGGCGAGTTGCAGGCGCTTTTGCTATTTGCCTCGCTGCTTGTTGGAAAAAAAGCGGGTTTTTCTGAACGGCGTGTTTGGTCTCTTGAACGTCCACTCAAGCCGTGCCCACAGCCACCACGGGGACTGCTTTGTAGCAAAACACAAGCCAGACTTCTCAGGCACAGACTCTGCTGGACGGCTTCGGGCTGTTCAGCGTGCGCACCTTGATAGCCAAAGCAAAAAATTGTCGATCTACCGTTTCTGCTGTTCCTTACAAGATGTCCTAATTTGGGGCTATTCCCTGTGCGACTGCGAAAAGCAGCCGGAAGCACGAACGTAATATTGCAGCGAAAAATACAGAGTCCCGACAATCACACGTTTGGCAGCAACGGCGTCAAGCCCTCGCCACAAGACGCCACAGCAATCTCTCGAACAGCCAACAACCCCCTTTCCGCTTTTTTGCCAGATGTTTTCCGCTCGACTCAGCACTGGGTGCGTCGGTGGGCGGCCCTATAAGTGGGGCTGGCTGCAGGCTCGGGCGCTCGAGGGAATCCGTTCTAGTCGTGTCTCTTCATTTGTAAGACTGCGCTTCTCACTCCACCCACCACCCGCATCCACCCAATCCAGTGCCCCGCCAAAAGCCTAATAGCACAACCCGCTTTTCCTCAGTGACTCAGCAAGTAAACGAGTTTGTCGAGGAGGGAAGAGGAAAACACCCACACGCAGAAACCGTCCAAGAAGCGAGGAAAAAGTGCCATGAATTACGACGACCGCATCGATATAGACGGGCAGGAAGATGTCCATAACCTCCACCACAGTCATGACCAGGATGTCGCTATGGAACCGGCTGAGTCTGTGAAAGAAGCGGGGCAAACCCCCGTCGCTTCAGCAAAGAAAAAGCAAAGATTCGAGGTGAAGAAATGGACCGCAGTGGCGTTCTGGTCGTGGGACATCGTCGTGGATACGTGTGCCATCTGCCGCAACCATTTGATGGAGCCGTGTATCGAGTGTGAACCCAACAGCATCAACAACTCATCGGAGAAATGCATCGCCGCATGGGGGACATGCAACCACGCGTTCCATCTGCATTGTATCCAGAGATGGCTCAAGTCTAGGCCCGTGTGTCCGTTGGACAATAAGGATTGGACGTACCAGAAGTTTGGCAATTAGATGCAAAAGTTGCTGTGGGTCATCGATAGGTTTATACGGGTATTAATATAATAGTGTGTTTACATGGGTATTGGTACAACTGCGTGTTTACAAGAGGGGCGTTTGAAACATGGCGAGTGATCTACGTTGCCAGGTCTGCGTTCACGCTAATAGATACGCTGAGTCAATACTGCAACATGGATTCCCTGACTCTTGAGGAATTTGGCTGAGCGGCTCCCATAACTGGAGCTCACCACCCCTGCAGGCCACTCAATGGGTGGCGACGGAGCCAGCGCAGGCTTTCTCCAAAACCAGGCAAACACATCATTTGCTCCGGTTGCAAACTCACTGAACTGTGCATGTGGCGAGAGGAATCCCCAACAATCACCACACATGTCCTAGCCCTAGTTGATCATAGGATTGACCACAGAATGTTCTATTGTTTCTTGTACCTCCAGGATCTCAAGAACAGACCAAGAACAGCCACTTTCAGACAATGTTCCTGTAGCTGAGCGACACTGTCCTTGATCTCGGTGCTTGCACTAGACCCTTCTGCCTCGACGAAAAACACGTACTCCCACGAGGTCACTTTCGAAGGCCTGGACGCGATCGACGTGAGGTTCACGTTGTTCGTTTTGAACGCATGTAACGCTTCGCATAGAGCACCAGGGTCGTTATCGTTTAAAACAAACACAAGAGAAGTCACACAGTTGTTACTGTCATCCTTCCTGTCCACATCTAGTGTTCCGTCATTTCCACATTCTTGCCTGGGGGGCGTCTCTCTTCTGAGCATTCCGCCGTAGCCAAGCACCAAGAATCTGGTCGTGTTCCCCTTCAAATCCTCGATCTCCGACGCTTTCGTGGGCAAGTCGTATAATCGGCCGCTCATTTCCGAGCTTATACAAGCAGACGTGTTTGTTGCATCTTCGTGAACTCTCTCGGCCGCATGCGCCGTGGAACTTGTATTGATTCTGCTGCAATTGCCGTTGAATTGTTCGGCCTGAAGAAACTCACTTACTTGGCCCCATACCTGCGGATGGGAATATAGCCTCGACACTTTTGACAAGTCCTCAGCGTTTGAGTAAAGATAGTGGTGGATCGACACAAACTGCTCGGCCACCACACGGAACTCTGGCACTGTTGGCGACGGTTTTCCCAGGGCTGGAAGGAACCAGTCTCGGAGCAAGTCGTAGGTGAACACCACCTGCCCGTTTGTGGAATTCTCAAAAGGTATCACAGCGTAGTCGACCTTCTTGTCATTCAACAGATCGAAACACGCCTTTATGGACTCTTGCGGAGAGATAGACACTCGGCCCGGGTCATTGCCAAATTGCTGGATGACTGCCTAACGTCATTGTTAGTGCTCAGTTTCCATGCCTGGACTGTGAGAG